>CP137679.1:28365767-28965767 GCA_037976565.1 Mesocentrotus franciscanus | reverse complement strand
ATGTCATTATTGTAATCTACATTGTTGTTTACATGGTTGTTTACAATGGTTCTTTGTTGGGAACAAGATGTATATGTTAAATGAAAACATTAAATACCCTTTGGCTATGAGCATCTACATGTAAGTACTTTAACTGATTGATACAATGAGTGAATCAGAATTTGTTAGATCATGTCTTGGAGTTTGTTATTTTACACACCTTTTTAGAAGTCCTTGTATGATTCATCTTGTCAACAATGCTCAGTTTTGGGTGTGATTTAATTTTAAAAATACTGTATCAGATTTTGTTTTTTACAAGGAAAACTTTTTTGTTTCTTTAATTCGTGAATGTAGTTTGCTCAGCATTGTGAGCATCTGTAAACAAAAATAGCGCCTGGCTGGAATGCTCACCAGAGAGTGGAGAATGTGCATACATTGGGTGCAGGCAAGCCTGAATCGATGATCGGGGTAATAATATACCAGTATCTGTAAAGTGCTTAGAGACATCATTGATGTATTAAACACTATATAAACGTGGAATATAAGTTTTAGTAGTATTTCATACATTCAAATATATTTTGTGTAAATATTCTGTGTCTCAGAAGCTGTGTTTCATTCTATGTTGAAGTCCTCCAATACCCACATGTACATGTACATGTATGTATTGCATTGAAAAATCAAATTTACAATTGTAATTGAAGCCAGAGTCCAGAACACAAAACCATACTCTCAATCTGCACAGGGCATGCGCTATCAAGTGCCTTGTTTACAAGTTCAAAAGTGCCAAGAGAGTCCATTAGGACTGTTCATTCCATGTTCCAATCATACAAGCTTCATTTCAATAATGTGCACTCGTGCTGAGCTTTAACCATTAATTTTTCTCGGCCTGCCCCAGGGCACGGAATTCCAGGGAGCACAATTTTGCACCTACTGCGATCTGTGAAACATCATCATACCCTCCATGGCACTCAGACGTTTAGCCTTTAAACCAAGCTTGTAATTTTTAAAGGGGGAAGGCTGCAGGGATTTACATGCTCGGGACATACATTTTTTTTATTTGTATTTTGTTTGTGGCATGGATATGGTTGGATGGATGCATGCAATAGAAAATCTAGACCGATTAGCTTCCTCTTTTTATGATATTTCCACTAAATGATCAAACCCTGAAAAGTCTGAATGGACAATCATTTTTCAGTTGTATACATGTCCAACAAGGTAAGACTCCTTATGATACAATTATTGTAGGAGTTAAAGAAAATAAACAACTACAGATCAATATCTGACATTTTTTGTCAAAAGTAAAAAAATAAAAAATAAAAATAAAAAATAAGAATAACAACAATGACAAACTGTATAAAGTTGTGTATTTATGAATGCAATTTACACATTGTATACATACATTGTATTATTGAAAAGTAACATTTTTCTTCGCTGAGTTAAGTTTTACGACATTTCTTTAAAACAGTATTACAAAAACAAACAATTTGAAAATTCATTTCATTTCGAATATTTTATAACTTAAGGCCTTAAGAATGATAAAAGTACCAGGAATCAATTAAAAATTGCACACAATAATATTATCCGTTGCACTTGTCATCCACCAACAGCTAGTGCTACAAATTTCATTGATGAAACTTAGTCACAAAAGCTGTTAATAAATAAACATGGTATGATGAACAGTAGTACTGTTGTGTTCCAAATTCAAAAGTACATGCACACATGTAATGAACTCACACAAATCGCTTTTGTCAAAAGTGAATGTCTTAAGATTCATACATCGCTAACTGTCTATGAAGATATACTGTATATCATTAATGTACCATGAACATGAAGTGCAGATGAATCATTAATGCTTTATCCTTGCAGTGTCTATACTTCAGTTTCTTTGAATTTGTAGTTGTGACTTATTATCAATCAAAACTGTTGGTGTGTTTAAATGTGTTTGATTGGAAGGTAAATTTAGAATTTCAATACCCATTCAGGCTGTACATGTACTTCCTAACTTTCAGACTGGTTTCGTTTTTTCAATTAAATCTTATCTGTTTCACTTGAAGTGAAGCTTTAGAAATTATCAAAGATTATTAATACATGTATTTATGTACAAGAAGTTTCCCATTTAAAAGCAAATGTCTTTGATTTCAATGCAGATGTAAATATACATGTATGGTACAGTATATATTGAGTGTGCTTTTACATGTACAGTATAAACAAAATATGGTGTAGTCTAATGAAAGAATAACTTATTTAACTTATCTGTATATCTTTTTACTTTTTTTTCAATGTGAATTATTAATGTCAACAACTTTACACAAGTCCGGCCTATTATATTTATATTTATACCTGTCTAAATACAACATTTTGTGGGTATCCAAATGTCACTATTAGTTCTGAAGCATTTAAAGTGATTACAATTTCTTTTCAATCGTTCATGGCAAAATCTTTTGATGCTCTTTCAGTGATTTGTGATGACTTTACATATTGACTTTATAGCTGGCTCTCAAGTACCAGTTCTAGGTATTCCCTCGGGACATATTTTTATACTTTAAGTTACCTGTGAAATATGATCATACACTTATCCAAGGTTCAGGGGAAAATGTGTACCGTTTGTCCTACATGTACATGTACTGTATGTGTATTGCATTTATACAAAACCCTGGTGATACTGTTATACAATAAAGTGAATACACGTACTTTAAAAAGAGAAGGTTGAGTTCTGGGAAGAGGTGAAAATAATTTGTGAGCATTTTTATTGTTATCATGCAAGTGTGGAAGAACATCAGAGAAAAAATGTTCCCTGAAAAGCATGGCTCTTCAAATGCCTTCATATTCTAAATATGACAAGTAACAGCTTAAAAATGAGGACCGATTTTTATGCCACATGTTTGTGTAGTCCCATATACATCTTTCTATGTACATTCCTTGTTAATTTACGAAGACTGTGTCAAATTTCTTATCATTTTGATGACTCCAGAACCTTGCAGTACACACCAATACTTACATGTATATGCTACATGATTAACCTTTTCTGATCGATTCCACACCATTTCTCTCACAATGCAATCGCATGACCAGAACTCAACTCGATCTTTAAAGTAGACACCCAAAGAAAATTCATGACAACTGATAATTATGGACAAATTATATATGGATGGAAAGATTTTCTCTTGAAAAACATGAAGAATTGGCTGAAAAATCATATAGATATCATGGAAAGGCGTAAAATGCAATTTTTAAAGACCCTTCTCAGACCCCTGAACGTATGCCAAACACACGAGTGTAGCGAGCTCTGATAAGTGACGTCACATACTGGACAAACACACAGCCAGCTAAGCTAGCTAGCTAGCTAGCTGTGTCCCACATGTGACGTCACAAATGTTGACGCTCTACGGAGGACCACTAAAGGCAGAAAATCTGGATCTCAAAATTAACATTTTTGAGAGATGATTACTGCGGGCCCCAAACATATTTTGAAGAGAGAAGTTGTTATATTTGATCAATAAGGCTTCCCCTTCGCAATGATATGAATTTTGCATCAATTAAAAACACTTTTGATTCTTTGGGTGTCTCCTTTAAAAAAGAAAGGAAGAAGGAAATGCAGGGCTCACACTAACCTTTTTGCAAGGCGGTCCGGATTGAATTTTGTAGAGTCTGTGTACATGTACATGAGCCTTGTGTAAAAAGGGGACGTTCACCCTGATATTTTATCTGGTACAATGTATTAATAATAGCAGAAAAATGAGAGAAACAAATTAGTGAAATTTTGAGCAATATATGATTAAAAATAGGGAAAGTTGTGAATTTCTAAGTTGTCATCAGTGAAACACAAATTGGGAACACTGTCGCATATTTTTTAGGTCCTCTCTAGTGCACAAGTCCTCTCCAATTTTCTCTGTATATAAAATATCATAAAATTTTCATTTTATTTAGTATTTATTGATGGTGGAATTGATTTGTATCATACACAGATTATATTATATTTGCAATAATTATATTTAGGGTGAATGTAATATGTATGATTTACAATATTTTCTTAAGGGAAAATAGAAATTTCTGTTGTTTTTTAAAGTACAGAGCAAATGGGAGGGGAGTTGCCAATTTGTGTTTGATTGATCACAGCTCTAAAATTCATGACTTCATTAATTGTATTCACATCTTACTCAAACTTTCACTGACCTGTTCCTCTCATTTTTCTGTTTCTATAAAAACCAACTTAATATCAAGGTGGACTTTCCCTTTAACAAAAATCTCGCAATTATACTAGATTTTTGCTTGTACATTATTGATATTTTCAACATGTACAATGTATGTACATGTACATGTAAGACAGAACATGTTTAGTATTCTTAGAATATTATATGAAATTTGCAAATCTTACTTCCTTTGACAGATCTCAGTCAAATATATTCCAATTTTTTTTCAAAATTTCAAATAATTGAGACTTCATTTATTGTTGAACATGTTTATTAAGCTTTTCCAGAGTAACATTAACTGTGTTATGACTTTTCTTGGGGAAGTTCTTTTACATGCACATGTACATGTAGGAGGTCCATAGCATGTTAGGAGGTCTTCCATACTCCTCGAATCCGTGATTCCTGTACAGTATATCAACTGTACCAAAAGATCTAGTTCTGTCAATTGAATCGTAGGTAGGCCCAAGGGAATTCCAGTTCACTGAATGTTCACAAGGCAGAAGGCCCATAGGAATGAAGACATGTAATATGGAAGGTCCCTTAGACCCCTTTCTCACTCACTTTGAAAGTGGTCTTAGTTAGACCGCTCCAGAGGAACGGGTCTTGAGGAACGGTTTGCGAGGATTCACACTCCGAGCAGTTTTTTATGGCTCAAACCGCTCCACGAGTCAAAGTGGTCTTGTTGCTATGGCAGCTCAGGTCAGCGGGTAAATTTTTCGCGAATACTAAGCGTATGTACCGTACTACATGTTTCGCGCGAACGTCACTAGCTCACTTCCGTTCAAAGTACGCTTCCGTTCACACTCGCACGTTAGAGCGCTCCAAACCGCTCTTAATAAGACCCGTTCCTCAAGACCACCTCCGAGGTGGTCTTCTGAGCGTCCAGAAGTCCACTTCCTGGACCACTTTGACCGTTCTCACTCACCTAAGAACCGCTCCTGAGGAACGGGTCTTAGTTAGACCGCTCCAACGAAGTGAATGAGAACGGGGTCTTAGACCGGAGGTTCTTAAATACATGTACACTGTACATGTATGCACTTTGCATGTACAGGCCCTAATGAAAAACTAGAAGCTTTCACGACTTGAAACTTTTGTCAATTATTAAGGATAGCCATTTTCATGGTACAGTGTAAGAAACTTTCACGAATTGCAAAAAATTAGTGTTTATCAGTTGTGAGTCATTTATTTTGTGGCTTGAAACTTTTGCAAATCCGAAGCTTTCATGAAATGTTCAAACATTTCCTGCACATAAAACTTCCTGGTTTTACAGTATGCTCCTGGGATGTGCCCATGGGCCCTTTACTATTTTTAATTTCTTAAAAACTGGTACCCTATCTTCTTGATGAGTTTGAAATGATTTTAACTTTTTAATTATACATGTTGAATTTTGTGAAAGCAGAATTATCAGGGAAAAATGACACAAGTTTGAAAAGAAGTTGGACAAAATATGAGAATAAAAAAATGTTTTGAGATTTCAGATCACCAGGCATGTTTTTCTCCAATTTACGATATGTTCAATCGACCGGTATAATAGGAGGACATAGAGTATGAATATCCATTTTCCCTCAATAATTATACCCTCAGGCTGAACTAGCTAGGCTGAACTCAATATCTATTGTGGATGGAATATTGTTATTGGTCTTTCAATAAAAGGGGAAAAAATTGTATTGTCATCATTTTGCATTGTCCATTTACTGTTTGTAGGCCGATACGACAGTGACCTTTACCAATTTGAAATTCCCATATAGTGATCTGAAACTTTAAAAAGTTACGTCTTACATATTTCACTATCTGATTTTATCCAAACTTTCACCCACCTAATGTACTCTTATGATTTGCCTGCTTTGCTTCAATCTTTCAGAGCACCTTGCTCTCAAGTCAAAGTTGATTTTCCATTTTCCCAGCTATTTTGGTAGCTTCACTTTAAGCTACGGTCACAAAGGTTCGTACAAATCTTCCTGTTTTTCCATGGTCTTCCCGAATTTCAATTGTCTGAACATTGTTCGTACGGCGTTCGTAGCAGTTCCTAATGGCATTTGTGACCGAGGCTTTAGGTCTACATTGCTTGTAGTTGTACATTGTTAGTCAGTTTGTATTTTTCAACTGCTTCAGTTGTGCACTTAGAAACGCCTGTATAAAGCGCCCTATAAATGTAATCATTATTATTATTATTTTTATTCAGTTACTTCAAGAAATCTTTGGGTGTTCACTACCTCAACAAACACAGAGAAAAGAAAACAGAAAATAAACTTCAACACACTCTCTCACTTAGTCCTTTTATTCTAGTTTCACTCCCCATTTCCAAAGAACAAAACTTGCAGCAGTTACAGTAAAAGCCATAAATACCCCTCATTATGTAATTCTATTTGAATGCATATATACAGTACAAACCTCTTGTCTGAGCATCCAGCACTAGTCTGTAGGGCACAGACCCTTGTCAGTCATATTTCCTAACATAGTGTCTGAAGTGAGAGACTATGCCGGCTGCACGGTCTATTGCTCCCTGCAGGCTCTGTACTTAAGCTGCTGCTAACAAATATGACACAGCCAGATACTGACAGAGATAGGCTCTTCTCAAGACTTAATGTGATTGTGTTTAAGTGTCAAATTAGAGTCTGTGGCAGCAGACTATTCCAGCACAGTGTTTCACCTAGTGTGAATGAACCCATTCTTCTGTACCCTTCCCTAATCCTACCACAAAGGGGCAATGACAATGGGTCCATCCCCCTTTTTTTTCTCACCTATCCTTTCAAATCACCCAGGTCATATAAGGGATAAAGTTCTTTTTGTGTTCAGCTCCAGTGTTTCTTGGCTTGATATATATTATAGGGCTTCTTTACACTAGAGGTTGATACACTCTAGGAATTAATACTCTATTCCTAGTTAATAATGGGATTTAAAGGCAACATTGAAGTTTGGTTGTGAAATGTATTTTGTCTGTTGGGAGCCAGAAGGGCATTAACTAATAGTTTTGTTTTCTTCAGTACAGATTTAAACTGTTCTGGCTCTGAAAATGTGAAGGAGAAGCTGGTTGAAAATTGATCTTGAGATCATGTACATGTGTATCATCATACATTGTTGGGCTGCACCATTGTTTTGACTTGCAAAATGTAAAACAATTTAAAACAGATAAACAAAACATCACAAATTCACAATACCAACACTTAGAGCCCAACACATCCACATACTAAACAAAAGAGAAGATAAAAGGTGTCTTATTTTAGAGATTTGACAATGTTTAATGGTGCACATGAACATGTAAGAGGAATTTGCTCAGATAATGCACAGCTATCTTAATTTGAAAAGAGATAGTGACAGTCCATATTACCATTTGTAACTGTTCTACATGTATGTACAAAATGAAAATATGAAGAAAAAAAACTCATCCTTTTCCCTCTCTCTCTCTCGATCTACAGGTGGGGAGAGCGACCCCCTCTCGCCAGACCAGAACGACGCGCCCCCACCGAAGCCCAACCCTAACAGCCGCATTGGTGCCCTGGAGAAGCAGCTTAACATCGAGATGAAGGTGAAGCAAGGGGCAGAGAATATGATCCACATGTACTCCTCCGGCCCCACCAAGGATCGCAAGCTCCTGGCAGAGGCTCAACAGATGCTCCAGGATAGTAAGACTAAGATCGAGTTCATCCGCATGCAGATCTTGAAGACCCAGCAGGCGCAGCAATCGCGGCAGATCCCCACCCAGGAGAAGGAGGCAGGGGAGGTTTCGGATATGGGTGAGTTTGAGTCTACAAGCTAAGACTATAAATTTATACCAAAAATGACATTTCTTGTGTAAAGCCTAACCCAGCTTCCCAAATGGCTGGATCAGCTATGGTACTGGGCCTGATAGTGATAGTCTAGAGCTTTGAATGTTCAGACCCTGATACATGCAATGGCTGACTTCAGTTTGGGCCTGCAACTACATGTAGGTGAGTTGTAGCAAAATTCAAGTTTGAAGGTGAAGCCACTGGAAGATTTCGGGGCAATTATCCAGTATCCCCTCCAATTTGGAACATGAGTGGCATCCCTTTATTGCAAAAGTCCAAGTACATGTTTGTGCCCTCTTCCCATTTGAAATTTTTTTCTTTTTGGGGGGCCTTGTCATCAAATTTTATGAATATTATGCCCCCTCTTTTTCAAACTTCTGGATCTGCCCTTACATGTAGGTTAAGCTACAGAGACATGTAGTGCTGGTACAAATGTAAGATGAAATTCTAGTTTACATGAGAAGGCTGCTTGTTTAATTTCAGTCTAAACAATGTTAGCTGTCCATCACATACAGTAGTATTGCCAGATAGCTGTATGTACCCTGGTGACCCCTTCCCCTTGACTAAAGAGAACATTTTGTAGAAGATTTATCCAGATCAATTTTTTGTTATTGACCAAGGAGGGGAGTATTTATGATTATACATGGAGAAAAGCATTTTATTGATATTAAAGGTACTATGTCCCATTTGCAGGCCAAAAAAATGAAAAGGTTAAATTCCAACGGCATTTGAAAGACATTACCAATTTACATGTAGAACTGCCCTAAAAAAGAGGGGGCTTGAAAATGTCTTTAAGTGGGAAAATAACGACTATTAGTTGTCGAATCGACTTAGGAGCTATAGAGCCAGTAAGTAATAGTCTGATTTTTCAGACCATTGTACCGAATGGTCGTACGTTTTATGCTGCGCAAAGATTCAATCAGTTTAATTTTGGCCATTACAAGAAGTGGGTTATTGATGTAGACAAATGCTCATGTACCCTTTACAGCTCATTTTATGTATGTTATTACCAAAGATGAAAAAGCCAGTCAGTCACTCAATAGTGTCTGACAGTGAAGTCTAGCAAGTAAACGGGTTTCCTTGCATAATTTGAATATTGGGACACTGCTAATGTTGAAATTTCACCGATAGGACATACATGACATATTCATCATTCCTGCAAAGTTCTACGGAATTTTATGTTGGCTGCAAAAGGGACATAGTATCTTTAAGGAATGGGATTTTGACTGAATGATTTTATAAATGAAATTCAGGAATGTATGGTTATTTAACTTGGGGAAAATACAGGCCAGTATGTTTACAGAATACAAAAACAAACAGCCTGTCTGCTGCTAGTGTAGACAAAAAAGCAATAAAACCAGTGCTTGCTAAACCACTTCTACAGTGCTTGACAGTAATGCGTTTTAAAGGTACAGTCAAACCTGCTTTAGTGACCACCTGTATAGAAAGACCACCTGTCTACAGAGACCACATTTTTTGTTTTCCTTGAAAATGGTTTCTCATTGAAACATGTACATGTACTAAAGTCTAAAGGAACCTGTACATAAAGACCACCTGCCTATGAAGACCACTTTTCTTGTCTCCCTTGGGTGTTCTTTATAGACACGTTTCACTGTACCAATAAAACATCGAACATTTTGACATGCATGGTTGTAACAGTACATGTACATGTAGTTGAAATGTTTATTGTAATGTCAATATTTTGAATTCAAATATTAGAAAAAGAACCCTGGAAGTTTTAGGAAGAACTGTCAATGTTTCATTGGCAAGGGAAAAGTTATCGTTCATTTTCAATATAGGAACTTACTAATTCATATCATGGACTGTAGTAGGTCCATGTTCATATACAGCAGTATGAAAAAAAAACCTGGATTCTTAGATTAACATTTATAATTTTACTAGGGGTTATTTCAAAGAATTTCCATACCCTTGTAATTTGTGGGTTTATTGCCAAAAAAAAAAATGGCCATATAATCTTGCTTGTCATTACCTTTTGGCCAATTTTCAATATGTATTTTCAATCTTTAAGCTAGAGTACACGTACATGTACATACTGACAAACTAGAAACTCTTGTGTGAATGAAGCTTTCATACATTTTGTGAATGATGAAGATTCATGGGTTTCATGCTGCAAAATGAGTGAATCAATCACAAATTCACAACATTTTACTTCTGCAAATTAAGGATGTTTCTTGCCACAGATATGGCTGTAAGTGATAATATGTGAAGCTTTCATGTTTGGAAAGTTTCTAGATTTTCAAGAGTACCTTTAAAAATACTTGGTTATGGCATTGTTTACTACTGACTGGCCTGATGCCTCCACTGTGTCTATACTTCATCCACTCCATTCCCCCTCAATTTGACCTTTTGACCTCCAACTTGACCTCTCCATTCCTGAGGCGTTTATGTCATGTTCTGTCTTTTGATTATGTGTCATCACACCAACAATATGATACTCTACCACTATCCAGTGTATGGAAGTGTTTGGATTTGGCATTGCATGGAATTGTTCATTGCAATACATCAGTCACTACACTCTACATACAAAATTATATACATGTATCCTACAGGTGTATAAATATTTCACAAGTTCCAAATGTATTACCACCATTTGACAATGGTGTTCAAACTTTCTTTTTCTTTCTCCATCTGTGATGGCTTTTTTGAGAGCTTAGGGGCATAGGATACCCAGTGCCATTTATTGTTAATGTTGTGTTTATTTTCTTCAATGGAATATGATTTTTCCTTGGAAATTCTCTCCTGTTTGTCCATATTGTGACTACTGAAGTTAAATCCCAAAAGTTCTGCAATAACAATTAACATAATTAAGCCTGAGTCAAAACGTTTAACCGACGGTTAAACGACCGCATTCATCAAAACCGTTTAGCATTTTTCGCTCCGTTTAACCGTTATTTTCGTGCAGTTTGTTACATGTGTATTGTTTTTGTTTTTGAGACTTCATTGCCGATACGGAACTCCTAAATTAATAATTATCGGCAAGACTTCATTGCCCGTACGGAGATCTAAAAACAATAATTATCGGCAAGACTTCGTTGCCCGTATGGAGATCTAAAACAATTAATTATCGGCAAGACTTCGTTGCCCTTACGGAGAACTAAAAACAATAATTATCGGCTAGACTTCGTTGCACTTACGGAGATCTAAAAACAATAATTATCGGCAAGACCTCGTTGCCCTTACGGAGATCTAAAAACAATAATTATCGGCAAGACTTCGTTGCCCTTACGGAGATCTAAAAACAATAATCATCGGCAAGACTTCGTTGCCCTTACGGAGATCTAAAAACAATAATTATCGGCAAGACTTCGTTGCCCTTACGGAGATCTAAACACAATAATTATCGGCAAGACTTCGTTGCCCGTACGGAGATCTAAAAACAATAATTATCGGCAAGACTTTGTTGCCCTTTCGGAGATCTAAAAACAATAATTATCGGCAAGACTTCGTTGCCCTTACGGAGATCTAAACACAATAATTATCGGCAAGACTTCGTTGCCCGTACGGAGATCTAAAAACAATAATTATCGGCAAGACTTTGTTGCCCTTTCGGAGATCTAAAAACAATAATTATCGGCAAGACTTCGTTGCCCTTACGGAGATCTAAAAACAATAATTATCGGCAAGACTTCGTTGCCCTTACGGAGATCTAAAAACAATAATTATCGGCAAGACTTTGTTGCCCTTACGGAGATCTAAAAACAATAATTATCGGCAAGACTTCGTTGCCCTTACGGAGATCTAAAAACAATAATTATCGGCAAGACTTTGTTGCCCTTACGGAGATCTAAAAACAATAATTATCGGCAAGACTTCATTGCCCGTACGGAGATCTAAAACAATTAATTATCGGCAAGACTTCGTTGCCCTTACGGAGATCTAAAAACAATAATTATCGGCAAGACTTCGTTGCCCGTACGGAGATCTAAAACAATTAATTATCGGCAAGACTTCGTTGCCCTTACGGAGAACTAAAAACAATAATTATCGGCTAGACTTCGTTGCACTTACGGAGATCTAAAAACAATAATTATCGGCAAGACCTCGTTGCCCTTACGGAGATCTAAAAACAATAATTATCGGCAAGACTTCGTTGCCCTTACGGAGATCTAAAAACAATAATCATCGGCAAGACTTCGTTGCCCTTACGGAGATCTAAAAACAATAATTATCGGCAAGACTTCGTTGTCCTTACGGAGATCTAAAAACAATAATTATCGGCAAGACTTCGTTGCCCTTACGGAGATCTAAACACAATAATTATCGGCAAGACTTCGTTGCCCGTACGGAGATCTAAAAACAATAATTATCGGCAAGACTTTGTTGCCCTTTCGGAGATCTAAAAACAATAATTATCGGCAAGACTTCGTTGCCCTTACGGAGATCTAAAAACAATAATTATCGGCAAGACTTCGTTGCCCTTACGGAGATCTAAAAACAATAATTATCGGCAAGACTTCTTTGCCCTTACGGAGATCTAAAAACAATAATTATCGGCAAGACTTCGTTGCCCTTACGGAGATCTAAAAACAATAATTATCGGCAAGACTTTGTTGCCCTTACGGAGATCTAAAAACAATAATTATCGGCAAGACTTTGTTGCCCGTACAGAGATCTAACAACAATAATTATCGGCAAGACTTCGTTGCCCTTACCGAGATCTAAAAACAAAAATTATCGGCAAGACCTCGTTGCCCGTATGGAGATCAAAAAAAAATAATTATCGGCAAGACTTCGTTGCCCTTACCGAGATCTAAAAACAGTAATTATCAGCAAGACTTTGTTGCCCTTACGGAGATCTAAAAACAATAATTATCGGCAAGACTTCGTTGCCCTTACAGAGATCTAAAAACAATAATTATCGGCAAGACTTTGTTGCCCTTACGGAGATCTAAAAACAATAATTATCGGCAAGACTTCGTTGCCCGTACGGAGATCTAAAACAATTAATTATCGGCAAGACTTCGTTGCCCTTACGGAGATCTAAAAAGAATAATTATCGGCAAGACTTCTTTGCCCGTACGGAGATCTAAAAACAATAATTATCGGCAAGACTTCTTTGCCCTTACGGAGATCTAAAAACAATAATTATCAGCAAGACTTCGTTGCCGATACGGAGATCTGAAAACATTATGTCTTCATCAAAATGACTGAAAACTTAAGAATTTACAGACATGTAAAAATACGTGTATTTTCAAAACGGTTAACCGAAACCGCCCGTATACTTTTAACGGTTAAACGTTTAGCACAAAAACCGTAATGACTCAGGCCTAAACATAATAATAATAATAATAATGTTTTATAGTCCACTCCAAATTTTATTAAACCGAAAATGGAAATTCTTTGTGCCCAATTGATTGTGAGCCCGGCAACCACTGAGCAGCGCCAGATCGACATTGCTCTATCCCCTTATTGTTGAATGCCATACAAGGTAGCAGCGACTCCCATCTTTTAACGTCTTTTGGTATGACGCAGCCGGGGTTCGAACCCATGACCTCCCGGTTGTGAGGCGGACGCTCTACTGACTGAGCCAACACACCGGTATATTACTTGCATTATTACAAGTTTTTTTTACATACCCGCCAAATATGCAAAATGAAGAATAAGCATAACAAATTGTGACTTCATGAAAATTTGCATCATGCATGTTTATTCTCTGCTACCCATTTCTTGTTGCTTCTATGTATCATTGTTATACCTCCATCACAAAGTAAAATAGACACCATACCGACTGATTTTCTGCCATAGGCATAGGGGTATTGTAATTTTTGGTCGGTCTGTTGTCGATGTGACTCCGGTGTATATACATGTATATGCAACAGTTGAAACATTTTGAGGTGTGATGAAAATGGGTTTCAAACTTTGTTTTAATAGCGGCATGCATGTATGTGTGTGTGTTTAAGCAGTCCAATATTAAACTGGACACACCCATTGACCATGGAGCTACAGTATTATAGCTCCATGCATTGACCCTAATGCCTTCCCTCTTTACATACAATGTACTTACTGACAATAGAATGCTGACATGAATGGCATAATTATGGAGCTTACAGTATGTGGTTGGGTCCATAGTGAAATTCCCTGACAATCTATGTGGTTTGTGTTCACTATTATCTTTGCTGCATATTCATTCTAGTTTCCTTTCTATTATGAATTTCATTCAATCCTTGTAAGTTTCGGCCCAATTCACGCTGTAGCGTGGCTACCAGGGTATAAAACAGAATAATTTTCCACTGTCTACATGTATGTACATGAACAGTTGGCATACAGTTTTCCCTAGAAAGCAAACATGCCACTCACACTCCTGGCAGTCTACAAACAGATTCTTGATAGAGTTTTTGCAACATTCTGCGTCTTTGGTCAAGCCTAAATCAGCTTTACTGTTGTTTTATACACATGAATAAGCCTACATACAGTACAGTTGTATGTACAATCCATGCATACATGTAGGCCTACATACAGTGTAATGCAGCATGTGTATGTTAGTCTAGGTCCTAGATATTCAAGATCCTGAAATGACAAGGAACTGTGGCTGCAAAATTTCTCCTTTATTCAATGAATATGAATAGTCTGCATATCAGACACGGTCGAAGTGCTTTTTATCGATCGACAGGAAGGAGATCTTCTCAGCTCAGGAGCGAGGCTATGAAAATTCAGAATAGCTTGTTTGCTTCAATGGAAAGTTTGAGAGATACATGTATGATTCAAGGACTCTATGGGAAGATATGACATTTATAAACTGCCAGTACATTTTATCTATGTGTGTTGGTAGCACTGGTATTTATGGCATACCGCTTATAAATCATTGATGATCCACATGTACATGTAGATAGCAAAATTACAACATAATTATCCTTATCCTTGTATGGACTTCCATTTTGTATCATAGACCATAATTCTCTTGTAACATGACAGCCAAATTGTTGGTTAACCTGGCGTTCAGGATACCGAAATTCATTGTATTTACACTGTAATACATGCAAGAGACAATGAAATTGGATGGAATTCTCAGATATATCATTAAATGCTTTGGTATTTGATCGACTGCCAGTTCTTTGTTTTTGAGCAGGATGTCGGTGTGAGTTGGCAGTTATAGCCCGATACAGTGTAAATATTGTTTTAGAAATTAGAACTACATTTCATGCGATTCTGAGGTACAATGTACATTTTGCTATTTATCAGGTGTCGTCTATTGACACTACACGTACCTCAATCACAAACTCAGAAATCTGTTCCTCCTCTTCTATTTTACTAGGCTGCAATCAACATTCCAGATTTGATTTGCCTTATGATTAATAATTAATCTTTTCATAGAGGGCCTCCTTTGTTAGCAAACGCGTGAAATTGAAAAGAATATAGTGAGTTGTCAGATACCATCAATACAGTACTTTTTCTCTTTTTTAGGTAGAAAATGGTCTGATGACGTCATAAACTGACGCTACGATGCTCATTTAATCTGTGGCCTAGATCCATATTATTAATTGCATTGTGCACTCTTTTGCAGGTCAAGTGAAAAGGGACAAAATTTTGTAAACTTCAATGAATATTGATCGACTTATTTTTAGATTTAGGTTATCAAACATATTGGTGTAGACTTCATATCCAATGAGGTGAAGGAAATTCAATTTGTACGAACAATTACACATGGGTTATATATCTGCAAAGATAAATTATATTAATATTCTCATTGCTCATGAACATAGTGCCTTTTGATCTAAATATTGTACAGTATTTTATGGCAAGTGAACGATTTATTTTTTGTTCAATCTAAACAGGCTGGATTCCAATAATATCGACTACCGGTATAGCACTAATTATCATGATTATGGAAAATGTTTTTCCTTTCCTGATATCACTTTAATCAAGTGACTGGAATGCAATTTCCATTCTGAATCTGAAATACGATTTTCAAAAGTCCTTTCAATGATCAAACCATCATAAACATTTGGATTCCCCCCCCCCCACATAGGATCATTTTTACATTTATAAGCATTATTTTTGCGGAGGAGGGGGTAACTTTTGTCTGACCCCTCCCCATAATTACTGCAGTGAACTGTGAATTTCATTTGTTGTTTCCATTTCGGCCGCTATTTCTATTAAACATTTGGTAACCCATTGTAGGCCCAAGCCACTTAAATGTGTACTAGTACATTGTACGTGCAAGTACACGTACAGCTTATGAAAAGAGATTTAATTAACCTGAACTTGGACATAATTATCATTTAATGTATCGCTTGCTACATTAACCATCTGTTGGAAGCGTCACAGTTAATTGAGGGTGCATGATTAAAGGTTCCGTTTAGTTTTTTTTAATGATGATAGATTTAGTCTGAAATGAAACATTATTGGAAGCAAGATAATATGTGTGGTAATTATTATCTCAGGGAAATGTTCATGACCGTACACGGCCATGATAGCATTTGTTCCCTAAACATGACGGAAGAGCTGTATCGCAGTAATTCTCCCGTCATCTTTACTTCCGTCGCATTTGTGAAAGCGCTCTAATAAAATGTAACTGTGCGCAACAAAGATCCTGCGTGTATTCACTGAGCTCTGTGTTATACAGAAATGTGACGCTTATGACACCTTACAAAATCATTAAACAAAACTGGTTTTGACGCATCATATCTTAACGAGGCCTGATTCAACATTTTTGTTAAAGGTATAGACCAGTTCTGGTCATGCGATTGCATTGTGAAAGAAACATTGTGGAATCGATCAGAAAAGGTTGATCATATAGCATATAAGTATTGGTGTGTACTGCAAGGTTCTGGAATCATCAAAATGACAAGAAATTTGGCCCAGTCTTGGTAAAGTTACAAGCACTGTATACAGAAAGATGTATATGGGACTACGCTATATCTATCCAGTCCGGATAGATATAATAATTTACCAAATATATCAATTAGTAGGCGGTTTCCTGGCAAAATTTGTATCATCACGTATTAGTCAAAAATATTCTTTCACATGATTGGTAATAAGAGCTTCCATTTCATTTTTTGAGAGGGGGGCATTTCCAAAACTGGTCTATACCTTTAAAAGTCTTTTCCTGAAGAGTGCCGTATAAAAAGTAGAAATTAAAGTAAGTAAGACTTGAAGCCAAACTAGGGAGCTACACATGTACTGTATGTCTGTTGCCTGTTGGGTTTGTTTTGAGGGGGGATTAAGTGACCTTTGACCTCATACAGGGTCAAGTAATCCATCAGTCTGACTGAATAGTCTTTTCAAGCTATACTCAATATCCAGTGACAGCTAGAGATTCTCACCTTAGACTTGGAAGTTCTAGAACAAAGGAAGTATAGTTGACAGGCCTACCTGTTTTTGGACAGTGTAGAATTCAAAGTAGATTACTCAAAATAAACATGCTTATAAAATAAATAGGCGAGATGTTCATGTGGTTGAAATTGAAGAGTTTAAACAGACACACAATAGTTGATCAAAGAGTCGTTTCACAATGCAATAGGCAGTGACCCTAAGTACACAAACGGTACTACTGTATAGTTGTTTACATCCAGAAATCTACTCATCTGTAATAAACACCTGTCTTATCAATGGCCCTTTAGTACTGGTGCCATGCTTTTACTACCAGTATTAATCATATTCCCTTGTTTGTATCATGGACCTACTCCCTGCATGATATATAGTGTAGATTTCAAAGGAATTTGGCAGTTCTGCTGAGGAGACTATGCGTCTGGGTTATTTTCATATCAGTCCAATTTCGATTTCAAATAAAGGCATTCTTTGTTGATTGGCAGTTTGGACCTTATCCCCTGCAAGCAATCATATTTCTGATGTGTTTTTCAGTGAGCAGACCACATTTCTAGACATTATTGACTTTCAGTTTGCATGTAACACTCACACTCACAGCTAAGGAGGTTAAAGTCTTAGCATGCATGGAACCACATGTTTGTGCATGTATCATGTGCTAACATAGGTAGATGAACAATGTCGCTTTCTGTCGGAGGGAACATGGTTTGAGTTGCTGTGACAACTGGCTACATGGAGCTTACCGATGTGAAGCTAGGAAGATCATGGTTTTAGCCACATGAAGAATCCGCTGACATTTCTGGAAAGAAGAGTCACCTCTTGAGCATTTGTTGTTGATTCATTGGATTCTGATAGTTTGTGGTTGCAGTTTATGTTACAAGGAAAATGTCTAAATGATGAGTGAAACTATCATCTGTTGCTTTGGAGTTTTGTGGCAGCTGAAGTCATTCAACTATTTGGCTGGTGTTCAGAATCTGTACCAACGCGACTACATTAGCTAGAAAATGGCAGGGGGCTTGTTCTTCTGATGTGGAAAGAAAACATTAAAAAGTCAAAAGTATATTGGAGGCCATAATTGCAACTTTTCACTTATTCTAGAGAGACAATTATTGATCCAGCTAGATCCACATCAAATGCTTGATTCTGTTACTAGTGTTTCAATAGATGTATTTCTGCAATGACAATAGCATAACATATTGTACCTGATATTCCTATTGAGAATGAGAGCCTGAGACATCAGCAGCTGAAACATTACACGTACCTTCTCATCGAAACTATTTATCAGGAGTGTAGCCTACACTATACTATGCCATGATTTGTTGTGTCGTGAAAATTGCATATTTGAGTTCAGTGGATTTTCCTTGGTACCTTATATGGTGTCATTTACCGTATATGTAGTAGCAGAAATATGTATCGGACACATCTTTGATCTTTACTTTCTTAGGCCAAGAGTTTATCAACCTCTCTACAGTCTAAACAAAGAGCAGCAATTCCTAGTTTTTGTCAGCCATCCAGCAAACTAGCCTGAACTCTGTTGACATTAGCCACCACAACCCCTGATAAAAGACATGTGTGCTTTCTCCCTCCCACACTGCACACTACCATCACCAACATCAAGATACCCATGCCTAGAGTAAACCCCAATGCAGTGCTAGACCAGTCCCCACTGCCCCACCAGTATTCCAAGCAACGAATGATTCATCCTGCATCATCGGTGCCACACCAACACTGGTAGCCAAGTCTACAGGGACTCCCTTTATTATTACGAGGTGCGAAACAAAGGCGGGTTCTCACAACACCCTTCGCATGTGTCACTCGGCATAGATCTCATTGTGAATGCCAATATACATGGATGAATAATAGAAATTCTCCATTAATTGAAGTTTTGGCAGTCTCAGTTTCTCAGCGTTCCTCCAGTGAAACCACCTCATCCTGTCAGTCCTTCCATCAGTTGTAATAGGACTACTGGTAGCCTACATTGTATATGTAACTGATGCTGTGTTGGCTTACTGTGAGCTGTGTCAAAGCTGTCTTCGTCAGTTTATCATCTGTACTTGCTTTCAATCGTCCAGATCAGGCTTGGTATTGTGGTAGCATAGAAGTCTGTCAAGATGTATATCTGTGTAGTTGGTAAGTAATTAAAGAACACACACATATTTGTTATTTGTGGGACTGTTGTCTGATTCTTAATTCTTTTGTCTGTGGACACTAAAAGTAAAGTTTGCTACTTCAAATGGACATACATGTACCATATTCACAAAAAGAGCAGTCCATGCAGCTTGGATAAACGTCCAATGAATCAGAAATTATTTCTTTTATGTTTTAGACCAAATCGGACCAATTTTCTTTTCCTTTGATTCTGGTGCTGAAGATGTGATTTGGTAGATAACTATTTTAATTTTCTGCTACATCTAGGTACAGGTATGATGCTTTGTTCCAGGGAATTGTTTAATCATCCACACATTCACATGTTTTTGATTGAATTATTCACAACTTTCTTAGTAACATATGAACAAGCTGTAGATGTCAAGATGTTTTTGAACTTTAACAAGGGCCTGCCATCTGCTTAGAGCATGAATCGGCCATGTTAGGTTAAGAGCAATTTTCCTGATTTGTACGTCCATTCACGGCAATTAAATCTGAATGAAGACGTCCCTTGCTGTACGTGTTACTACAAATTAAGGAGCCAGATATTGATTTCGCAGTTGCGGTTGGAGAATGAATTTCAAGCTGGGAGCGTGCTGCAATCACTTTGGTGGATTGTGGATAGGTAATCAGGGAAATTGGCATAGAGTGGTCGAAGAATTAGAAGAGGAAT
Organism: Mesocentrotus franciscanus; assembly: GCA_037976565.1. Classification (NCBI taxonomy): domain Eukaryota; kingdom Metazoa; phylum Echinodermata; class Echinoidea; order Camarodonta; family Strongylocentrotidae; genus Mesocentrotus; species Mesocentrotus franciscanus. Next base: position 28,945,728 of record CP137679.1, on the reverse strand, counting down.
AGGAATTACAGGGAAAAGATGTGTGAAGTAAAGGTCCCTTCTGGTTGTAAGTGATATGTACATGTACTGATACAATCTCTATGTGATGGGTAGAGTAATGCACACGTGAAATGATGGATTACAGATATTACCAATTTAAGAGTGATGAAGAACAGATCACTCTCATAAAAGTGCAATTGGTAGCTCTTTGCTCTAACTTGGTATATTCTTGTGTGTGTTTTCTTTTATTGGCTATCTTGAATCTTCCAGGAAACTGACTTTTGATAGAAGGTAGAAGAATCTGTTGACTGTAGTATACATGTACAGTGTAGATGTAATACTTCTGATGACACCATAATACTCCCCCCCCTGAATTTGAAATAAGTAATATTCGGGTAGTGAGGTAGTCAATGTTTAGTTTGTATATTTTCAATAGAATATTTTGATTAAAACATTTTGATTAGAACGTTGCATTGATTACAAAAATTTGTCAAACTTTTCCGCATTCACTTCAAGGAGGTCTACTGGCAAAATTGTAAAATTAGAAATTTAATATTTCGGGCTTGTTTTGCAAGAGATATTAGGAGATATCATCCACTAAGCCCAGAAAAAAGAGCCTGTATAGCTCTTAATGACACTACAATCTCCACTCCCTTCAAATTATTGAGCTTGATAGGGGATGGATATGTAATATTTCTTATCAAAATATTGTGTTAACCTTGTACAGCTAAATTCAGCTACCATCATAATGCAGTTCAGCTGCATAACCTAGTCTCTAGATACAGACTTGGTTTGCTGAATTTCATGAGGTGTGTCCTCATCAGCTCGAGATTGCCAAATAACCCGCTATTTCTGATTTGGGAAATAAGACCGAAGTTACAAATCGCGTCTTCATCACCTCGTCTTTCATGAATCTCGAGCTTGAGAAATTAGCTCGAGATATTTTGCTCAGCGTTTGCGCATAGTGTGAGTCTTCGGGCTGGTGAAGACGCATCGGACAAATAGCGGGATATTTTGCCAAATAGCGGGATAGTTTGCAAACTAGCCCAAGATATCTTGGGATGACTATCTCGACCAAATATCCCGCTAATTGCAACTGCGGACTGATGAAGACGCAAATTAGCTGGATAATTTGCGATCGGGATAGTTAAAAAAGCGGGTTATTTGGCAATCTCGAGCTGATGAAGACAGGCCTATGGAGGCTGGAGCAAACCCTACATCAGGGCTCCACACTAACTTTTTTTCTTCAAACGAAGGATTGCGGTTTCTTGTTTTTAGGATATTTGTGCATAGGACTGCTTTTCAAAATATGATTTCTCGGGGTTGTCTTGACTCTTGAGTAGATATTCAGTCAGGGGCTCCTGTCAATATTTAGCCCTGCCTTCATGATATACATGTAGTCAGGTGAAAAGTACTGATGTAACTGGAGCAACAGTTATAGCTGCATGTTTGTGCATTACAAAAGTGATAGAAATGCAGGTTGTAGTGCCCCCAGAAAAATAGGCATAAAAACACAATTTCACAGGACACTGTTTTCGTTTGACTCTCAACTACTCGGACACAAATAGCCCAAGGTCCAAAATCTACAAAACTTTACAGATCTCTAGAACCACCCTTCTCATCCTTTTCAATTGCATGACCGGTATGCTCATCAACTTCAAATGTCTGTTGATCAAAGTAGATCAAAGAGTGATCCATGGTCAGATTATCATAATTTCGCCCGCCCATGCAATTGTCCATTATTGTCAGTATTTTGTCACCAGCAATACATTCTGGTAGAGAGAATAATGAATGGTCTAATGATGACTCAAACTCTGGACATTATTCAAGGGATTAAGAGGATGAAACCTCCCAGTTATATTCACAGAAAGAGCTTTAGAATGGCTGAGCTCAAGGTTTATGAGGATTTAGTTTTGTTCAAATAATAAATGTCCAGAGTGTAATAGTAGGCAAATTAGCCCTTGTAAATTTGGAAGTTTGACACATACAATGAAAAGGCCAATACTGAAATACTTACATGTTGAGTGAAGTGTGCTACCCAGTCCGAGATAGGATATGGACAGCATATTCTTGCCTGGTTGTTCTTTAATATATGCAGGAGCTTTACTAAGTATGAGGCAGCACTTGATTTGTTTTATTATTGATAAGGGGGACACAGGTCTAAAAATAAATAAGTAAACAGTAAGGTTTTCTGAAGCTGTAGGTCTGTATGTGTCCAATATCTTTAGGCAGAAATAAAAAGGTTATCAACTTTTGGGGGCGTGGGGCATGTTTGGTAAATTATGGGCGATCCCCCTCCTCACACGAACATGTAATAAGTACATGTAATGTAGCGTTCGTTTCGATGAACTGTACAGCTGTCTACAATGTACTTGAATCAATTAGAAATTCAGCCACTAGAGTAGAAACATTATGTTGAGTTTACAGGTTATACATGTAGACCACTTGAATTAGAGAAATTATGTTGAGTTTACAGATTATAGACCACTCGAATGATCTTTATTTAGAAGAATATTTCACATGACAATGTTTCATTTCATAATTAAAAAAGATATTCAAATGACCCATGAATTTTGTGTTCATTGTACATTTATGTTGTATCAATTTCTGTGTGTAAAGTGAGTATTGTTTATAAAGGAGGAAACTTGTTATTTCTCTTCGACTAATGACATTTTTAATGTCATGTGAGACTGAAAAAAAGGGAGATATAAATACTATCTAAGAATAAATTTAATGTCAAAAGCACTTTGACTATCCATCCATACCACGGCGCACACCAGTACCACTGTCATTGATTACTTTGACATTTGATGTGACTCCTTTTAGCTAGGCTTCAAACTGTGTGACTACGGTTCATGTGTTGTTTTTTAAGATGGGGATGTGGTGTTATATTATAATCCATGCTGAGTAAACCAGCTGGTAATATGCAATATGAAAACATAATCCATCTCTTAAGAGCCAGAAGGGCGTTAACTCTGTGTTAAAGTGTATGAGTTAATGCCCTTCTGGCTCCAACCAGAGGATATAAATAAGCTCAGTGTACACTGTGGGTGTGTACATGGAATTATTATCCTTGAAAGGCATTCATTGGCCATGGCTTCTGTCTTGAGTAGGTAGATGTACATGTACATTGTATATTTCATCTGTTCATAGTCAGAAGCCAGAAGGAATCAGGATTAACCCTTTTCTGGCTCCAAATAGATGATGTTTAGGTAGAACATTAAAAAAACATTTTCAAAGACAATTTTCACATTCATGATATCCTTCATTCCATCTGTCTGCTTTTGGAGAATGAGACATCATGTTATTATTTTTTCCTATATTCCATTAAAAATTACCAGATTTCAGTGATGCAGTTAAAGTTATATAAATATATGCCCACGCAAACACATGTATTAAAAAAAAAATCAGACAAATTAGAATATACATTGTATATTATACCCCCCCCCCCTATCATAACTCTTGGCAAGCCATTTAAGTCTACAGTGTACAGCTGAAATTAATATCAAAGGCAAATATAAGAGTTCAGGGCCCCGTATTACAAAGAGTTGATATCAATCGCAACTTATTTATGATTGATATTAATCACAACTATGACCATAAGAGATAGGAGACTGCAAATTTGTGATTGATTGGAGGACTCACGATTGATTTGGATCAATCGTAACTCTTTGTAAGACGGGGCCCTGTTGTCTATAACTGCTAAGATAATAACAATAAAATTAAATCAGGAAGAAAATTGTTAAAAAGCAAGAACATATTGATTTTTTTTGTATAGGTTTCGGCGGACGTCAGCGGTGGAGCTTCAGCTGACTCCTATCGAGTTCCGTGTGGAGGAGGTGAGACATCATTACAAGGTGGAGCTAGCCCTGGTAGAAGGCTTCAAGAATGTTATCAAGATGTACAACAATGCTAAGACTTCAGACAAGAAAGGATTAGCAGAGGTGAGTTAATGTATATTCCTTATGTCTTTTCCTCTTTCTTGTCTGCCCCTGGTTCTTCCAGTATTCTGCCCCCTCTTAATCCGTCCTCTCTTTGTCATCCCTCCTCAATCTCTTCTCTTCCTTCTTTTCTGTTTCTACTTCTACCCCTCTTCTTTCTTCCTCTCCTCTTCTTTCTTCCTCTCCTCTTCTTTCTTCCTCCCCTCTTTTTCCCCTCTTCCCTCTTCTTCCTCTCCCCTCCTCCTATTTTATCTGCCCAATGAGATATGAATTTAGTTCATTCAGTTCACAGGTATATTTATGAATAAACATTTTTTTTATTTTTATGGTTGGTTGAACATTTTATTTAGATATTTTATAAATCACTTAATATTTGAGGTTTGTTGCATTGGAAACCTTCTTAAACATAAAGACCAGTTCTGATAGCATTGTGAAAGAAACGTTGTGGAATCGATCAGAAATATAAGTACCGGTATTGGTGTGTACTGCAAGGTTCTAGAATCATCAAAATGATAAGAAATTTGGCCCAGTCTCAGTAAAGTTACAAGCACTGTACACAGAAAGATGTATATGGGACTACGCGACCACATGCGCGATATCTATTTGGTCCCAATAGATATAATAATTTACCAAATATGTCAATTAGTAGGCGGTTTCCCGGCAAAATTTGTATCATCACGTATTAGTCAAAACATATTATTTCACATGATTGGTAATTTCATTTCATTTTTTAAGAGAGGGGCGTTTCCAAAACTGGCCTTTACCTTTAAGTTAAGACAGGAATCAACTCCATGTTTTGCTAAATGATAATGGGGTGTCAATTGATAAGGTAGCCTGCTTTGAGTGCATTCAAGGCTCAACTTCTAGTATCATGGAGAATATTTTGTGTAATTAGAAGCCTTTTTTTATCAGGATATGTCTGTAATTTCTAAGATTCTAGAAATTTTGTGATTTTTAGAAGTTATCATTTGGGCTGTGCTCTTCCTAAACACCAGTCCATTAATCTTTCTTGGTCTTCATTTTCATAATCTTGCCTGTTATCCTTATCCTTATCCCTTTTGTGCTTTCATTTTCTTGTAATGATCACCCTTCTCTCATTACAACCTTATCATTTTCCACTAGAGGCCTTTTCAATCTCATTCTTATCTCCCCAAGCTCATGTTTGTCTCTTTATCTTGAATGATGTTACTGTTCTAAATTTGTATGCAGACACTATCAAGTTGTTGCCAAATGTGTTCTCTTGAAGATACTCTTCCATAATGGGCAAACATTTTCAGGAAGCTTTCAAACCCAATGATAACCGTGGGCTAGTGTTAATTCGGGAGCTTTGTTTTAAATTATGTTTTAAATCATGTTTTTGGATAAACTTTGTTAGATTTGCAAAGTTGCAAGCACATGAAATCATTATAAACTTGCCCTTAACATCTTCAAAATGTGAATATTTAAAGAGGAATACTTCTGTATGTACATTGTACTTGTTACCCATGTTATACAAATAATACACAGCAGTGAAGGGCATTAGTAAGAATTACCCACACAAGGTACCTTTGGAACAGTTTGTAATTTTACTAATGCCCGAACAAAATAATGTGTATTATTTGTTTCATAAGATAATGTTTTATTTGTTTTATAACATGATTTTACTAATGACCAGTCATTAGTATAATTACGTGTTAGGCAAAATAAATGCCTGGTCAAGTGTACGCTCTCAACCAATCATTTGATTAGGATCCGCTTCATCATCTTATAATACAGGATAATTCTACTGCCAAAAGTGCCATAACACTTTTGACTAAATTTGTGTGTTTATCTTTTTTAATGTGGAACACTGCTGTGCCTTTAAGTTCAGGCACTCATGTTGCCTGCGATAACAGCCAAGTTTATTGTGGCTGTTACAGTTCAGTGACTATATTTTATATGAACTCTCTGTATCCCCATCCATCTGGAGCTATGTTTTGAGCACTTCTGTATGTCCCCAATGTCATTGTTATTATCTGAATTGTAGTTGAGTTGTAGTAGCACAAAGTCGGAAAGACATTAAAAAAAAAAACATACATTGGATTGTAATTTTTGGGGTAAAAATTGCTCCTACTTGTAGTACAAGAGATAGTTAAATGCAAATGTTATGCTTTGTGTTCATCGTCTGTACGTACAAGTATAGAATTCAACACCCTAGATCATTTTTACATGAAACTTCCTGTGTAATGTTATTTTTTCAGAGACTTTGATGGATAGTATTACATTGATAGAATATATAAGTACTCTTGAAAGGTTCTTGGAAATGTCTCATTAGATTGGTAGATGTAGTTGCAATGATGATTAGAAAGTATTAAATGGTAATTTGGTATCTGATGCAAACGGTTTCTGTAGGTACATTTGCTCTGTTTCAAAGCTAAAATATCTTTCCACAAATAGAAAAGGTAATGTAGAAGGGTTGTGGTCCAGTGGATAAGTCTCTGGACTGTGAACCACAAGGTATGGGGTTTGAATCCCTGTCGCAGCACTAATGTCCTTTGGCAAGCCATTAATCCACATTTACCACACTCCACCCAGGTGAGGTAAATAGGTACCGGGCAGGAATTACAGCACTCAAATATTTTAAGGAAAATACTCGAGCGCTGTAATGGCAGCCGTGCTAAAGCCAGGGTAATGATAATGGAGGGCCAGGAGTGGCAATGTGCCAGACATGAGCGCTATACAAGACTCCGTTCTATTAGTAGTAGTAGTATTCATGTAGTTAAAGTTAAACATACATCAGTTTCATACTGTAGGAACTATCAATAATTTCTCCCCATGCTTTATTCACATAGTAAGGAAAGTCCCATTCACAACTCTTATGCTGTTAGAAATTCTTACATGTATGTTGCATAATGTAAGGCTTACAGTGAATGCAAGCAGATACAGTTTATCCAATAATATCTTCTCTTTTCAACACCTCTCACCCACCGCAGTCAGCTTTTTCAGTCTGATAAACACATCAAATCTTGTTGATTTATAACTTGTAACATTATCAGCATGAACTACCATTCCATAGAGAGTGATGTATGAGCATGGGGGAAAAGTACACTCCTGGTGTATCAAGAGTTCAAAGGTCATGTAAAGTCAGAGCAGTTGGAATGTTTAACTGACAAGCAACATGTATTCTGCCAACACGGAGTGTCGTGTGACTGTGTTACAACTTACAGTTATGTTCCCTGGTATCAGTGCATTCCAGAAGATGGATCTTCTGGAAAAAATAATGTGCCCCTTGAAACATATCATTATATCACAATGGGTTATGCTCCCCAGGGATCGTGATTTTCAAAGAAGACAGAGTGTCGGAGAGCCACGACCTACATGTACATTCAAAACCCACAGAGTAGGGAGGAAGTCTTGTGTAGTGGTACACCTGCACATCCCAAAAGGCTATTTTCATAATGTAACCAAATTTAATGCACACGTCTCGATAGTCGATACAAATTATTTCATTCACCTGTTACAAAAATTGTATCTCAATAGTCAGAATGCGAATTACATACAGTATTTGTTGCTAGGTAGGATAAACATTACGGACTTGCCCTACCTTACAACACATAATATGCAGTTTGCATTCTGACTGTTGAAATGCAACTTTTCTTAACAGGTGAATGAAATAATTGGTATTGAGTCCCTTAAAGGTGATATTCATAGAAGAGCCCTAAATATGAAGATATTCATATCTACAGAAAGCTTATAAGCCATACAATGAGCTTGGATGACATTCAAACAATATAACACTTCCAAAAAAGCGAAATTAGGGTGAAAACAATCGCCCTATTCTCTGGGACAAATTTGCCCTATTGTCATCCGAAACGGCCTTTAGCTGTGACGTAGGAAAGGGAGGCGTGGCTAGTGTGCCACTTCCGGGTATCTAGTAGAAGCATGTATAACATTATAAGGCTGAAAACACAGCTTCAACTTATGTGTTATTTTACCCTTACTATAGAATAAATTATAATACAACATCGTTTGTAAGTTACTTCTCATTAATATTTCCATCTTGATATTCTAAGAAATGTATTATTTGTGAAATAAACGTTAAAAAATGGGGAAAAAGAAGGTGAAACTATGGCTGTGTCCCGGCTTTGTTGTACAGCGAGCCTGCATAATGGGGATTTGGGTGCCGGCGATTTTTACCACCATGTAGTTTCACTTTGACATATCAGTCGGAGACTTCACCTCTTCCACTATGGAAAAAACAGTTAGTATTGATTTAATCATTATTATGAATAAAATAAAATTCAAACAAATCGAAGAATATTTCATTTAGTCGATCGTATCATGGCTAGATTAGCTGGAAAAATCGAGGCGATTCTGCTGTTGTTACGATTCATCTGCGAGTAGTGCGGCTCTTGGCAGCCGCATTACCTACACGGCTGATCGCTGATTGAATTTAGTATCGCTGGCGGATTTACATTACCTGCGCGCACACCATAACACACGTAAACGTGACTGCACTGCACACCGCACACACACAGTACTATAACGCTTGCATTTCAGTCGCGATAGACGAAACCCTTACGAAACCTAACCAAAACAAAACGGCAAGAAATACACTATTCTATGTAATTATAGTTATCGACAAATGAAAATGGAGAAGAAACATTATTCATTGTTATGTCAAAGGAAATTCCACCTCGGAACATGATTCTACTATAGGTAATTTTGTTTTGAAACACAGCTAGGTTGATTTTTCATACTATCTCCGTGTACATACAGCTCAGCTGGCAAGCTAAAGCCGGTGAAAAAGTTGAGTTGTAAACAGTTATTTTACGGATATTGTCACTTTTTCAATGCTAATAATGACATGAATATTGACATTAGGATATGTTTCAGGACGGAGAGGACAACTGTATGCCAGATATTGACCATTCAGGCAATATTTCAATCGTTTTGAGAGAGTGGAACTGACATCGACTCTATGAACATTTGTGTGTAGATCGCAGTTAGTCTCTATAGCTGCGTGAAGCATATCCCGGCTCTGACGTCACTCACAAAGCCACTTTCCCTTAGGCGATTTCGTAGGTCAGGATAGAGTCAATTTAGTGAAATTTGATTTTCATAAAACACAAAACTGCACACTTTCATGGCATGTTAGCTGCATAAATTGCTTTAACAACTCATTCAATTATAAAATAAACTATTTTTATTTGATTTTATTTCCTATAAGTATCAACTTTAATAGAGATACATGTATACAGCTGTATGCATTAAATTTGGTTAAATTACAAAAAATGGCCTATTACTAAATTGGAAGCAGAGATCAGGCTCATTTTGATTAAGATGGCTTTCCCCCTGTATAAGCATAGATGATCTTGAATTTGTGATGCTGAATATTTTAACTCTTTGCCAACGGGAACCAGGTAGTCCGTGTATTAAGCCTACCGGTATGTGAATCTGAGATTTCAATAGTCTACGGGTTAACATAACAAAGTCTTCTGTTTTCTCCCTTTTATGCAGGCACAAAAAGGTTTGGTGGAAGCCAGTCACAAGTTAGATATCCTTAGAGAAGGACTTGAAAAGAGAATACAGGAGCTACCTCCAGATCAGTCCAGAGTGAATCAAATCAAGGAAGAACTCAAGTCAGGCAAAATAAAGGTATATTTGAACAACTCCTAACCATTTTGCCAGAGTGATTGTGTGTGTGATACAGACATGGTCCAAAATTCTTACCACATTGTATGTAGATTGGTTGGCTAATGGGTGTGCAGGTAGGTCTGAACATTGGATGAATTCGGAAGCTACCTCAAGAGTATCACAAATCACAGAAGAACCCAAGTCAGGCAAAATGAAAGTACAGAACATGTTACATCTGTGAACAGTCCCTCACATGTTTACCATGGTGAATGTGAGGTCCTACATGTATGTTCTATGTTGATTGGTCGGATAGCAGAAATGTGATATTGTGCAATGTTTTATGAAAATCAGACTTTATCTAGTCCAAATGTGTGCTTTGGTATGTAATTTTTTACCATTATAGGAGAACTACCTCTGGACTACCTTGCCCCTAGCAATTATCCCCTAGGACAATTATTTCTTGTAGGGGGTAAATGTAATAACAAGCAGGGGTGGGGGGTAATCACTGTACTTGGAGATAATTTTTCTTCGGGGTCCAGATACAGATTTTAACCATTCTCAGTTCTGAGGTTTACACCAAGCTCCAACTATAAACCCTTCATCTTTCTTCTTAATCCAGTCTGACAACCCCCTTCCTAAACCTGCTGCCCTCACCGGAGTACTGGAGGTGAGGATCATGGGGTGCCAGGACCTGCAGGAGATGATCCCTTACCGGGCCAGGAACAGCATCACTTCGTTGAACAGTCCAAGCGAGAGCAAAGGGGGCATCCTCAGAGGGAAGGCGTCCTTCCATGGCAGGAGCAGTTCACGATCCTCAAGCACAAAAGAGGAAATATCAAGTAAGTTAGTGTGTAAGGGTAACAGTGTTTATGTAGCCGTATGTGAACTCACCCAAGAAACAGCTCAAAAGAGGAACGGTCAAGTGATTTAGTTTTAAATGCTATTGTGACTGTGGTGAGGTAGCCAAAATATTTATCAGTGTTTTGTTCTGTTATGAATCAAATGGTTTGCCATGAGAAATATAGGGAATTTCCCTCCACAGAAGAGGAACAGTCTTTTGCAGCATGAAAGTACATACCGATGATAAGTAAGATTAAAGAATTTTATTTTTATTTTTTATTTTATTTTATTTGGCATTTCGTATAATAAAACAGACAAACATAATATAAAGATCGAATATACATACATGTATAGTATCTCAGTTATGGGTGCATCAGGGTGGGCAGCCTGGGTATGGAAAGAGCCAACTAAATGACTATAGCCTGCAGGCCATCCTCCCCGAACCCACCCTGGTGCAACCAAAATTGATCACAATCTATAGTACAATAAATGCAGGAACATAATTATAAGTAACAATGTACAACAACAACAAGAATCTAGGAAATGGGTTGATATACTGAAAAGAGAACTTATTCTGAAGAAAAAAATGGCCGTGAAATACCTGGAAATGACCTTTTGGGAGAAACAGTCATTGTACATCCATCCCTCTAAAACAAAAGAAGGCATACGCACATATATCAAGTCCAGTGTATGTCAGCATTCAAAGCAGTTTGATGCAGAAAACTTTCGATAGTTGGGGTAATCAGTACATGTATTTTTAGGATTCTAAAGTTCTAACAGCCATACAATTTAGCCTACTTATCGTTGGTAGAAGCCTAAACTACATTTGATTCAAACCAGTAATACCAGTAGTACTGGTACTTGGTAATTGTGTTTATATATGACCAAATGTGAACTTTGTACCCAAACTGTAACTTGGGGCCTTGGGGAAAGATCTGGCAAGAAATCCTTTGCTTTTCTAATTAGTGCCATTGCAAATGTTTTAGTGGTTTTCACATTAACTGAAGAGCACTTTTCCTGTCTGAAACTTGATCTTTCTTAAAATAGCTAGCCATGTACTTTAATTGGGTGTACAACAAACAAAGGCATTTTGAGATGCCATGTTGTATTTGCTGTTCTATGCAAGGCTTGTACAGACTTTGTTTGATAGTAAATTTTATCTAAGGTGTGTATCCTGGCTACTTCACTGGGGCTTCTTGTGTGTTTACAGAACAAAGTGACCATTGTTTAGTGATGAATGTTGATTTAACACGCGTTATCAGAAGGTTAAGATAGCACAGTAAATTCAAATCTTGCACTTGTTCCTTAGTACGCATGTATCTGTTTAGATTTTTTAAAATTGCCTGGAATTTTGGTGAATTCAAAGGGTTAATCTTATTTTAGACCTTGTCAAATTTAAGGTTTAAAACATTCCTGGGATTGTATTCATTGTACAGTTACATTTGATATGCATGTTTATATAGTACAGAAATATAGAAAAATTGAAGTTTCACGTCCGGTCCCTTGTTTTCCTCGTATACTTATATTAATTGCTTTCTCAAAATGAAGGAAATGTGTTCATGTTTCTGAACAGATATTTAATACTCCAATACTGTAACATTGTTATATATGTATTTTCTTTGCTCAGACTTTGGGATGGACTTTCTTTTTGCAACAAATGGGTATAAAGAATCTAATACATGTACATGTACAGTAAAACCTGTATATAAAGACTGCTCAAGGAAGGCAAGAAAAGTGGTCTTTATAGGCAGGTGGTCTCTCTATACAGGTGGTCTCTGAAGCATGTTTGACTGTATGTACATCACAGAGGCAAAAAGGGGAAAATGAATCGAGGGGGGTGTTTCACAAAGATCCAAAGTCAAACTTAACTCTAAGTTGGACTTAAAAATGATGGAGTGCCATTTGTAGCCTCAAAATAAAATATATTCAAAATTGAAAACTCAAGTATTTTAGACTTTTTATAAATTCCACATCAAGGAACATGAAATTTCCTTGATAATAGAAAATATGAACGAATTGAATCAACATTTTATGCCGTTTAAAATAACTTTTACAAAATATTTTCATAGATGCAAACGGATTTCCATAATTGTTAAGTCCAACTTAGAGATAAGTTCAACGTAGAGATAAGTTCAACTTAGGATCTTTGTGAAACACCCCCCAGATGTGATTATTTTCATTCCCAAGACCCCATCTTTTCATTCTTTTACTTTGCAGATGAAATCAGTGCCATCATGAAGTTAGATAGTGTACTAGTTGGCCAAACACCATTCAAACCTATTAGCAACCAATGCTGGGATCAGAAGTTTCTCTTCAATTTAGATAAAGTAAGTCATCCGAGGTGTATGAGTTGATCAGTAGGATATTTGTGGATACTAGTGATCATGATAATGTAGGAAATGTTTTTATTGTTCATGTTGGTTTATTTTCATTTCCTGTTTAACTACGAAAGTATCTTATTGGAAGTTTCAATACACATACAGAGACAGGGTCATATAGAGAAAGCTTCAAGGCAAAGAGACGTTATTGAGAGGCAACAAGTAAAGAGTTTATAAATAGAGAGAGAGAGAGAGAGAGAGAGAGAGAGAGAGAGAGAGAGAGAGAGAGGGAGAGAGAGAGGGAGAGAGAGAGAGAGCAAGAGAGAGAAAGTAAGATGGGGTCAGACATAGAGAGAAAGAGAGAGAGAGCGAGGAGGGGAGATGGGGTGGTGGGCCCAGGTGGGGTAAAGAAAGAGAAATGAGTAATAAGACAACAAGAGAGAGAAATAACTTGAGGAAGGAAGAAATAGAAAAATATTGATATGGAGATGACAGTGTGGTACTACTAGTCCAAACACTTCCCTCTTACTCACACACAAAAGAAAAGAAAATGATTGAATAAAAAATGAAACAGACAAGATATACAGAAATTGAGAGGGGCCTTTTGAAGAGGAAGCAGACAGAAATAGACTGAGAGCGATACTTTAATTAAGAATATAATGACATGGTTGAAATAAAACAAAGCAATTATGATATCAATCTTTTGAGTACACTTATTCTTCCAATTTTATTGTGGATGAATTATCTCACCATACAAAGAGTTCAAATGACATGACCTACTTATACAAAGGGTTACTTTAATTAAGAATGTATACTATAGTAAGATAGTTGAAGTAAAATGGAATAACTCAAAGCAATTATGATATCAATCTTTTGAGCATACTAATTCTTCCAATTTGTATTGGATGAATTTACCTCACCATACTAAGAGTTCAAATGATACCAACCACCTATATAGACGTACATATAGGGATGACATTCAGCAAATTTCTTTCCCTCTCATCTCCTCTGAAGGTCGCAGATGGATAAATAAACCTGTTCAACAACCACGCTTTCAGTCTCTTTATTTTGGCCTCTAGCTCCTAAAGCCTCTCCTCATTTTCCACCTCGCATCACTCCTGGAAAACTATGCGAGTTATGTCTTTAAATATAGCTCCATACAAACATGAAAGGCAGAACTCTCCATCGTCCTCCCCCTTTTATAGTGGATTACTGAATTAGAAATATGATACCTGGAATTGACGTATGAAACCTTGTATTCTATCTACCATGAAGAGTTGTTTTCACTTACCGCAATGTTCATTTTTAATTTTCTGGAAGATTTAGTAGCATAATGCCTGCTCAGAAAATTGTCTTCCAGCATTTGATTTTTCTGGGAGATCTTTCATTGCACATAACATCATGTTCAGGACAACTGTCTTCCCGCTTTCGATTTACTTGAAGATACTTAGTAGCTCATAACATCATGTTCAAGAGAATTATCTTCCAGTTTTTGATTTACCAAAAGATTTGTAGTTCGAGAGATGATAGTGATACCTTGCAAAATCTGGTACAAAACAATCCATTTTGTTGTAGTGCAGAATTTTTTATATTTTTTAATCTTACTTTGGATCATTTACAAATGCAATATATTTTCATCATGTTTAATTAAATGTTTAGGAAAATTAAGTTCTTAGCATGAAAAATAGTATTTTGAGAAAAGTTTGAGATTTGCAAATTTGAATGGTCCATATACATACATTTAGTGAGATGTTTATGGATGCATACTTTCATGCTTAAGACAGGCCTTGGCATTTTTCATGAAGACAGAAATAGAGGATTATAAAAATAAGATGACCGTGATAAGTGGTGTTTTACGTCATCATGGTTTCTTATGTTTATGGCTTTCTTATGGTGTATGAGAAGCTGCATGGTAGATACATGTTTGTGTTCAGTTATAATGCATTAAGCTGTGTGCAAGCATTATTGTCAGGTTTGAGTTTATCTTGCATCTTTGAAGTCCAAGTACACTGATGACAGGCATCATAGCCCACAAATTTGAGTTCCCTCTTGTTTTTTGTTTTTTTAAACCTCAGAAAGGCATTCACTTGAAATCTAATTTTCAGAGGATTAGCAAGATTTGCTAAATATACATCCTATTTTCATATACATGTAGTTAACTACTTTTACAAATGTGATTCCCTGCTATGTAGAATATCTTGTAATTTAATCTGATGACATTTTAAGGTAAGATAGAAATATTTCATGGTACCCTTTGCTAGTAATAATACCTTGTAATACATGCATCTCTTGTCTGTATCTTTTCTTTCTGAGTTCCTATCACTTTTTTCCCTATCATTTGTAATGTTTCATTCTTTCATTCAGTTTATATCCATGACTCTTCTCCCGTCTGACATTATTATGGTTTATTTCCCTTTACCATAGGCCCACAAATTAGAAATCACTGTAAAATGGAAAAACTCATGTTTAATCTGTGCTGTCACATTTTCTTTGAATCTCTCTCTTCTCTCCATCTTATTTTTTAAAATCTCTTTTTATTCTTCCTACCTCGTTTTCTTGACATATCCGGATTAGTTTTCAATTATTTAATTCAGTTTATCTAGAGTACACCTCTCTAACTTTTTTATGATTTTCTTCATTCCTTCAAGGCATGTGAATTAAAGATCAATATAAGGTGAAAAGACCATAGATCACTCTATGCTGGTAATTTTTCCTTTTAATATCTCTCTTCTCTCTATTTAATGTTCTGTTTTCCTCTTCATACTATGTTTCCTTGACATATCCATATTAGTTTTCAATTAATTAATTCAATTGAACTACATGTTCATTCTTCTATATTATTTTTGTCTCTCGCTTCCTTGCAGGCCCGTGAATTAGAGATCAACGTAAGATGGAAAGACCAGAGATCACTATGTGCTGTCAAGTTCCTCAGGCTGGAAGACTTCCTTGATAATCAAAGGCACGGCATGTGCCTTAACCTAGAACCTGAAGGATTATTATTCACGGAAGTAAGTCCACCCCATAAAAGATATTGTTTAGTACAAGTAAGAGCCTGATGAGCCTCATATGCTACAACACAGAGTTGATGCTCTTCTGTCTGGCTCTCATCAGATAATAATATCTTGTCAAGATTGTTGGGCAGAACTGTCATGATTTGTAATGAGATGTACCTAGAACTTGATCAAAACAAAGCATCAGTCTGAATCATACAGCTTATTAGTTTGTTGTTGTAGCATATTACTTATCCTACTGTAACATCATATGGGTTTTTTGTAAACAACATTTACTTAATCGTATTTTTCTCCTACAAAAAAGAGCAGTTCGTATAATTTGCCATAAGCCATTTTTAAGTCCAAGCAGGCCTCTATTCTTGAAACTAAATATACTCCCAATTTCATTATTACATGATTTTCAACTCTGTGTTTTTATGTATTCATATTATCATAACCTATTACCAGATATTTTTGTAATATATTTCAGTGCAATAATGATATTCATAGATATAATACCAGGACTTCAGCAGACACTCGTGTAATATATGGTCTTTCTTCATTTTCAAATGGTATCTTTTTATGCCAAGGACCCACTATCTGGAACAAACTAACCCCAAAACTTAAGCAGTGTGCTTCTTTAAACAATTTTAAGCATAATCTAAAACTTCACTTGATGCAGAAACTTTGAACCTGACCACCGCAATTTTTTATGTGTGTAATTTACCATTGTATTATTGTATTTTCTTTGTCCCTTTTTTGTGAGTACTTTTTTAGGATCATCTACCTATAAGTTTCTGTAACTTTTTTGATGATTCAACCACTTCGTAATTTCCTTTAGTGTATTTTCTATTTTATTGGCTTATCTATGTTTGCAAGAAATATTCTATTGTATTCTTTGCCTTTGTATGTTTTTATGAAAGTGGTGAATAAATTCAATTCAATTCAATTACATGTACATGTACATGTAAATCTGATGGAAACATTTATTTGACAGGGTTGTTTTTTTACTCATATAATAAAAATGGCATTGGTGACTTTCTTTTTTATGTGAATGTCGTAAAATTGCTTTCATGGTGGGCCAAGATAAATAATAGTGTAGGCAAAAATGGGGAAGTGGATGAAAAAACTAAACATTACATCATCTGCGTGTGTTATTGAGTCCATTGATACATGTATGGTTATTTATGTCCTGGGGACTGATACGCGCAGCTATGATTTGAACCGGGTCCATCAAAGTTGGTTCATAGGTGAAGTCAGAGGGCTCACTGTACTAATACTCACATCTCTTTACCTATCCTGCTCTGATGCATAATTCATGATTCATGTCAGATACATACAAGGATATATTTTTATCTAATACACAAAATTACATATTTGCGATAATAATAATAATAATCTGGATTTATATAGCGCTTAATACGAAATACCATCTCTTAGCGCTTTACCGATATCATCACCCTAGTCATCTAATAATTTGACGCACACTGTGCACCATCTCCATTCCCTGGGGAGTATTCTTACCATATGGTCACTGTGAGGTCATATGTCAATTACTAACACAAATGCTTTCGTCATCCTTTCAGGTCCCCATTTCACTCCATATCAATGGCCGTTCATATCCTTTTATCGTGTATATATGTGTAATATTTGTTTTCTTTGTTTAGATCACATTTACCACACCTGTGATAGATAGAAAAACTAAACTGAGGAGGCAAAAGAAGATCTTCCCCAAACATAAAGGTAAAATAGTGATTTTATTGAAAAATATCTCACATGTACAGTGTATATCAGTAAGTCAATTTCTTCAATATCACTCAACATTGTATTACAACCTGAAATGTGCATACATTGCTCACAAAATAAAAATGGGATGCCAACATTTACATGTACAGTGATAAAGTGAGGAATTCATGCTCAAGACCCTTTAAAAAAGAAAACACAAAATTGTTCTCAAATTATGAAGAAAGGCATATCCCTATTTGGATTGAATTTTGAATTTATAAAAGCATGGCATTCATGTTTTTGAAAAGGGGCTTTCATTTATTAGATTTTCCCAGAAAATTTGATGTGATTATTTGGATGATTCTTCAAGGGGAGAAAAACACGAAGATGGTATTACAATGGAAGAGCTTTTGATCATTCATTCAAAAGCAGCATCCTTATATCTGTTCTGATCGTCTTCTTTGACATCTTAGGAAAGAACTTCCTAAGGGCTGGTCAGATGAACATCAACGTAGCCACATGGGGTCGCTTGATGAAACGGTCAATCCCGTCCTCCCTCACTCCTTCTGGGACATCGCCCCCAACACCCATCAGGCCCCGTCCCCCTATCCAAAGGTTGAGCTTCGGGGAAGCGGACTCGTCTGGATCGGCAGGAAGTAACTCACAAGAGGGCGGAGCAGTGTCACCGTCTCAGGAGAAGATGGGTGGAGTAGAAGTACAGGTAAAGAATTCTTCTATGAGTTGACCTGCAGAGATTTGCAAAGCTTTAGATAGAGAGAAATAAGGATAGAGAAGTGAGAAAGAAAAGATAATAGAGAAATTTTGAGACTGGGAAGGGGATAAATGAAATAGAGGGAACAGATAAGAAATGAAGATGTAAGAATAGATGATCCTTACATACAAGTAAGTACCTCAAAGAAATAGAGAGATGCAGAGATAATGAGCAAAGGGGAATGAATTGGGATTAAGAGAAAAATAATAGATTAAGTCCGATTGACTAGAAATATAAGCAGACGAGAGGGAGGTACAGAGACAGAGATATGCAGAGGCAGAGAGAGAAAGAGATGATGTCACAGCGAATGATAGACAGAATGAAAGAGAGAAAGGTGGAGAGGGAGAGATAGTGGAAGGAGAAGGAAGGAGGGGGTAGTGTGTGAGGGAGAGAAAGGTGGAGAGGGAGAGATAGTGGAAGGAGAAGGGAGGAGGGGTAGTGTGTGAGGGAGAGAAAGGTGGAGAGGGAGAGATAGTGGAAGGAGAAGGAAGGAGGGGGTAGTGTGTGAGGGAGAGAAAGGTGGAGAGGGAGAGATAGTGGAAGGAGAAGGGAGGAGGGGGTAGTGTGTGAGGGAGAGAAAGGTGGAGAGGGAGAGATAGTGGAAGGAGAAGGAAGGAGGGGTAGTGTGTGAGGGAGAGAAAGGTGGAGAGGGAGAGATAGTGGAAGGAGAAGGGAGGAGGGGTAGTGTGTGAGGGAGAGAAAGGTGGAGAGGGAGAGATAGTGGAAGGAGAAGGGAGGAGGGGTAGTGTGTGAGGGAGAGAAAGGTGGAAAGGGAGAAATAGTGGAAGGAGAAGGGAGGAGGGGTAGTGTGTGAGGAGAGAAAGGTGGAGAGGGAGAGATAGTGGAAGGAGAAGGGAGGAGGGGGTAGTGTGTGAGGGAGAGATAGTGGAAGGAGAAGGAAGGAGGGGGTAGTGTGTGAGGGAGAGAAAGGTGGAGAGGGAGAGATAGTGGAAGAAGAAGGAGGATAGTGTGTGAGGGAGAGAAAGACACAGGATACATTGTATTTTTAAAGAAAAAGGCCAGTTCTGGTCATGCGATTGCATTGTGAAAGAAACGTTGTGGAATCGATCAGAAAAGGTTGATCATCTAGCATATAAGTATTGGTGTGTACTGCAAGGTTCTGGAATCATCACAATGATAACAAATTTGGCCCAGTCTTGGTAAAGTTACAAGCATTGTACACAGAAAGATGTATACGGGACTACGCGACCACGTGCGCGATATCTATTTGGTCCCAATAGATATAATAATTCACCAAATATATCAATTAGTAGGCGGTTTCCCGACTTTCCCGGCAAAATTTGTATCATCAAGTATTAGTCAAAACATATACTTTCACATGATTGGTAACGAGAGCTTCCATTTCATTTTTTTGAGAGAGGGGCGTTTCCAAAACTGGTCTTTACCTTTAAAGATTAATATGAAATATGTCATATTGTCAGCTTTGCAAATATTTATGTTTTTCTTTGCTTCCCCCCCCCTCCTCTATATATAGGATGCCCTTTCATCATTTGACTTCCTCAACAGCAGTTCATCAGGCTCACCCAAGGTTGTTTCACCCCTCCCCCAACCAGCAGCACAATCCTCACCTCCTCAATCACCCCAGAGCCAGGGGCATGGAGGACAAGAAATTTCAGCCATGGATGATGGGTAAGAAAGTCTAATCTCCCCTACCTTGTTTTGGGCTATGTTAGTGTAAATTAGTGAAACAAAAAAAAAGAAAGAAAGAAGAATATTAAAAGTGCATACATGTGATTAAGAGGCTGGAAATCTAGGAAGATAGAATTATTTGAAACAAGTACAGTCAAACCTGCTTTAGTGACCACCTGTATAGAAAGACCACCTGTCTATAAAGACCACATTTTTTGTTTCCCTTGAATATGGTTTCTCATTGAAACCTGTCTTAAAGGAACCTGTACATGAAGACCACCTGTACATGAAGACCACTTTCTATGTTTCCCTTGAGCGGTCTTTATATACAGGTTTCACTGTGTATTATCTGTCTTTCTTTCACTCTCTCTCTCTCTCTCTCTCTCTCTCACTTCTACACTCTCTGTATCTCTTTTGTGCTCTCTTACCTCTCATGGTCTCAATTTCTGTCTGTTTTTCTGACTGTCTGTTTGTTTCTATCCACTTCTATCTGTATCTGGATTCTTGATGAAAAGAAGTGTTTCTTGATGAAATTTCTTTAATCTTATAGATGTACGACACTCACAATTTTCTACAATAGCAAATGACACTATCATTTCATCTACCCGTCATACTTTATTTTCAGAACCCTGATGACGTTGGAAAACTTCAGATTAATAAGCGTGTTAGGCCGTGGTCACTTTGGTAAAGTGCTGCTGACAGAGTACAAGACAACAGGGGAATTCTTTGCCATCAAGGCCTTGAAGAAGCGGGATGTGGTTGCACGAGAAGAAGTAGAAAGGTAGACCACTTTTTGTCTAAGCTTGTATATTTCATCTAAGCTTGTATATTTCATCACGGGTTTCACAAATCCATTTACACGTATCTCCTGTATTCAGATGTAAGCCTACATGTGTAAATTGGTTCACAAAACCAGTGATGGTTTCTATCATTCCTACATCAATGGATATTGTTGCATTTGTAGACATTTAGTTTTCATTGGTGTGAGTACCAATGAAGGGATATATTATGTGAACATTTTGCCAAGGACTGAATGTCAAGAAGAGAGGAATACTTTTCAGGACACCTTAGAGTGAATATCTGTATAAATATGCCACATTTTTATGTGTAAAATGGTCTGGTTTTGAATTGTTTCATTTGTATCAAGAGTTTGGATCAAGGACTTTAATAACGGGAAGAGATAGTACATTTCTAGGGCACTTCAGATTTAAATTATGTGCCACTTTTTTTATTGTCATTTTTTTATTCTGCTACTTCTGTTTTACTATAATGAAGGCAAATTTTGTTCATCCAAAGTCCTAGGCAATGGTAATAGCACATAGTCTGCATGTGGATTGAATCACAATGCAATATGATAAGTCAGGATAAAACAACATCTTTGTTTGTCATATGATATTTTGTTATAAGTGATTTCATGTTGACAGGATTTCCCTGTAACCAATACAGCTACATATGCCTGTAATACATCTAGGAAAATAATCAAATTGCTTGATTTTTTTGTTTTTTTTGTTAATAATCCTACATTCTTTTCTTGGGTTTATAGTCTCATGTGTGAGAAGAGGATCTTCGAAGCAGCCAACTCCATCCGACATCCCTTCCTTGTGAACCTGTTTGCCTGTTTCCAGACTGAACATCATGTGTGCTTTGTGATGGAGTATGCGATGGGAGGTGATCTCATGATGCACATACACAATGATGTCTTCACTGAGCCTCGTACTGTGTAAGTCTTTTTGTCAGAGGATTTATAGAAATGGTGAGAGAGAGAGAGAGAGAGCAGGAAAGGGATAGAGAGGGCTATGGAGATAGGGAGAAGGGGAGGTAGAGGTTGCAAGACAGACTGACATTGTGTGTGCTTTGTGATGGAGTATGCGATGGGAGGCGTTCTCAAGATGCACATAAATATTGATGTTGCACTGTGAGCTTTCACGACTTTATCTTATCTTTTTCCTACAGATTCTACTCAGCGTGTGTGGTATTGGGTCTTCAGTATCTCCATGAAAACAAGATTGTATACAGGTGAGAATGGATTTGATTAACCTGTAGATTACTAGTCATCATTTCTTGGCGGTAGTATTTATATGATCAGATTTTTAAATTAGGAATAAAAAGTCATTGGTCTACAAGTATGCACTAAGAGAGTTGAAAGACTTTAGCTAAATCTATGAGGACTAGGTGACCGTTAGAGTAATGTTCTAGAGCTCCATCATTTCCAAGACCCTTATGAGTAACACCAACTATAATCCCAGATGAATAAACTTTTTTTTTATTTTCAATAGGGATCTGAAGCTGGACAACCTACTCCTGGACCAAGACGGCTTCCTGAAGATCGCTGACTTTGGTCTCTGCAAGGAAGGCATGGGGTACGGGACAGGACCAGTACCTTCTGCGGAACACCGGAGTTCCTGGCCCCAGAGGTGCTGACGGAACCCTACTACACCAGGGCGGTGGACTGGTGGGGGCTTGGTGTCCTCATCTTTGAGATGCTGGTGGGAGAGGTGAGTTTTGGAAGGACCTGCTGGGGCTCCTGGTCTATATGATTGCGATGAAACACTACAAACACAAGTCATAAATAGATGATTTTATACCTCTTGTGTTTGATTATTTTATTCATTCCAATTTCAAACCTCCGCCACCATGATTTATCTTGACAACCCCAAGCTTGCTCAAGATCTGCCTGAGCTAGCAAAAATATATCTCTGATTATGAAGATCCATAAATTTGTAGTAAGCGCTACTACTATGTCACTGGTTGTATCACTAGGCACATTTAGAAGTATCCACATATTTGTCTTCTTTCGTGGACTTGTCATTTTTAACATTTTCCTTCTTAGGGGAACCAAATTAACTCCTTTGCAAAGTATGATACTCAAATGAATGGAAGAGACAAAATTAGCAGAGTGAGATAAACATGTTTTGAGAGAGTGGATGTGTGGTGATTCTTATTGCATGATTTCTTTCCACCTTTCACTCTAGTCTCCGTTTCCAGGTGATGATGAAGAAGAGGTGTTTGACAGTATTGTCAATGATGAGGTCCGCTATCCAAGGTTCCTCTCTACAGAAGCTGTAGCCATTATGAGAAGGGTAAGTTATGTAATCCTTCCCTCTTCACAAGGTTATGACTGGCATAAATCAGCGCCCTTATAGTCAAGTGGCCAATTCCACATAGCAAATACTGGCACAAAATTTCTTTGTGATGGTTTCACTTTAATGAATCATACCTTTTTGTGCATCTTTGTCATAAACAGCAATGCACAATCTTTTAAAGAGAAAGACCAGTTCTGGTCATGCGATTGCATTGTGAAAGAAACGTTGTTGAATCGATCAGAAAAGGTTGATTATCTAGCATATAAGTATTGGTATGTACTGCAAGGTTCTGGAATCATCAAAATGATAAGAAATTTGGCCCAGTCTTGGTAAAGTTACAAGCACTGTACACAGAAAGATGTATATGGGACTACGCGACCATGTGCGCGATATCTATTTGGTCCCAATAGATATAATAATTTACCAATAAATCAATTAGTAGGCGGTTTCCTGACTTTCCCGGCAAAATTTGTATCATCACGTATTAGTCAAAACATATTCTTTCACATGATTGGTAATGAGAGCTTCCATTTCATTGTTTTGAGAGAGGGGCGTTTCCAAAACTGGTCTTTACCTTTAAGGATTATGTTTGCTTAGATGAGTGATATCCAGAAGAATGACAGAATCTCCCAAATTCTCTAAATAATTCTGTTTCCAGCATTCTTTTGATTTTTCAGCATCCATTTGCAAGGAATGGTATATTAAAAATATTTCATTTGATAACAAATGTATCATATTATTTTTGTTGTTTCTGTAGTTACTAAGGAGAAACCCTATGAGAAGACTGGGTTCAAGTCAAAGAGATGCAGAAGATATCAAGATGCAAGGTTTCTTCAGGGTAAGTTGGCTCATTAAAGGGTACCAATGACCTAAATACAATGACCTGTACACACAAACATTGTAGAAAGAGCTACTACAAGTTGAACTCTGTGGCTACCTTGATCAACCAATGGATCTATCAGTGAACTGCCACAGTTGATTTATGTAATATGTCTAACATGTATCAAACATTTACACTTAAAACAATATGACAGTGACAATTTTCAGTAAGCAGCAAATAAAGAGTTAAAATCAGTTCCTGAAAGTTTTCCCCAGCATCCTATGGGATAATGAAGGACAATAAAGGATAACAGAAAAATCCTGCCCACAGAACCCAATTTGGACTTGGGTGCCATGTATGCCCATGTTATTATGCGAGTCTGTATGGGTGGATCGACTAGTCTACTCCTCTATCGATTTTACGTGTATTGAGAGTGTATTAAAACTTGCAATATATCTTCCTAGAAGTAACATTTGAAGCCCTAATTTTGAATGTAGTGTAATATATGCTTTTTTGTTTGTAGACAGCACATTTAAAAGAATTTGTATCACTTGTTTTTATCTTAAATAGAGTTTATTGAATTTATTTAAATATAGCGTGATTTTCTACAAATAGATATGAATGCATAGATTGAATTGCACATTGAATTGCATATTGAATTGTATAATGCTGATATATTATTTCTCTCTCTACCACAGAATATCAATTGGGATGACCTACTTATGAGGAGAGTGACTCCAGCATTTGTACCAAAAATAGTAAGTACTAGTTACTTTATGTATATGTATATTTTTGTAGCTTGGTACACATCTTGTAAGAAACTGTAAAAATTTATGTGAACTTTGCTCAACTTTTAGTATGTATGAAAACATACACCCAATATATATGCTTATGCTTAGTTTTCATCACAATATATGATGTGGTGTACTGGATGAATAGTAGAGGTTCACATTCGTGCAGTCAGAATCTGCCTGTATAATCTGCCAAGTGAAATTTGATCATGCAAAATGAAATATCTTCTTTAATAGATGCCTGTTGAATGATGGAATGCAAAATTGATATTGAATTAATTGACAATTGTATATAAAGACTATTAGAGGAAATTTAGAGGTAGAATAGATATAAAATATATTGCCTCTATGCACCATGTGAAGATGAAGAATATGATTTAGGATATTGCATCAAATATTGGAATTATGTCATAACTATTGTTACCCTTAACTAGAGCAGACCTGAATTATACTGCACTAAACCCTTGCACTATACCGGTCACTCATGAATACCATAGGATTATATGCTACTCTTATTCAACAGAAGAGAGCCTTTACCCCAGTCCACTTACCTATCTTTTTATCTCCTCGCAGGCAAATTCTGAAGATGTGAGCAACTTCGATGAGGAATTCACGGCAGAGCATCCCGTCCTAACGCCGGCCAAGGATCCACGAGAGTTAACCGATGAGGAGCAGGAGCATTTTAAGGATTTCAATTACATTGCAGACTGGTGCTAGCTAGTAGGGTTGCGCTTCTGTAGTGACACCAAAGTCACTGTGTGGGACTTATATAGACAGGGAATGTTGCTTGTGCTTTGTGGATACCTCATAAGGATGACTCATTTGTAGTCGCATGAAAGTAATTGAATGGGACTACAATTACAGAGAATGTTGCTTCTGGTTTGTGGATACCCTAGTAGAATCACTCCTCCATTTTATGTGATGACACCAAAGTGAATATATGGGACTGCTGAGACGGACTGGTGTTTCTAGTAGAAAGGGACCTTCAGTCAGACCTCAGGAACGATTTAGAAGTGTCCCGTGAGAGAAATGAGTTTTGAAGGTTGCTTCAGAAGATACCTGAGGGCAGAGGAATCACGTCACTTAATGATGTCTACATATACATGTATGTTACTCACACAGCAGCTACATTTGGAATTGTGGGTCGGCATAGGCAGATAGCCTGTGGCATATCGAGAGGACCCCAGTCAACCTTTGCTTAGCATGCTTTTTAAAGCAGTGATACCAAAATGACAACATGGGCCTATGTGTGCAACCTGATAGCCCTTATTAGAGAACCTCCAAGGAATGAATCAGGAAAGATCCATGTCAAAGCAATAGCAGGGCGTCAAGCCGAAGTATGGCGTAGCAAAGCTGTTGACGATGATTCTGAGCTTTGTTATACAGAATTTTCTTGACTCATGTTCCAAGATCATAGGTCATGATCACTTGTAACTTGTCACATAGAGAATCGTAGATATGGGGTCAATGTCTTTAGTTCTTACTCTTAAATCTCTGTCACACTTATCTTCAAATAGACATGAGTGACTTTGTAGTGAGGAGTTATTACCCATGTACGATACAACGAATCACCTTTCGTCCGATGAATGACTATCCTCGACGGTTGTAACCTTTGGTGCTACGGCTACGATGTGTCAATACGGTGCTTGGATCAAGATATATGAATTTGATATAAAATATATATATATATTGGAATGTGTTTAAGGAAGGATATATATATATTTTGAGGTGATACAATTGTTGATAAGATGTCAGATTTGGTTATTAGATCATCGCATAAGCTTCCATGTATTGATAAGCATACCCATCGTATTGCTACACCTTGCCACGCATAGCTAATGTTATACTCCAGTCACGGCGCCAGACTGACCAATAATCAAGAGGATCGTGGTCTTGAAAATTCTTTCTTCATAATCGGTAGAAAAATTAGCTGTTTCGATAGGCTATTGCTTGCCATTCTGTAAGATTCATAGCTCTGAAGGAGCTTGCAACACGGCAAGCAAAAGCTTACAGCAACAAGCTTTTTTTCTACTGATTGTGAAGAAAGAACTAACTTTTAAGTTACATTTCTAATCCGATGAACCTCTTCAGTGATTAGAGGATGTTGGCCATTAGGAGTAATTTTATTTTATTTGGGCTGTTGTCGGTCTGGTGTTGCTCTCAGCTGTGTGCCTGGGGTATTAGGTTAATTCCCACTGCTGATTATTGCATATAGTTTTTCATATTGCACAGTCACCATGTAGGGAGTTTGGTGAATAAGTGGGGTAGTTCAAGCTACTGCAGTGAAACGCAAAATCTATGGGAATATGCCCCAACCTTCATGAGCTATTTTATCTTTGTTCCAATATCACCTTATTTAGTATACCACATTGGTGATGAGTGACACATTGATTGATGTGCATCACAAACTGTTGCATTACTCGTGCTCATGATATTATATTACCTCAGTTGGATAATATATGATAAAACAGGACCATACAAACATGTTTTCATGTATGTTTTGTGGCATGCTAGAGGACACAACAGCTGTGTGAGGAACATTTATTCAGAGTGGTCAACTTGCAAAACGAATTTCTTCATAAGAGTTAAAAAAAAACAGTTTTTATATGAAGCATTTGTAAAATGATGGCTTTTGAGGCCTGATGAAAAACACAGTTTTCAATACAGGGTGTGTTCTAAAGCCCCTAAAAAGTCTGTTCATTAGAACAGCCCAAAAATTTACTTCCTATGTTAAATGTAGGTGTCAACTTGATATAAGATGTAGAAACAGAAAAAATTATGTTCCCTGTACTTTTAGATATGGGTTTGGATATTCAACAGAATAAGGCAGTGGTTTTCTTGTGAAGGATAACGTTTCTTGTTACAAAATGGTATCAATCAAGTTTAGTTGGTTTTGAAATTTGAACGAGATATTTGAATGGTTTATTTAATGTTATGAATTAAAAGGACTTATTAATGTTTCCATCCACATTTGTCAGTACTTTATCACTTGATATTGTAAGGATTGGCAGGTCTTGTCATCGCGCCAAGAACTGCAAAAAATTGTATTCATTTCCGCTTCTTGTTTTTCTTATTTCAGTTGGACTTTGATCTCTCTCTGAGAAATCTCTGGGAAAATCTCACAACTTTGGCCAAATTTGTATTTTGTAGGATTATGATTATGAAATATACTCTCACACGTTTTTTGTGGTGATCTTGTTGCCAATTTAAGGAGACAGGCACAAACGTGATGCGCAGGGTGGTGCATATTATTCGGATAAACAAGTACGTATGCATCTGATAGTATCTTGGTGTGTTCTCTTAGTGTGTGTTGGGAATAATGCTCATAACCTGTGCCTTTAATTTCAAAATGAGTTGATCTAAAAAGGATTTTTATTCAAAGGCACTATCTCTGTGTCTTAAAGGTAATACACATTGTTGCTGGAAGTAAAAAAGGTAAACAAATTAATTTTCCTTGTTTTCGCTTAATGTTGGATACCCGCTTGGGGATTTTTGCCGGCCTGGCAAACATAGGTTTCCCTTATACATGTATAGCTTTTGAAGCTAACTGAAAGAAATTTACATGTATGTGGTCATTGATCATAATATAGATTCACCAAGGAAACATGTTTTTTCAAATGTATGACCTCTACTATTAAACTCTGTGTATTACCTTTACTGAACATACTCATGCCTGGTTTGTATTTGTTGAGCACTTTGTGTTCATTTTTGTTATGAAAGTGTTAATTAATTTCTAAATTTCCTGATGCCATTCACAAGTTGCATCAATGGAAATTGGTTGATGACACTTGAAAATGGAATATTTTCTATTGTAGAGAGAAGGAATTTAAAATCAGTATTGTATGATAGGTGAAATTGATATTTGTATGACTTATGGTATCCTTTTTGTACAGTACACTTTATTTCTATCAATGTTTTTTCTCCTTGTTTTTTTTTTAAATTCCAGTACAGAACTCTATAAAGGCATTTTATATCATATCCACTGTTTTGTGTGGATCAGCTATTTATTAAGATATTGTATTCAAATTTATTGCTTTGTCTGAAAATTGGCTATTATGAATATAGTCTTTGTAGGTTTAAATGCATTATAAAATGTTTATTTAAATGTAGTTATTACTAACTATGTTTTGGAACACTTGAATTTGTAAATACTTGTGTATATTTCTCTGGCTCTCATATTCTCATACACTTTTGTGATGCAATTTTTTTATTGGGAGAAAAAACGACCAACAAGAAAAACTTTCTAGGAGTTTAAAAACTGTTTTCTTGTAAAAGTGAAATTGTATTGCCATGTAGTCCCATGTCTTCCCTGAATGGAGTGGTTTCAAATTCGGTGTAAGCGTATTGAAAAGAATTGGTTTAAAATTGACACCATATCTCTTTGGTGTAAAGTGTAAGAGATGCTTGTGTCAAATTATGATATGACTCTGGAAATCAGAATCGATACCATTCACTTTTTTGTAATGTAACGCACAGTCAGAAAGCTCATTCTTTAATAGATGTGTTGTTAGAGTGCTAAAGTGAGTAGACCCTGAACAACAGAGAAGCGAAGTTTACACCAAACACCATGTTGGTGTTATTGAAGTGTGTTGTTATGATTATGTTTTCAAGAGTAGTCCTAGTATCAAATTTAATGGAGTTGAACTCTCATGTAGTCATATTCAACACCAAATACTGTTGGTGTAAAGTGCTGAATTCACGTAACAATGGTCATGTCTCTACTCTCTATTGATACTTAAGTGTTTGTTTTAACACCAGGGTCAGAAACAAACACCTTGCTCAACATTATCCAGTGTGTCATGTGTTGTTGCATTTAAAGATTACCATTCAGAGATGTTTTTGTTTGTTTTTCTATCTCATGTGTGTAAAATTCACCATTGATGAATTTACATGTGAAGGTGTACATGTCCCCCAACTATGCATTTCTTCAGGTTTTACATGTAATAGTTCCCTCTGTAACTATCAAAAAAGTTCTATATCATAGGTATATTGGTAGAATAAATGCTCTTTTTTGAGGGGAAGGGGAGGGAGAGGAAACGTGAGAGGCTCAGGAGAGGGGATTCATGTAGGATGGCATTCTATCTGAGCTTCTATTTATTCAGATATTCAGGGTTTCATACCAATATACACAAGCAGGCTGTAAATATGGCCAGTTTAAGCAAGCCTATTTGTTTGCTTCTGATTATTATCAAGACAGATATTTATTCAGCAATGCATGAAGCATAATGGTATACTGTAGCACATGCAAGATATACATATATTGAAGTGAAATGAGAAATTTGCTAATTGAAATCGTCTTTTTGAAGGGAAACCCAGGTATATGCTTACTGAACCATTCTATGAAGCTTAAAAGGAGTTCTGGAATTTTTGTGAAATTGAATTTTAAAATGGATATCTATTTATGCATAGATAAACATTAGCTGAAATGAGCACTAGCCAGGGCAGCATTTCACAAAATCAGTTCACCAACATCACATCGAAAGGTGTGATGTAATTAACATCTATTTCAATGGGACGTCGATGAACCTGTACTTACGATTGTTTCGTGTAACGATGCCCTGATTTCTAAACTGCATAACACCTACATGTACTAATATAATTCATCAAATATGAAATGTGTGTGCATTTCCAAAGCCAATAAACATTGATAGACATCACAAATGAGTACCAGTAGCTTCAATAGAAACTGTTCTCACTGCTTAGGGAGTCGTGTCTAATATACATGCTCTAGTAATCAAATGCATACATTGCTCTTCGTGCCTCATTCATTCCATTAAAAGAGCAAAATCCTTTGTCAATGAGAACATTGTTTAATTGCAAGTCCAGCCACTAGGTAGTCAATGTTTGGACTGATAAGATTGGATAACATTTATTTTCTCCCTTTTTGTCATTTCTTTTCCTTCTTGTCTGTATGAGCCACATTTGAATGTGTTTGTATGTTGGATAACATGTCATTGTATAATAAAATATTTTGATATAACAAGAAACAAGATGAATCTTTGGTGATTTATTTTCCTGTACTCAATGGATTATTGGCTCTATGAAATATGTGGAGTGCAGGACCCTCTTGCATACAAAAGTAGTGAGTAAACAAAAATTAAAAAATTAAAATAAAGGAAGTCATTTATCCTTTATTCTAAGGTTGAAAGTCATTGTGCATAATTTTTCATAAAGAAAGTCAATATCAAATAGCAAATAAATGCACATGAAACATGGTTAAGAGGCAGGATGTTGTTAGCTGGGTGGAGTAACTGTCGTGGCTCTCAACTGACTAAATATTTACAAATTCAACATCCCTTATTTAACCATGAGTAGATTAATGCAATAAATTCACACTTTCACAAAGAAAGATAGAAAACTCAATGTGTTTCAGCATTTTGCAAGCATTTAATGCTTTTATTTTCATTCAAATCAATATTTGTATAAATAAATAAAAGATTCACAACAAAAAATTTCTACAAACCTGAAAAAGCATTTAAATGAAAAGGCAGTGTCACAAAGACCAAAATATGTCAGTTCCAAAGAAAAAAAACGATGTACAGCATGACAAAGTGAAGCAAAATGATAAATAAATTTATAGAAAGCATCGTTTTGGCCCCTGAAAATAAAACTGTCCACAAAATATACATGTATATAATTATATCGTAGACATCTTAGACCTATCACAAAACATAGAGCATAAATTTGTTTGATCTAGATTTTCATCTAACTATCTAGCCAAATTGCCTACTCTTGTTAAGTGCATTTTATTCTGTTATATGCATAACAATGTGTTGTTGGCTACAGACTTTTAAATTCAACATTACACAAACACATACATCTCTCTCCTATTTACAAAAGCTAATATAGTGTTTCATCTATTATACAGACACATCAATATATTACAAGTAATAGCAAGATATAATCTATTTCTGTTCAATAGCCTACATGTATACAGGCAATCTGCCAGGTAAAGTAGTTCCTCCATGTATCATTCACCAAGTGTTATATAATACCTACATATACTTTCACTTTTTCATACATGCTCAAGGCTCAATACATCTGTGCTAATCATAATAATTGTTAAGTAACCCAAATAGATTTCAATTGTAGCACAGGACTTATGGTCTTGATAAAACACATCTTAGAGACCAAAAGGTATTTCAATTATAATGAAAACATGTATATGTATGCCCTAAAAACTTTCTGCTAATTTTCATTACAAAAGATTCTGCAATTATCAATGAGTGATGATGCTTCATGCACTTTGTATTCAATTAAAATGACACCAATCAAAACATACACTTTACTATCTTCGGTTTTAAATGATTGCAGCACAATATTTAATGATTGATGTAGGTTAGGGGCACTAATATATTGCATACTTAAAACTGATGCAGTACATTTCACGACATAACATGGAGTACAATTTTTAGCGCCAAGTGCAGGAGGGGTCGTTTAAAGAAAAGAATAGAAGGTGTTATACCTTTCATGTAATGACACACTGTATAAATGTCATACAGTAGTTCACAAAGATCAGTGAACTGCTATTTGAGCATCCTACATAAAAATATATTGTGACAAAACTATTCAATATCACTATGTGTTCCTGGTGCCTTCAGTTCTGATAAAATGAAATGCTAATTTATTCATCACGTCTTCATGTATTATTTGTTATTTTCTTACAAAAAACAATTAGATTTAAGTTGTCACACATAGAAATGCCCATATGATAAGAAACTTTTTCACTAATAACTGCCCCCATACATATACAGGTATATGTATATCAATGCACAATGTCCATAAATATCAATGTACTACTGATAATTATACAGTGTTTCATAAACATACATGTACTAGACAATAAGTAATTCATTTGATAATGCTATTTTCTGCAAGTGTAATACCCAATTGTTTCAGTAGAGTAATGATAATCCATAAATATATTGCATGCATAGCACTTCTGATTATTTTGGAAGAAAGAAAAAATAAAATAACATTTAGCACACATGTACATTGCATACATGTACATGTTGTTGTACCCATTTCTATAAATTCTGTATGTCTATGCAAATTCTGATTGAAATATTCCACAAAAGGACTGAAATCTCAGACCACTTGCAAGACAAAATGTTTTGTTTTTTATGCTGTAAGTAACAAGCTCCATGTAGTGAACACATAATGTGTTTAAAATAAAAACATCTGCATTTACCTGCATGGATGCTTACTCTTGAAACGACAAGTGTGAATTTCTAAAAAACCGGTCATTCACAACTTCAAGGAGTACACCTGTTATGTATCCTCAAGTGTACTAACTTTCTGCAGTTTCTACTGGAAATCTACACAAATACATAAATTTGAGATACATTCAGGAATCTTCACAAGCTACCACGATAAACTCGCCTCTTTGTACGATAGTCTAGGCTAGTGAAATATGTTTTGAGTGGTGCTACATCAGAGAGAAAGAGAGAGAGAGAGAGAGGGGGGGGGGGTATTGGGATCACCATACATGTACCAGGGTTTCAAGAAGAACATGAGAACTACTGGGTCCTAGACTTAACAGAAAAGGGAGAATCGAAAGAGGAACAGTAAAAAAGAAAAGAAGGAATGATGGGAAGATAGTTTTAGGGTGACAAATACATCATCTATTTTCCAAAAACTTCTCAATGGTACTATAAACAGTTTTACATCACAAGCTCCGGCAACAATTGCCATGCAGTCGATTTCCTACATAAACCAAATTCCTACCTTAACGTAACCCTAAAACTTAACCTAACCCTAACCCTAAATCTAAACCTAAACCTAACCCTAAATCTAAAACTTAATCTAACCCTAACCCTAAATCTAAACCCAACCCTAAATCTAAAACTTAACCTAACCCTAACCCTAAATCTAAACCTAAACCTAACCCTAAATCTAAATCTAACCCTAAACCTAACCCTAACAATAAATTTAAACTTACGGTAAAACTTGATTGTAGCCCTAACCCTTACCCTATACCTCTGTCCAAATCCTGGAGCTAAAGTCCTGAAACAAATGTCAGGTAACCACTATGAACAACTTACAAAATACCTGACCCACTACAACCTACCGGGCAGCTTCCTTTAACAAGTGTGGCAAGATTGGCTTCAAACAGATTCAAGGTTATATTCACTTTAGTAAGAAAGAAATATATTTACAAAAACAAAATAAACATAGTTTATATGCTGTTAAATTTGGTGGTTATTTTCCTACAACATGCTCCCAAATAACGGTATGCTGTTTCTTTAATACTAGAAATGCTTAAGGTATGTGTGGATACAATTTTCAAATCAACGCAAGATATATATGAATTTGTTACAAATGGTTAGTTTTGGTGATTACAAGTAATTCTTATTTGGTTCTTGTTACTGTATTAAAATGCTATAAATAGCTGTACACGGACTCATAGAATAACGAAATTGAAGTACGATCTCTGATCTCTGATAAATTTTAAAAAAGGGTATGTTATTGATACTTCTTGTTGTTAATATTGGTTTATAGAATTATGATCAATATTTTTTGGGGGAGCAGGTGATTTTGATCAGTTATGTTATGACAAACTCAAACAGAATGTGATTAGTTATTACATCTATCAAAATGTTAGGTTTTATGATGAAGAATGCTTACATAAAAATTGGCGGAAAATTTCACATTCGTTGGTGCATTTTACTTTACTGTGGTGCAAAAATTTCATCTACAATTAATCCATGAAATTACCATTGTCATACAAACAATGCTGATAAATAGAACAGGCAGTGAAGTATACTCTTGAATGACTAACTTTATATATTACACATGTGCCACAAAGAAATCAAATCAATCCAGTATTGAGAAGTTATCCAAAGCTGTTAATACAGTGATTACCTTTAATAGGGTATAAGGTCCACTACATAAAAATCACCTCTCACCATGGATGTGTACAGGTACATCAAGATAATCGATGCATGCACCTGTTCATGGAGCATGTACACTTGTAGATACAGCATTAATCATCACTTGTACTAGCAAACAAGAACATCAATAAATTGCACTCATCAAAGTAAATGTACCATAACGACGCACTACCGGTAAGTAAAGACCATCTAAGTCTCCTCCTGTCTCTAGATGTCCATTTCTAACCATTTTGTTTATTGATGAAAGTGAATATTGACTATACTTTCAATAGCACAGTAGATTAGACATCAAACTGATCTAGGGATTTTCTAACGGCAGCATAACAAAGGAAGCCAAGTTCACTGGGACACCTGTGAATGTAGGATGCTCTGCAATGGTTGATCAAATCATTAGAGAGATCTTTGGATTACCAATTGGCCAGAGTAGGATTAGAGAAGCAGAGTTCACAACGGTTTCAACCATATACTAGATGATTTGAAGCTCTGCAATGGTTAATCAAAAGAGGTTTATGGATTGTCCAGTCACCTGTGCATGACCTGGAGAAGTTATGTCCACAAGGGTTCCAGTAGCGAGACTGGTGACTTAATGCTCTTCAATGGCTGAACTAGGGAACCAAAGAGATTTAAGAATGTCCACAGCCCAGAGCCTGATTTTCAAGTCAGCACTGACTCACAACAATGTCATTAACTCTGGACAACACCAAGCTCAAGGTTGATGCAGGATTCAAGCAAATAGGAACTGTCCAGTAACCACAGAGCATGACTTAGGACCACAGTTGAGGCTACAAGGAATTCAGCAGCACTGGATGACCTGATGTTCTGTTACTGTTGGATGATTTAGGGATTATCCATAGCCCACAGCGTGACTGTCCTGTCAGCACTGGATGTTAGGAAGCTGAGCTCACTAGGATGCCAGCGACACTGGATGACTTTGTCCCGATGCTCTGCAATGGTTGCTGAGGGAACGGCTTGTGTGATATCCGCTGCAGCAAAAGATTTTTTTTTTAAAGATGAAAAAATAAAGAAGTGTCAAGCTTGGATGGAAATGGTCATTGTTGCAGGCACTAATGATAAAGCAGTTCTATCTTTTGTATTGATACAAAAACAAAATTAGATACTATAACAATAAGATTCTGATATTTAATGTCCCTTTGTGCAAATTTGGAGTAATCCTGGTAGGATTATTCCTTGAAATGCACTGTGCGCTGATTACGGCTGCCGGAGCTAAAGCTAGGGTAACTAGAAAAGTCAACGCAAAGCATAGCATCACCTCGCAGGGTACAAATGGCCTACCGGTACATGTATATACGTCGGAACAAGTTACCTCCATTAGACTATACTATTATATTACTAGGCAAGGAAGTTAACCACATTTTCACATATTAGGTGTTTTTAGATATTTAATGAGCTATGACCTTTCACCTTTGACCTACATATTGGGAAATCGAACTTAGGCTGTATTTTGAAACCATGTACCTTCACATTAAATTTCATTAAAATTTATCAAACATTACTAAAGTTATCGAATGGAAACCAGATTTGCATATTTAATGAGCTATGGCCTTTGACCTACATACTCCAAAATTGAACTTAGGCTGTGTTTTGATACCCTGTACCTTCATATCAAATTTCATTAAAATCCATCAAACATTACTAAAGTTATCGAGCGGAAACCAGATTCGCATATTTAATGAGCTATGACCTTTGACCTACATACTCCGAAATCGATCTTAGGCTGTGTTTTGATACCATGTACCTTCATATCAAATTTCACGAAAATCCATCAAACATTACTAAAGTTATCGATCGGAAACCAGATGTGTATTTTTCGCATATTTAATGAGCTATGACCTTTGACCTACATACTCAAATCGAACTTAGCCTGTATTTTGATACCATGTACCTTCATATCAAATTTCATTAAAATCCGTCAAACATTACTGAAGTTATCAATCGGAAACCAAATTTGTTACGAACGGAAGAACGGAAGCACGGAAGGACGGACGTCGGCGAGGGGATAATAATTTCCAAAGCTCTTTGGAAGCGCATAGAGATGTTATTTCATAACGTATTATGCGCTATACAAGAACTGGACTATTATTATTATTATTATAATTACCTTCTGTTGAAAGCCAGAAGGGCATTATCTCTATGTAGAAAGCTATAGCTAATGCCATTCTGGCTCTCAGCTTACAATATAGAGGAAGCAGAGGGAAACTACATTGTAATCAAATTTCAAGATCTGAACATTCTCAGACTAAACCTAGTTTATGAGGCACACTGACATAACAAGAATGAAAATATCTAAAGGGCATCAAGACAAATTGTCCAATAAGCAAGATAGGAAAGAACTTTCACCTTGCAGATTCGCTAGTTTGATGGTACAGTCATATGACCCACTCATCAGGTAGAAATTACGTGGGGAAAATCGGAGAGATCTGATGTCCGAGCTGTGAGACTTGAACGTCTGTAGAGGGCGTCCTCCATGTATGTCGTAGAGCATGATGGAAGAGTCTTCATGTCCCGATGCCAGGAGTCGGCCAGAGGGATCGATGGCTACTGCGGCAGCTCCACTCCCTGTGTGTAAAGACAGAGCGAGAAGGTATATTAAACAATAAAAATTACATGTCATGAATCAAGACCCTGTGTTACTGGAATGCAAAAATATTATACAGATAGCATACAAATTGCAACTCTCCTCCATGTTGCTATTCAAAAATTGTTATGCAAATATTGAAAGTTAAGATTTATTGTAGGAAGGGGTCAATACACATAAGCAGATTTGTAGGGCGGGGGGAAGGGGGGAAGGGGGGGGGGAGGGGAGGGGAGGGAGAGGTGCAAGGCAGCTGCTACCCACCCTGCCCAACTGACGATGAAAACGAATTAACAAATGTAGCTTTTATACATCAGCCCCCAACCCTTTTCTGTCAATTACTCCAACTCCAATTACTCCAAGCTATTACCAATTAAAAAGAGGAAGGTGACAGAGAGTGATAACAGCTTGTAGCTTCATTCCATCTCTGTTCTTCAATTGATCAAGTCCACATTCTTTTCCCTCATTCCCTGTCAAACTTCCTCCCTGATCTATAGATCTATCTCCCAAGGTATTCATAAACATGATATATCATGTACCTTCACCGCTGTCTGACCCTGGAGAACCTATGATCTGGATGCATCGTGGTGTCCTCACATCCCATAGGCGCACTGTGTTATCTTGAGAACCTGACGCGAGCATGTGACCAGACCAGGTGTACAGGGATAGCACATGACCTGAATGAAGGAGGAAGAGATTGGTCAAAAATTGACTTTATGTTTCGTAATACATATACAGTTTTGTTCTTCACCAAACAGATCTGAGAATGTGCAATTTTAAACAACCTACAAAGTATACAATTGCAACATATATATATATATATATATATATATATCTTTGTTCAAACGATGAATATGTATTAAAGATGTGTTTTTACACAATACATATACATGCATTCAGTGTTCTCTGGCAACAATCTTTATGTCAGTTGTAAAAATTGGACAAAATGGTAAACATCCCAAGGCAAGGTTTACTTAGCATTGTGGTATATTACATTTATACTTTGTTATTACTGATGTTTTTGGAAATTTACCCTTGCCCTAACCTCCAATCGCAAATCAGTGAAACAATAATGTAACAGTCTGAGGAACTTATCTGAGAAATATGCCAGTGGAACAATACTGTAGCAAAGTCTAATGATTGTGTCTTTCTAAAAACAAGATATCACATGATGAAATACAACAAAGCAGAATGTACTTCAAAAAAACTTTTCACATCAAACACTAACCTGTGTGTCCAGCCATGGCATGCACAGGTTGCCCTTGCTGGCAATCGGTCAGATAGATACTGCAGTCACCAGCCCCTGCACTGATCAGGGTGGTCCCGCTAGGACTGTCCTTCTGGAAGACCAGATCCCGGACTGTCCCATCATGGAAGGACAGATCAACATCGGGTCCTAATGATTAGAAACAGGGAGTAAAGAGCGGTATAATGAAGAAGGCCTAATTAATGCAACAGGAAGATTAAGGAAAACACAAGATGAGAAAGACAGTAAGGAAAATAGAGAAGATACTGAGCCATATGAAGAGGTACAGAGAGAGAGAGAGAGAGAGAGAGACAGAGAGACAGACAGACAGACAGACAGATAGACAGACTATCATGTGCAAAATATGATTCTGATTGATTGAAAGTTGTGATGTGTGTAATTGCAACACTTTAGCATGAGGCCCTGTTCTGTCAAGGATAACACATATCAGTATGTGCGCAGATGTGACAATAGCCATACTCACCACTAGCATTGCACTTGTCAGGATCAAAGCGGACCAGCTTGATCAGTTTATCGTTAGATCCAGTAGCGACCAGGTTACCCGTATGACTCCATGCAACGCAGTAGATAGAACCCTTGTGATGACGCATTCTCTTGAACAACACCTTGGGCTGCTGGACGCTACCCCCTCCACTGTGAAAACAAACAATATGAGACATGAACAAAAACAGTTAAAACATTTGACTTTTGGAAAACTGAACAGATTTTTAAAGATCTCTCTAAATGCTTTGGTTTCAAAAATGCCTCCATTCCAAAGACAATGCAGTGAAATTGTAGGGCTGTCAGGGAGAACAGCATTATAGGAGGCTAACTTGGGTAAACAAGACATATTATCATTATCATTACAATGAATAATGTTTCAAAAGCGGCACTGGCTGATGTGTTAGAGATTCAAAATAACTTTCTTTTTAAATGGAAGAGCAAAATGTGCCAAATTCTATGATGCATGTTGTTTCCTGACCTTTCTTACAATGAATGCTCCACATGCTAAAAGGTAATTACTTTTTACTTTCATATGAAGACATTACCTGACCTTGTTAAAGCAATTGGAAGGGGGGGGGGTCCACAATTCTAAGGATATACATGTAGGTGTCTAGGTAGTTGTCAGAAGGGAGGGAGGGAGGGTGGGAGAAGGGGGCAATTGTCCTTCGGGACAGATGTACAGGGATTGGTTGTCCAGGAGGTGATATTCCAGTTGCTCTGGTACAGTAATCTTTCAAAGCTAACTCGATGCGTTTCTTCTGACAGACACTGTGACATACACCTTTAAAATTCAGTTACAAATATTCTCCCTTTCATACCTTGATGCTGGCGTATCTGGATACACACAAATCCGGAGTGTCTTGGAATTGGAACCCACTGCGTAGAAAGAGCCTGTCGGATCAAAGGTTACAGCTCGGATCGCTTGGACATCTTCTAGACTACTGATGGCATGGCATGTAGGGTTCCAGATCTTTATGCCCTCCTGAAAAAAATGTGTATATATAAGTTACGAACACTCATACCTATATTTTGTTGTTGTTAATTGACATGGGTTAGTGAAACTGACCTGGATTCATAAAAGTACAAGCATATATCTCAAATATGTTTTTGCATTGATGTTGAGAGATGATGAAATTGAAAGAGAAGATGTACCCATACTGCGTTAGTGAAAAAAAGGATCCGAGATCCCATTAACCATTCCGAGTACGAAATAAAAACAGGTGAGTATTAAGAATAATTAAATATGTATAAGGTTAACAATTCTCACACCAGGTAAATGGAAAAACAAACTATTAGTGGATATTTTGTGTCACTGCAACCATAACCATACATACTATATGATAGTAACAATCACCACCACAAGAAATAACATGAGGGAAACATGCACATTTTCTACTCTTGAAACTCCTACTAGAGAATATAGAATGACAAGCATGCATCACATAGAACGAAAGAAACTTGTCCTCTTTTGTTTTTCTGGAGGATGCATACACATGTACATGTATAAAACTGATAAATAGATTGAAAATGTTCTCCTGCCAGTTATCTATTTACTGACCTACTCTACCTACCAATTACTACGCAAAGATTTAATCGATTGAACAGAGAAATATGGATTCAGGGGCAAATGGGGCATTACGAATACCTTAGATCCAGAATTGATCACATTGTTATCAAAGAGAGGCTGCCTGGGTGACTGCCGTTGAACAACAGCGGCAGGAGAACTGTTCCTAATTCTTTGCACTGTATTTGAGGCATCACCCAGCGGTGACCCAACCGCATATTGCCGTTGATCATGGTGCTTTTGCTGCTGCTGCTGTTGCTGTTGGGGTATTCGTTGTTGATCATGTTGATTCTGCTGCTGCTGCTGTTGGGGTATTCGTTGTGGTTGTGGTTGTGGTTGTGGTTGTGGTTGTGGTTGGGAGCGGTACTGGTCCGACCTAGATGTATCATATTGCTGTTGCCTCTGTTGCACTTGTTGCGGAAATAACGAGTGGTTAGC
Organism: Mesocentrotus franciscanus; assembly: GCA_037976565.1. Lineage (NCBI taxonomy): Eukaryota > Metazoa > Echinodermata > Echinoidea > Camarodonta > Strongylocentrotidae > Mesocentrotus > Mesocentrotus franciscanus. The sequence goes on along the minus strand of CP137679.1, from coordinate 28,904,986 downwards.
TCGTGGCGGCTCGAAACCGGATCGGATTTAAATAAGTGACATTAGAAACTCTCCGACCAGGGCCTGACATTTCTCCAAAGGAAGTCTCCAACTGGCGATTGGGTGTCTGAGGACTGGGCGTTCCGCTACTGGTACTCGCATTCCGCTGGCTGTTCCGTGCAGAGTTACGCTGTTGGAGGATCGGATGCTGGGGATGGGGTTGGTGAAACGATATGGGTCGGCTCAAGATTGGGGATGCCTCGGGTTCTGGGGTGTGGTTCACCATGCCGTACGCTACCTTAGGGGTGCTCGACTTCACAGTGGTCGCGGGACGTAGGGTGAAATTGGGAGGTGTGACCTAGTAGTGTTTTATTGAGCCCATAATGATATTTTGAAGGGAAGAGGTTGGACACAAAAGAACAAGGAGAGAAAAGACAAACAGCAAACATTTAACACTACCACCAGAATGTGCCATGCAATCTATAACTATATTTATATAGGCTTTGAAACAAAATGGATCTCGCATGACTAATTAGCAAGCATTATATTATATGATCGTGCACAGGGCATAGTATCCTCTCAGTCTCTATAGTAATAGATCACAAGGCTAACATGCAATATGAATAGGATCATTCCTAGTCACCATCACAAAATTGTTGTCATAAAACTAAGGTCTTAAGCAACTTTACTCTTTAAAAAGGCTACCGGTACATTTGGGTTGAATGATACATGTCTACAGTACCGGTATTTCATACGTGACATCCCATTGACAGAATTTGAATCAACAGGTGGCTCTTTTATCATTTCATTTTCATGGACTAATTTAGAGGACCTCAGACCTACACTACACTTGTATCTATTCTTATTTTGATATTTATCTAAGGTTTTTTTTTCTTTTTTACCCTGTAGAAAATGTGAGATCATATTTGTACATACACATGTACATGCACATGGCATGGTAAAATATAAAATCTATTCTTCAATCCAAAATTTGACATGAAATTATCAAGCTCAAGTGACCTTTTAGGCACTTCCCAATTCTGAGCAATATCTTTAAGCATATTGGTCAAGGTCTCAAGGAAGAAGCTATAGTAAATTTGATCTGTGTTTTTAAACTTGGATGACGATGTGATTACAATATCCTTCTCACAACATGTGTTTTGACACTGTTCAAGGATAAATGATTGCCAGCATGGCTATCTGCATGTACATGCATATCAATTACCATCATTACTACTTCTGCTAAGAGGTGGATTATGGTGATTTGTTATCACTGTATGTTGAAGTTACTGTATCCTTGGATTAAAGTGTCGGAAAAATGCCTAAAAGTTATGCAACATTTGAATGACTTGCCTTAATATGTGTCCCTTGTATATGTACATGTATCTGTGAAATGTCCATGTGACGGTTTGTGACCATGTCCATTAGAACTCTTACATACCTACAGGTACATGTAAATATCTGTAAATATTGTCAGTGACCTATAGACTATGACATAACCCTTTTTTAAAAATAAATTGTAATGTTGTTTTTATTTTTTGGTATTACGCTTTCATACTGAAATATATTTGTTTTGTTTTTCTCGATCATTTTAATCATTTTAGCAGTACACTGTACAGTAACAATATACAGTCTAGCACTCAATCAATAAATATTATTATTCTTTAGTTTCCAATTGTTTTCTGTATGAGACATCATTATTGATTTCTTTTTTATGATGTGATTTGGGAGTAATATAGGCAAGACACTACTGATAATGGTCTTATTGACATGATCTGATGTTCATTACATGCAGCATTTGCACAAAAGTATGTTCCAATTACAGAGCTACTGTTCCAACAACTGTGCAATATCATCATACAGAGGAAGGAGATGGGGTGCACTAAGGGTGTTATTACACAGATCAAACACAAATTTCTACTACATATGGACTAAATATTGAAAAAGCTGTTATTTCAATAACATGCACAAGACAGCAAAACACAATCTATGATAAATAAAGATTGGTTGAGTATTAAAGACTCAATTTACAAATATAATGTGCAACACACTGAATCTGAGAAATCCCTTTGAGTTAATCAAAATGTGCAATGTGTGCAAAATGAATTACGTCTCATACATTGTATTTCTCACCAAACCTGATCCTTGCTGTTGAAAATGGAATGGATGGTTAGTAATTGGTTATCTTGGTGAACCCATGCTTGTCTACGAATGTGCCTGTACTGTACATGCAGCTAAGCGTCTGGGCCCATATTCATAAAACCATAAAACCGTAAAACCGTAAAAGTTAGTTGTCCACTAATACAAACACATGGAGGTTATAATGTTAGTTGACAACTACATGTACACTGTAGGCTTAAGTTTTTATGAATGTGAGTCCAGTATGCCAGGTGCCCAAATAATGTCACATGATGTAACAAGGCCTGAAGCTCTGTCCTGCTCTCTATGAAACCATGTAGTGCCAAGTCTGAGTGGATGTGATAATCTCCTACTATTCCTGTCTTTTCAGGGTCTCCATGTATTTACAATATAATCTTCCTACATGTACATGCAGCATCAGAGAGTACTAAAAACATGTTCACTCCAGGTGACAAGCAAGACATTCAGAGCTTGATATCATCTTGTAACATCACAAAGATGGGCACCAGTCATCCCAACTCCTTTCCACCAGTACAGACTGTACAGTACCTGAGTATTTGAACATATCAACCGATGAGAGCCAGGAGGAGGTTAAACTCACATCAATTCATACAGAGTTAATGCCCTTCTGACTCTCAGCATCCTATACAACCTGACAACCTGTTCAATATTGATGATCTGCCCTTCCCAAACCTACCTGTCTTGTGGTCGTCCCTGTCAGAGGGGGACTTGTCACTCCATTGCCTTGTGTAGCTCCTTGTACAACTGGAGCTGTGGCTGGAGCTGTGGCTGGGACTGTGCTCCCTCCCATCAGCTCCTCCTCCAGTTGTTTCCTGCGTTGCTCCCTATCCTGGAGCTCGCGCTGCCCTTTCACGGTCCTGACGGAAATCCTCGTAAGCAGCTGCAGAGGAGTTCCTCACCTCGGGTTGCTAATAAGATAAAAACGATAACGGTAGATTGAATTAAATTAACCAGGAAACTTGTTACATTCTACACATAAAATAAAATATGAACATTCGGTTTAATTACGTTCAAGTAACATGAGGGTGTAATCATAAAGGATTACCTCATATCTAGAATATTTATAGAATGCCAGAAGATTGTACATACTGTTTATACAAATAAAACTACAAATAAATAAATAGAGTTAACTGTTTCATGTGACAAATTTTAAGATTTCAAAAAAACATATTGTACATTTTGCACATCAAAAACAAATACCTAGCTTCTTGTTACCGCTACATGTAATTCCCTTTTCAACCCTACATGTACAACATCTTCTTGTGTATGTACACAAAACATATGGTACTTTTTTTGGAAATTGTAACAAGATTGAAATAAAAAGATGAGTCTGTAATTGATCTTGAAAAAAGAAAGAAAAACCATTTAAAAATTTGGAATAATCAAGAAAGAAAAAAATCCCTTCTATTTCATTGACAAAACAAAGGAAATAGGAAACTCATTGCACATGTCCATATGTACAGTCAGAATTTACACCCAAAGAACAAAGCAATCAGAATAGGATGTTCATCTCTAAAACAATCGAACATCAATACTTATTTCCTTGTTACTTTTTAGTCAGAACAAAACATGACTCACTTTTCCTTGTTTTGGTACAAGTGTGAAACTACAATTGTATAAGGTCAGATCAATATAGGAAAATACTCATGGACTAAACACTGACGATGATACCATTGTTTATCTATCAATCACTATTTAAAATAAACATTATAACTACTTGAAAATTGAAATCAACATTCATTGAGATCTTTCTCTCATGTCTGTAATGCATACTGATTTCTCCAATGAGGGTGTATACATGTATACTGAAAAATACACAATAATTGATAATTTGATATCAAAGTATCAAAACACATTCTTGATATGAATCAACTCAATACCACTATCAGGTATGTACACATGTACATGTACATAAATTGTAATTTACTATACATTTATATTCAAAATCTACTGGTCACGCACAAAAATAAAGTAAAGAAAAGAAATGCAGCGTATGTCAAACAAGAAACTCAAATCTTTGATTTCATTTGCATGACACAACTACGGTACCAGCACAGTCTCTTGTTTTAATTAACTTGTAATATACACATCTATGGGATGTAAACATTTCCTATACAGTGTACAATGTGTACATGTAAATACCAAAGTCAAGTACATTGCATATTTTCATCCTCAGGTTCTGATCAACTCAAACCAGTGCAACCTAGATGAGTCATACCCTAGACATCAAAACCGACAGTCGGTCGTGTCTGAGTACAATGATGCGCAATACCTGAGGGCGAAGGATCCCCCCGTGGTCATCACCTCATATCACGATCAATATCGGCCCGAATCATTTGATCAGTTGATGTGCCGGCCGGGCCATCCGGGCCATGTGCCAGCCTGAATCCAATCAACCTAATGCACCATGAACGCTGTATACTAATATTCACCTGCTTGCTTGCTGTAATATTGTCAAGTGCCCATGTTATTGGCTTCTCGTACAATATGTAGTGTAATATGTACATGTATGTACATTGTATGTATGTAAATGTCAGAACATGTCATATCATTAGTTTACAGTCATACTTATTGTTGACCGTTTCTTCTGTTACATTTTCTTGTACAAAAACAAACCTTAACAAAGTCTAGGGTGCCATGAAAAGTGTTAAATCTGGGGAGGGGTGGCATTCATAAAGTAGTATAAAATGTAGGATATATGTAGTACATTGTATGATTGTACACATGTAATGTGCAGCTCACTTTAAACATTTTATCTATAAAATATAAGTTAAACAACTCAAACTACTTGTGGTATTCATTCAACTCAATTGTTTTGGAATACAGCCTAAAGACAGAACTTTTAATTTAAAAGCTACAGTGTTGCATGAATTTGTTGTTTGAAACCATGCTATCATAATACATACATGTACTGTAGGCCTCCCACATAACTAATGTACATGATTCATTAACAAAAATAATGAGGCTCATGTTTTTACCATAAATACATGTACTGTAACTGAACATGACAGCTATAAAGCCTATTTTCAATTAAAGTATCCATTCAGTATTTTTCTCTTGCAGCATTTTATACAAGATTAGACATTACAAGTAATGCTTCAGTAGTTCAGTATTTAATTACAAGCTTGGAATCCAAATGGCTCTTTCACAATGCATTATCTACATCAATCACACCGCAGGACAAATAAATACTGACATGGCATTCAGCGATCGGATGACACCTAATTTAAGATATATTATGAAGGCTTCAAGTCTCATAATGGTTTGACAGTTGGACTAACAAGCTGGACAGCATGCACATCACTTCAAAGTATCATGAGATGGAGATTTAATCCCATTCCAATCAGTAAATGGAATGTGATTCCAAGCTCTAAGAAACCATTTCACTAAATTGTGCAAAAGTATAGAAGGCCCTAAAGAAAACCGGACATTGAATATTGACAACCAACTATATGTTATGTCTATTTGCAATAAAACTGCAATATTTTTCCAAATAAGGGCACTGGGTAAAAGCAATGTATGAATTAGCGATGTAAATTGAATACATACATGTACATGTAGGTCTACACTGAACAGTAGATTGTTTGGTTCGAGTTTCCAAGTTCGAATAATGTACTGTACATGTACATGTAGATGCCATAAGTGTCTTGGGAAGACAGATGGTCCAATCAATTTTGACAATGCAGCATGAGAGATTTTACCTCAGTTCTTTATTAAAAATGCATGCACTAAACTTCAAGATACAGTCAACCTTGCACAAGTCGATGTCGCATGTGTCAAATAACCTCTTAAGTCAATGATAATGATAAAAAAGTCCCTATACTAGCTACTTATCAGGGTGGACTTCCCCTTTGTAAAACATAATATGTAGTATGTTGTAGGCCTCAAGAAAAAAAATGTAATTTGATTAACGTTCATTTATAATGCGTTTGAATTTGTATTGGTGCCTCAATGACTGGACTGGGATGACTTGTTATAGAAAAAAAACTCAATTAGACCCATGATATTTTCGTCTATGGAGTATCTGTGTAGAAGGTACATGTAGACACGTACAGGTTTTGAGGAAATACATCGTTGTCACATTGTTTTAGGACCTTCTTGTCTCCCATTGCTTGTCTTTTCAACACAGGATATGAGAGGATGCTAAGCCTAATTAGATATGTGAAAAAACACTCGCTTCATGTAAATAGTGGATCTTTGAGTAGCATATTTTGAATGAAGCAAGTGAAGCAAATGATCTGTCAATGCACAGAGGTGCACAGAGGTCTTTATTCTAACTCAAGATGGGAATTTGACATTTAGGTCTGAATGCGATTTCAAATGAAAAGGAGAGTACAATGTATGTCTATTTTATTTTAATCTTAGGTACATTAATTTATGTATGACATACAGCTGAGAGCAACTACAATTTCATGCGAAATTTGCATCTTTGCTTCATTCATACTGCACATAACACATAACTCATGGTCAACTAATAATTATTCTTCCACCTTTCTTACAGTTAAATCTCATGCTCCATCTTCAAATACAGTTTAGGCTCTACTGTCCCATTTCTTAATGCATAAATTATAATCTCATTCTCAATACCTCTCATTATCATACACGTAATCATAAAGAATGAAGATTAGAGATCTTGGGCATGAAAAATACAAGCATGTTTGTTTAGATGGTAGATTCTACTGGAACATTCCATTGTCAAATGTCAATACAAACTAAGGACACAACTTAGAAATTCTGTAAAGGAATCCTGCAAAGCAAATATATGTGAAGTCTACCCTGCATGCGGTATTTATCTCTCATCCTCTTGCTATCTCCATGAAATGGAGAACCCACGCTTCTCTCCTGAAGGCTGTAAATCTCTAGGACTTTCTTCCAGGGTTAGAATATATATTGAGGGTGACTCATCCCTAGTATAGTGAATTGGCACAGTATCCAGACAGTATGGTGAGGTACATGAACATGTACAGTACGTAACGATATGAAAGGAACATTTTATGCATAGAACGATGTAAAATAGTCATACAACATGTGGAAAATAGTTTGTTCGTTTTTAATTTAAAAGTAATTTAAAAAAGGACAATGTACATAAATGTACATATCGAATTATCGATCATCTCACCCAGTACATTTATCTCACCGATATTAGATGTTCAACTTGTACAATGTAAATTTCAATGTTAGATTTTTACATGTACATCACATGTATGTGTATTAATTGCATTGTACATTCTTCAGTCTTCAGTCTTTTAGACAAAATAGAGAGATATTGCTCTTGGAAGAAAAAAGGGGGGAAAAATCAAAATCTGTGAATACTTTGTACAATTATTGAGTTTTCAAATGAAAAGTTGAAAACTGTCTCAAAATATCCCTGTTCATCCCACTATGAAATCTAAAGCAAAGGCATGAAGCAAATGTCTGTTAAAAATGAAAGTTTTGTAATGTTTCAAACTTCACCTGTCATTGCACAATTTATCATGCAAACTTTCAATAATCAAATTCTAATCATTCTGTACACCAAAGCACAGCTCCTAAAATCCTTATTTTACAGCATCAATATATCAATAAGACCTGATAATTTGCCACTCTCAGTTGGTAAACTCACACAGTACACTCTGAAATTACATACATGTATCTGAAACCTCAAACACATGTAATTTGCAATGAAATGCACAACAACAATAAAGGAATCCACTAACATTGCTATTTGACTCCTGATAATTAAAACATGTTCTCGCATGCATGCACAAGAGTTTATGAGTTTCATATAAGGACAGAAAATAAAACAAGGTTTCTTGGTGCTACTATATTTAGCTTTCCAGAGCACACAAAAGTTGGTGTAGAACATTGTACGTGCACAAAATCACAAGTTCACCCACATGTAGCACCTGTACTTTAACCACATATTTGCTTGGCTCCACTGAAACAAGCAAACAGTGAATCTCAGTGAACTTTAAAATGCACCTGAATGACCTGATGATGAAATACTGAACTATTTTTCCCTCTTTTACTATAAATAGCTTTCTTAATTTCTATGGAACTTTCAAATCTGCCTTTTATTGTACTTTACATCTAGACCATTCAACTAACAGGGCAAATTTCTTTATTTAGTATCTTAAGTTATAAACCCCTTTATAAACTTCACTTGTACTTACATATACATGTAAGTACTGTACATGTGTCCATTGTAGCTCCTCTACACACAATCTCACCAAAGAGCAGGGCTCGACACGAACACGCACCCGGGACACATGGGCGCCCAAATTCTAAGCCTGGACCCCCCAAATTTGGAAGTTTTTACATAGGGCACGTACATACAGACTGTAAAAAGATCAATCAGGTTCCCCTCCCAAAAAGGTTAGTCTGGAGCCCTGCCAAGGAGGATACTGTACATGTATATGTTGACTACATTTCAATTGGGCATTTGTTTTCAAGATTTATGCAGAAGATGCCCGACCTTAAATTAAAAAATACATTCTCACAAGAACTCACCTTCGCATTAGCTCCTGCAGAACCTTGGTTGAATCTAGCTGGTATGCTGGGACTAGGGGAAGGGATGCTGATGGAGAATGGGGCCCCAGAGGGCTTCTCCACCCCTTCTGTCAGTGTGGGTAAGGATTCACGGGCTGAGCCGCTACCTATTAGGATATCACCAAAGTGAAAGAAAGTATCTACATAATTGCCATTCACTTTCATTACACGCAATGTAGATGATGTTCTTCACTAAAATGTGTGAAGGAGGGTCAAGACACTTTTTTGAAAATATAGCAAGTGAATAAATTGCAAAGCTCAGCTTGGGTGGCCTTGAAATTAATAGTTACATGTACCTGTATAAGGAATCAAGAGAAATGTACAGTATTCTATTCAATCTGTCACAATTCCAATGACAAAGGCACAGTGTGAACTAGGCAAAGATTTTCTTCTCTTCAATCTCTACATTATTTAGACATATTCTGGTGGAGGTTCTTTAGACCTACAAAATGTACATGTACCTATGAGGCAGTATCAAAGGGATTGGGTATCTTTGTCTCAGATTCTAAACAAAATCCTGGATTTAGCTCATGCTGCAATCATAATTATAAACCTTTAGGTTAGTCAGGAATCCCATGACGTTTACAAGCCCCTCGCCCGTCTGATTATTAAGATACATATATGTATATGATTGGAATTCGAAATTTCAAAAACCGTTTTCCCAACGGTTTTTACAACACTACAGTCTATTGGGGAAAATGAGTATGGTAAAACCGGTCACTCAAAGATTTTTACTTTTTTGAGGCACTTCATGATCATTTTGAAGTGCAATTTTTTTAGGGCTTCAATATTACACCATATCACAGACGCTGATAACACGTAGGGCCATGCATCTCAGGTTTGGCATTGTTAAACAATGCCTTTAAACAAAATCATAAATTTCTGTGAAGCAAAAAAAAATGAGCACAGTAAAAGTACATGTACGTACACTACATGTACTGTACATTGTATGCAACAATACAATACTGTTTATTAAAATGAGAGCACTCTGATGCCATTGAAGTAGATTTTATTTCACCATAGTAGTGAGTTGGTTTATCGTCTATAGTGCACACAACTCTTACAGTTGTGTTACATGTATTAAGAAGATTTCTTTTTTTTTTAATGAAGGGAAACACTAACCTGACAGCTGCATGTTGACCAATGACCTAGAGAGCATTCCTGGATCGGCAGTTCCATTGTCCTCTTTCTTCTTGGCCTGGTTGAGTAAGCTCTCCAGATTTGGGGTGAGAGATTGCGAGAGGGCTCTAGAGCTTGAAGAGAAGGGCCTCCCCCTGTACAGAGTGGGTGTCGATGGTGATGGAGAAGGGTACATTCTTGTCTTGCTACCAGGAGTCGGTGTCATGGGAGTCATAATTTGCTCTGAGAAGGATGTACTTGGCTTGATGATTTTGTTGACTGATATTTGCAAAGATCGCTGCTCGAAGGGTGTGGCGAAGGTGTCGAATGGGAGGCTCTGTAACCATGACAACAAGCTGAGGTCTGCATCATCAGTAGGCGTTCCTGTCATCATGTTGCGTAGGACAATCTGACTGCTCTTAGCATCACGATTGATTGCCTTCTGCTGGCAGTACTCAACACAGTTTTCAAACAATAGTCCTTTGAGTATGAGCTGCACTAGCCTGTCATCACTGGCAGTGCTTTCATTCTCTGCTAAAGCTTTGTCCACAGGGAGGAATCTACACACCAGGGGTATACAGACTGAAAGCACTGGACCCTTGCACTGCTGGGGCTCCAGTCTTTGTACATCTGATGATCCGTCAGTCGGGGTAGTGTCAGTAACAGGCAGTACCCACTGTACTCCTCTTTACTTGGGCAGAAGGGCTCCAGCTCGCTCAGACAACTTACAACTTCCTCACTGGAGAACTCTACCTGGAGGTGCTGGAAGTCCTCACTTTTCATGCAAAGCATCTCCAGGAACTTGTGCTTGAGGATAAGATATTGGAATGTCTTTGAGTCAAAGCTCTCGATGCTCTGCAGCGGCTGGATGAATTCAAGGACATCATCCCACTGCCCGTCCAAGATCAGCTGTCTCAAGAATAGGGCATCTTCGGAGAAGAGCCCATTGACGATACCGCTCTCGCGCTCTAGAGAACGCATCGACAGATAGAGCTCCCTTGTATGGAGGAAGTCAAGAACCAGCTTGACCACCTCCGTCTCTTTCACCGTAACGTTCACCGGCGATGGCATCTTCACACCTTTGGGGTCACAACTCACTGATCAAATAAATGTATTCCGTTCCAGTATAAGGCACCACCCGTGTTTTCTCTCATCCACTTGAATTCACTAGAACATAAATTTCCATCTCCCTTCATCAGCCCGATGGATTTGTAACCTGCAATAGTAATAATGACATTCAAATTCAATTCAAAGTAAGAACAATTCACCACTAGGCCTGCATTTAAAATAATGATATTGGATAATTGGAATATTCTAATTATTCAAGTAGCAACTACTCTGATTGGCACTTGAGTATACCTATGATGGCCAGGTATTCTGGTCTGGACAAGTTGATAATTCAGACAAATTTTCATGCCACATTTAAAATCTTTCAAAAGATATGTTGACAAAACGAATGATAAATCTTCTTGGGTAGTGTTACAAGGTACTTGAAGTCTTTATGCACATTTTAAATAAAATCAAATAGCAAACGTTACAGCTTTCTACATTACTCATGTCTAAAAATGTTTGGGCAAACTATTGTCATCCACGTCTGTCCATTTTTTTCCCCACTTTGAAATTGAAGTTATTCATTCATCATGTTTACTTAGACTTAGAAGTTAGAGTCTAACTCTTAAGTCCGATCTATTCAGAAATTGTCAATCATATATTATACACACACTCACAAAAAAACGAAATTAACAGACATTGACACGGCAATTGTTAAATGTTAGCGTAAAGTCGACAACCAATGACATCGATGATTGGACGTCAGCGTCAGTCGTCATTGTCAACCGCTACACACACGGCGCAGTCAAAGTCGCTACACACGGCTCAGCTCAGCTCAGCTCAGCTAGCGTAGCTAGCAGCTAGCAATTCGCAAGAATAAAATTGTTCAGTTGGCCGGTCAGCGCAGTGCATACATAGCACACAGACAAGAGTCTGTACCGGTACCAATTCGATCATGTTTTTTGTTATATTCAACATCAGGTGTCACCTAACAATTTAACTATTACACCAAAAGCTTGAAACGTTTTTATAATTTAAGAATTCACAATACTTACATGCTAATATTCCTGTTGTTGAGTATAATTTCAAAATTTTCCAGTCTCATCAACACTTCTCTTGCTCGATATTCATTCATATCCGTTCTCAAATTTATGGTTGTCTGCTGCCATCTGCGTCGAATGTCATGCATGTTCGTAAAAATTGTTCAACCAAGAAAGACGATCGAGTTCCAAGAAGAATTAGAAACAGAAGAAAATGAAGAAAGAAAAGGTAGAAAGAATAAGGGAGAAATAATAATAATGATAATAATAATAAGAAGAAGAAGAAAAAAAAGAAGAAGAAGAAGAAGAAGAAGAAGAAGAAGAGGAGGAAGAAGAAGAAGTAAATCGAAGAAGGTGAATAATAATAATAATAGTAATAATAATAATAATAATAATAATAATAATAATAATAATAATAATAATAATAATAATAATAATAATAATAATAATAATAATAATAATGATAATAATAATACTAATAATAATGATAATAATAATAATAATAATAATAATAATAATAATAATAATAATAATAATAATAATAATAATAATAACAATAAGAGGAAGAAGAAGAAGAAGAAGAAGAAGAAGAAGAAGAAGAAGAAGAAGAAGAAGAAGAAGAAGAAGAAGAAGAAGAAGAAGAAGAAGATATGGAGTCTGGAGAAGACAACGAAGGAGAAGAAGGGGTAAGAGGGGGAGGAGGAGGAGGAGGAGGAGGAGGAGGAGGAGGAGGAGGAGAATATATTAAAACAGACTGATCTAGCATGATATTTGGATTAATTGGGCAAATGATACAAAAATGATGAATCATTAAAAGAATAGGTACAGGTATAATCGGAAAAAAGAAAATACCAGTTTAAATGACTAAGCACAATCTGATGAACAGATCATGATAACAGTATGCTACATTTATATTATTTAAAAAACATGATCGCAAAGACTTTAGGGAAAATCGGGCAATATCAATAGCATTGCATCACATACTTTGAGAATCTGAGAATGACAATGACATAATCCAAAAATTTCTGTAAACCACATACAATTGGGTGTAGAAATTGCCCTTAGGAAATTGCCCATAAGATGATTTCTTGAAAGTCTTCGCTCGTGGTCGTGTTCAAATTTGATAGGCTTACAGTTTATAGTAATTAATGTCAGTTTTATTATTTACCAATGACCAAGAGAATGGTATAGCTAGAAGATGACGACGTAGTTTTTATTTCTTGGTCAAGAACAGGGTGTCAAATGATAAAATAAACTAGGTACACGGTTAGAGGTTGCTATATTTTTCTTATATTCCAGCATGACTGGATTGAGAATGAGATGTTGCCTTTTCCTTATGGGGTATTAAACCTCTATATACTGATGTTGATAAAAGAAATAGGAGAAGATATAGAACATTTATGAATATTTGAAAGTTAAGATAATTAAGATATATATGGGAAACAAACATTGGAATTCGTACGTAGGCCCTACCCCATACGTAGGCCCTACACCATGCACAAATATTTTACTTGGTGCTTAATTGTGTCCCTTTCATCCCTCAGAATGTACATTAATATGTGTCATATTACAGTGGCGGATCCAGGGGGGCGGGAAATAAAAAAACAGGTAAAAACACCCTTTTTGTATAAAAAAGAAGATAGGCCCCTACGCCCCACTGAGCGGAAATGGGCCCTTTTTTGGCCCCCTCCCTTGCCGCCGGCTGGATCCGCCCCTGTCATATTAATTAGGGATGTACTACATAAGACATTTATGTTTTAGTACATTATATTTCATAAATATTTGCGTCAGTCATGATTATAAAAGGCCTATATATATATATATATATATATATATATATATATATATATATATGCTTTCTCTTTCAAATCATGCAAACATTCTAGAGAGGATTAATTCTCCATCAATTGTCGTCTTGGTGCATGAGAGGGGGTTGTGGGTAAGTTGCCCATGTTTAATATCAGGGATATTTAGACTTTTACCAGAATACTGAATACTGCACAATTTCACATTTGTAATTGTATTTTGTATTTTCAACAATTACGTTGGTTCTCCTATATTTCCTGTAAGGGCTACTTGAACTGTATCATTGGTCATTTTGTATATATTGTCTGTTGTTGGAAAATTATTTCTATGTTGACTAAAAAAAAAAAAAAAAAATCTTACAGGTCGTCCTGAATTAATTTAATAATTGTGTAAAAGCTTGCTTGTCACATATTATCAGTATCATTTTTTAAAATATTTTTATTTATTTTTTAATGACTGCGCGAGTTGGCGTTCCATAGCAAGTTTTTGCGGCTCTGTTGAAAAAAGAAAAAGAAAGGAGACAATTATGACCCATAAATCTATATCTGGTGAGTTATTCTAAATTATATTGATATGTGAATGTGTGTATTGCTTTTATGTACAACAAAATTTTGTCATGTTTTAAATAAAGTGTAAAGAATGGCAATCTCACGAGTTTACTTTTTCATACTTCTCTACGCGTTCGCGTCCCACATATTGGATTTTATGTAAGGTTTGTTTACTGCAGCGAATGCATGCAGCTAGCTGCTAAAGCTAAAGCAGCTAAGCAAACTTCGAGTTCGAGCTTGAAAATACATGTCCTATTAAAAGGAGGAGAAGCTCAGGTTCCTTGTCTGTCTACATGACCAAAATTACTGTGAGCCCTCTAGACACGTAGAACTATTCGTATTCCGCGCTGTACAATTACAAATGAGTTTACGCGCTCTGATTGGCCGATACGCTGTTTCGAATTTAAGTGAGAGAGGGCCTACTTAACTTCAGCGTGACTTAAGCGCGACTTAAGTTCGATGGCAAAGTCGATACGAAATATTACGTCACACCACAGAGATTTTGACATGACGTGCTTAAACAGGTGACGCATTTCACACATAGGTGTCGCACACCCAGCATAGGTACTAGGCCTGAGTCATCACGGGTTTTGCCGAACCCGGGTTTGACTTGAAAATTTCGGGCGGGGACCGGGTACCCGAACAGGAATTTTCACCATACTAAAATTCGCGTGCATGCAGCGGCGGGAGTCAAGATAAGTTGCTGTTCTAAATAATGCGACGGAAAAGACAGTTACTGCTTTCAAAACAATAAAATAATCAATTTAATTAAATAAATATGCTTTAAAAAAATAAATGGATATCGTTTCAGTTGACGGTAGGTCTTTTTATCGCTCCAAAATTGAGGCTGCAAAATTATGGAAGGAATCATGCTTCGCGGTACCGAGAGCGTTCACAAACGGAAGTCAAAATATGACCCACTGAAGACTATAAGCAAGTTACGATAGTACCACACACAAAACCAAAATGCTGATCAGAATATTAAAATTAAATTGTAATACTAATAGGCATTAATTTAATTGTCTAAATATCCACAAAATAATGGTTTACCCTTGATATTATGATGAAGGAAAATAAATTAAAGCTCTTGAAATAACATCGAAGTGCCTTCGTTCGTTCTAAAAATGCGTGTATTAACGGCAAGCTGAAGTTAGGAGTCAAGCTTTTCAAGCCCGTACCGTCATGAATGAAGACGGAAGTACGAACTGATCTGAACAATAAGCATTAAACCAATTAAAAAACATCACGTAACTCACTTTAAGGGACTACAGCATGACAAATTACCGTTAAATAATAATTTGCTTTGACAAACAATACAATAGATATTCATAATATCTTACATAAATAATGATATTTTCAGCTACGTACTCGATATCGAGTTCAGCTAGCCATCATTTTGAAATGAGACGTAATTGTCATGCAGCGCAGTAGACTGTAGAGGGCATGCGCAGGATGCAGCAGAGAGGAAAATATCACGTGATCTATAAGGCCCGCGATTTTTTTTTCCTCTCTGCTGCATGCTGCCCTCTACAGTCTACTGCGCTACATGACAATTACATCTCATTTCAAAATGATGGCTATAGCTGAACTCGTAGCTCATGAAATATCGTTATTTCTGTGAGATATCATGAATATCTATAGTATTATTTGTCAAAGGAAATTATTATTTTACGGTAATTTGTTGAGCGTTAGTGCCTTAAAATGAGTTATGTGATGTTTTTTAATTGGTTAAATGCTTATTGTTCAGATCAGTTCGTACTCCTCCGTCTGCATTCATGACGGTACGGCTTGAAAACTTGACTCCTAACTTCAGCTTGCCGTTATACACGCATTTTTAGAACGAACGAAAGGCACTTCGATGTTATTTCAAGAGCTTTAATTTATTTTCCTTCATCATAATATCAAGGGTAAACCATTATGTTGTGGATATATTTTGACAATTAAATCAATGCCTATTAGTATTACGATTTAATTGTAATAGTCTGATCAACATTTTGGTCTTGTGTGTGTACTTTCGTAACTTGCTCAGTCTTCAGTGGATCATGTTTTGACTTCAGTTTCTGAACGCACTCGGTACCGCGAAGTGTGGTGATTCCTTCCTTGCAGCCTCAATTTTAGAGCGATAAAAGGCCTACCGTCAACTGAAACGGTATCCATTTATTTCTAAAGCATATTTATTTAATTAAATTGAAATATAAGTTTGTGAATTGCATATTTTTAGTTCGTTATTTCAGAATATCAGTGTGAAATTTAATTTTGAAAAACCCGAAACTCGAATATTCAAACCCGGGTTTCGGCGTGACGGTCGGGGACCGGGCGGGGAACCGTTTCGACTCAGGCCTAATAGGTACAAACATAAAATAGAAAAATCAACGAACATTTCAGTACAATTTGCAAGTTTGTACCTTAAATATGACGAAAATGAGAATTTTTCAAACTTAATAAACTTAAGTGAAATACTTAACTTTTCAAGGACGCTGAAAAAATCGTAACAAATAGAAGATTTGACTGGAATATCATAATTTTGGTATCGGTAAAAACGGAAAATTGCAAGCTAGCTCCTCGCACTAATGTCTTATAACATAGAGCCTATGGGAGCCAGCGATAGCCAATCTAAAGGGCCCATGTTGGCTAGGCTAGGCGCCAAATTACAAAAATGAGGCTGAGATCGGATGAACGTTTTGCGCATGCGCTAAATGTAAGCTAAATCTACATAGATTACGGTATATCTGAGTTGACAGAGTTGTTGATATTGTGACGTAACCGGGCTCTGCCGGGGTAGCGTTCTGCCTTTGCAGTCTCTCAAAACCCGGTCCACGCTCTCGACAATCAATCATCAGCGATCTCTCAATGGGCTCTCACAAAAGTATATCGTGTAAGAATAACGTGGACTAGCTCTCATTCACTCACTCCCGCAACCACTGAATGTTTGACAGGACTAAAGAAATAACACTTACAGAGTATTTGCAGTTCAAGTAACTTTATGTCGGATCTCGTGCCTGTCCCAACGACAGCTCAACGCTGCCGGGGTCAGACTGACTCACATCTTCATGATGTGCACGTATATATATGACAATTAATGATAACGCCCTCTACGTCTTACTAAATTACTGGACTAGTTATGCTACACAGCCCCTCCCCAAGTGTGGACAGTCCTCTGACCACCCTTTGGCAAAACAAGATAACATTTTATCGAAATAATCTTTCGAAAAAAAGTATAAAAATACTTAAAAACTCCTTAAACTACATATACAACTAAGATGTAACAACAAAATAATTTATGTACAAAAGTAGAGAGAAACGGGAAAGTTCAGGAAGGAGAATAGGACCAGAAATGTAGAAGCATGGAATACATGGAATAAAACACAATGCATAGGTGTATCAAGGACATATATATCTTTTCATAAAAAATATATGCTTATACATGTTAAACTAAAACATAACCCTTGATCGTCTTTTCTTCTGCTATCTTACAAATACAATATACCCGTATACATGTCATAACTTGAACACGAGGTATATATGGCAAGTGACATATAAATGGCAAGTATAATAAAATCAAACAACGCATCCCTGAACTATCGTAAACACGATATATTTGCATAGTAACAATACAACATAAGCATATTCTTTCAACTTTGGTAAAGTGCAACATAAGAACTCGAGTAGAGTGAAAGAACAAAAGAAGTAGAGGGAGAACGAATGAAAATATGAGTTGAAAGACAGACGAAAGGTGAAGGGTAGAAGGAATGCAGGATTCAAGATGAATAAGATAAGGCACATTTCATTACAGGTACAACAAAATACATTGGCTGGAATGGCAAAGTACTGGACGTTTAGCTGCTTAGTTTGAGTTTATGGCAATGATTAAAGAAGTTGGGCCTTGGTGGATTCCTAGTTCTCGCGAGATTTCTCCTAGAGGCTGGGACAGGAACCTTTCGTGGTGCAGGTACAAGGGGCTCAACAGGTTTTGAATCTTCCCTATCAACGGGTCAACCTCCTCTTCCTCTCCTGAAGCTGCACATGTGCAAGTTGGCTAGGAGCGTCCTGCTCAAAATTCATGCTGACTTACACTCGCTTCTAACTAGGAGTCCTGGGACTGAAGAGGTGCCTCTTCGTAGGGTTTCAACCTGTTCACCTGAACTACCTTCTACTGCCGTACACTCGAGCGGATGTCAGCATCCGTTCCTACCCAATAGAACCTCATGCGAACTATATCTCTGGTCTTGTTCATGCCAAGGTATCCACTAGACTTGCCACCATGCAATTCCTTCACAACGATCTCTCGAGCTTAGCTGCTAAGACAACATTCAGTTACCCTATGGCCTTGGTCACATTCTCATTTCCTGTAGAGAACGCCTTGCTTCATTTCCAGTTGGGCTCACTTCCTCCGAAGGGCTTCTCCACACTGGACTTTGAAGCCATTCCTGACCAATCAAGCCGGTCCGCTGAACGCTGCTTTGCTTCCAGGATCCACTTGACTGAAGGATCTTGCGCCTGGTCTTTGCTCATCTGCTCATTACTGATGCTGGGTTCTATCGTAACTGCCCTTGCCTCCGCATAGCTATCTCGGGGTACCTCCACTTTCAGTGCTAATTATTCATCAGCGATTGCTGACTCCTCGAAATTCCTGGCGCTATACCTTCCACGTATAGGCGCAACCTCTGCCTTCGCCTGCACACCGGCGAAACTCAAGGCGCTATACCTCCATCGTATAGGCGCTATCTCTGCCTTCTCGAAACTCCAGGCGCTATACCTTCCACGTATAGGCGCAACCTCTGCCTTCGCCTGCACACCGGCCAAACTCCAGGCGCTATACCTTCCACGTATAGGCGCAATCCCAGGTGCCATCTCTGTCGTGGCATTCACACCAGCGAAGCTCAAGGCGCTATACCTCCATCGTATAGGCGCTAATTCTGCCTTCTCGAAACTCCAGGCGCTATACATTCCACGTATAGGCGCAACATCTGCCTTCGTCTGCACACCGGCGAAACTCAAGGCGCTATACCTCCATTGTATAGGCGCGATCTCTGCCTTCTCGAAACTCCAGGCGCTATACCTTCCACGTATAGGCGCAACCTCTGCCTTCGCCTGCACACCGGCCAAACTCCAGGCGCTATACCTTCCACGTATAGGCGCCATCCCAGGTGCCATCTCTGCCGTGGCATTCACACAGGCGAAACTCAAGGCGCTATACCTCCATCGTATAGGTGCTATCTCTGCCTTCTCAAAACTCCAGGCGCTATACCTTCCACGTATAGGCGTAACATCTGCCTTCGCCTGCACACCGGCGAAATTCCAAGGTGCTATACCTACCACGTATAGGCGCTATGTCTGCCTTCAACTGCTAGGCACTATACTCACAATGTATAGGCGCTATCACTGCCGGCGCCTACACACAGGCGAAATCCAAGGCGCTATACCTACCACGTATAGGCGCTATGTCTGCCTTCAACTCCTAGGCGCTATACTCACAATGTATAGGCGCTATACCTACCACGTATAGGCGCTATCACTGCCGGCGCCTACACACAGGCGAAATCCAAGGCGCTATACCTACCACGTATAGGCGCTATGTCTGCCTTCAACTCCTAGGCGCTTTACTCACAATGTATAGGCGCTATCACTGCCGGCGCCTACACACAGGCGAAATCCAAGGCGCTATACCTACAATGTATAGGCGCTATGTCTGCCTTCAACTCCTAGGCGCTATACTCACAATGTATAGGCGCTATACCTACCACGTATAGGCGCTATCACTGCCGGCGCCTACACACAGGCGAAATCCAAGGCGCTATACCTGCCACGTATAGGCGCTATCTCTCTCCGTGTGCCAATCTAGGCGCTGCTGGGGGAGTTCGCTCCGAGCTGCTACAACCACGTGCTTCAATCCCAACCGCTGCCACCAGTGTGACGTAACCGGGCTCTGCTGGGGTAGCGTTCTGCCTTTGCAGTCTCTCAAAACCCGGTCCACGCTCTCGACAATCAATCATCAGCGATCTCTCAATGGGCTCTCACAAAAGTATATCGTGTAAGAATAACGTGGACTAGCTCTCATTCACTCACTCCCGCAACCACTGAATGTTTGACAGGACTAAAGAAATAACACTTACAGAGTATTTGCAGTTCAAGTAACTTTATATCGGATCTCGTGCCTGTCCCAACGACAGCTCAACGCTGCCGGGGTCAGACTGACTCACATCTTCATGATGTGCACGTATATATATGACAATGAATGATAACGCCCTCTACGTCTTACTAAATTACTGGACTAGTTATGCTACAATATTGAAAAAGTTTCTGAAATTCTAGCCCAAGAAAAAAAAAAGAATAATAAAATAAAGATTAAAACAAACAAGCAGACGGAATACCCAAGGAATTATATTGTTTAGTGTGTTGGAGCACAGTAAAGAATGACTTATGACCTGTAATATTTTCACGCTGCATGAACTCCATTAAATTAAACTGTTCCTTTTTTTGCCATTTCAGGTGATGCAGTCGGAAACATCTTTTCATTCAAAGATGATTACTTGAAGTTGAAAGCTGATCCTGTACACTCATACACAGAGAAAGTGAAAAGTGACAATGTACCAATTATCATTGACAATGGTGAGAATTTATATTTGTTTCATATGCCAAGACTGAGACTGCATGAGAAAGAGAGAGAGAGAGAAAGAGAGAGAGAAAAAGAAGACAAAGAAGAAGAAGAAGGAGGAGAAGAAAAAAAGAAAAAGAAGAAAAATATTAACAGAAGGAAGTAAGGGAGAGACAGAGAGTGCGAGGGGAGGCCATGTGAATATAGATAAGGTATGGAAACAAGGAAGTCAAGGAAAAGATGATGGAAAGGAGGCAAATATGGAATGTTGTAAAGATTGAACTAGGAGTTAAAATCGACAATAAAGCATAGTAGATGGAACAAAAGTTAATTTAAGGCTTTGAAATTGAGGATAAGATTGTATCTTGAGAGAGAGAGATAGAGAGAGAGAAGGAATATAGGGGATTCATTAAAAGTGTACTGCTAATTTTCTTGCTGGTAGGCACAAACTAAATCAACTCATCAATTGCTATAAAAGCTTATTATACACTTATCAATTACATCTTTTACTGTCACATAAGTATATTTTTCATTTGAATAGGGTCATGCTTTAGCAGGGTTGGTTGGGCATCTGAAGCTACGCCAAGACTCACCTTTCGCAACATCATTGCCAGACAACGGGGGAAGAAAGATTCAGAGGCTCAAATTGGCAACGACATACCAAACGTGGAGACTGTACGATGGCTCTTGAAGACTCAGTTTGATCGAGATGTTGTGACACATTATGATGCTCAGGAGCAAATTCTTGACCATGCGTTTCAGCATTTAGGCATTGACTCCGAGGGGGCCGTGAAACACCCTGTTGTCATGACAGAAACACCATGCAATCCTAATCTGTGCAGACAGAGTGAGTTTCAAACACTTGGTTATGATCGGTCTTAAGCACATTTCTCAAGTAATTGGTTTATTTAAAGCGACATAAACAATGTTGTAAATAAAAATCAAAGTAGAGAAAACTTTGATTTAGTTAAGATATACCTATCGTTGTTATCAGATATTATAGGGTAAAAGACGGTTGGATTTTTATTCACACAGTGAACTAAGGTGATGCAAGTATATGTTTGTATGTGAATAGCCTGAGGTGCCATCAAAGGGACTGGGGCATTACTAATATGTAGTTTGTGAAACTTTAAGAAGAAAGCCCTTTAAGAAATTTGTTGAAATTGTTGATTGTAATACTATAAAATTGCCTTTGACTATTAAAGATTATTATACATTTTTTTTTTTTTGGGGGGGGGGGAGATAAGTTTTCTGTCATTTTATACTAACTGCAAATTTGTGGAATGAATCCTTGTTTTTCTGTGTATTTCATTTCTTTACAGCAATGTCTGAACTATTGTTTGAGTGCTATCAAATACCCAATCTTGCCTATGGCATTGACAGTCTGTTCAGTCTCTTCTACAATTGTCCTGAATCAAGTAAGTAGAGTGATAGTTCTAATGGCCCATTGAAATTTATGACACACATGTCAGAATACGTGAAATTACCAATTGCTTTTTCTAACTGGGTTTCTGCTTTTGTCTTTGCATATAAACTGATGCAAAAGTGAATGTGAAAGCATAAGTCTAGAAAAAATGCTAGGCTTGGGCTTGATTGATGTATTTATCTCACTTTCATGATGGAGATGCTATTCACATCAGAGAGATTTTAAATCTATGATATATTATGGAAGGATTTTCAAATGTTTTCAAAAATAAATTTCATGAATTGATTGTGTCCAGTGGTTTGGAAGAATGAGAAAACCTGTAAATTTTGTATAAATTGTTTGAAGGCTCTTGGTTGTTAAAAAGTCTGGACAAGATGCAAGTTAAATACTTTTGATAGAAGGAAACTTGAGTAAGAGAAGTTGAAAAAAAACTCCTACAATATATTTTCTTTCTTGGAAAGGATGGAGTTTCTCAGCTAGACTTGAATGCCTTCAACATATTTCATTTCTGTAATTTTGTCTGCAGTGAATGGCTGTAGTCTAGTCTTGTCGTCTGGATTTCAGACAAGTCACATTCTACCGGTCATCAACGGTCAGCTGGACTCTGCCCACTGCCGCAGGCTGAATATCGGTGGCACCCATTTGACCGGTTACTTACTGAGACTACTACAACTCAAGTATCCTGCACATCAGTCTAGCATTAACCTGAGCAGAGCTGAGGTAGGGTTCATTTGGTAGGGATGGAAGGATAGAGGGAGTAAGGAGAGAGAAAGAGAGAGAGAGAGAGAGAGAGAGAAGGGAAGGAGAGAAAAAAGCAGGAAGGAATGAGGAGTGAAGGGGGAGGAAAGCAGGGAAAAAGTAATATCAATAAATAAGAGAAGTATGAGAATGGGTATAGGTGTGTGCTCAGAGAAGAGAGTAGTAAATGACAACTAGACAAAAATTCATTATTTGTTCTGTGTCTCACTTCATTGTAATATGTGTTAGTATATTTATCAGCATCAATAATTTATCAGCTTTAATTGCATCATAACAGCTTTTCAAATACCATAATTTGTGTTTGTATGTACAGGAGTTGTTGAAGGATCATGTGTATGCATCAGAGGATTGCTGGTCTGAGTTTGATGATTGGTCATGCCCAGAATATATCCAGAAACATGAGCACAAGATTCAGCTGCCTTATACTCCAGTATGTATCATTCATTCAGCTATCAATGTGATTTTCTCAGTAAAGATTGATAGTGTTAAATAAGGTTTTATAATTCATGACATTAAAGGTACTATGTCCCATTTGCAGGCCAAAAAAATGAAAAGGTTAAATTCCAACGGCATTTGAAAGATAATACTAATTTAGAACTTCCCTAAAAACAAGGGGGCTTGAAAATGTCTTTAAGTGGGAAAATAACGACTATTAGTTGTCGAATCGACTTTAGTGCTATAGAGCCAGTAAGTAATAGTCTGATTTCAG
The DNA here is from genome assembly GCA_037976565.1 of Mesocentrotus franciscanus. Lineage (NCBI taxonomy): Eukaryota > Metazoa > Echinodermata > Echinoidea > Camarodonta > Strongylocentrotidae > Mesocentrotus > Mesocentrotus franciscanus. The sequence continues at coordinate 28,881,267 of CP137679.1, read as the reverse complement.
ACCATTGTACCGAATGGTCGTACGTTTTGTGCTGCGCAAAGATTCAATCAGTTTAATTTTGGCCATTACAAGAAGTGGGTTATTGATGTAGACAAATGCTCATGTACCCTTTACAGCTCATTTTATGTATGTTATTACCAAAGAAGAAAAAAGGCCAGTCAGTCACTCAATAGTGTCTGACAGTGAAGTCTAGCTAGTAAACAGGTTTCCTTGCATAATTTGAATATTAGGACACTGCTAACGTTTTAATTTCAGAATTTGATGTTGGCTGCAAAAGGGACATAGTATCTTTAATGAATGATATAAAGATAGAAAGTTATATATTCAGAGTGTAGACTGATCTGGAGAGCATTATATATTGTATAAAAATGTATATGTATGTAAATGTATTTGTACATTTTTACAGTTAATCCCTGTTTAAAATTTCTATTTGTAATCAAGTCTAATCAGAACAAAAATTGTAAGTAGTCAATTGAAAATGATGTTGGGAATAAATGACGATAATATAAGGTGAAGTTAAAAAGAGTACTAAAAAGGAGGAGAAGAATAAAATCACAAATTCAAACAATGGAAATTCTTTCAGGCAAAATATGAGTTAGGGGGTGGGGGAGGGTAGAGATTAGCAGAGGTAGAGGAGGGGGTAATACAAATGAAAATGATATGAAATAAGCAAATGGCAACAGAAAGAAAGAAAAACAAAAATAGAAGTAGCAGAGAGAGGTGGGGAATGGATAAATTAGTTTTACTAATAGACTAAACCTTTCCCTTATACTAGCTGCCAGGATGGTCTGTAGGCAACAAGAAAGAGAGAAGACAACAATGTATCAAACAACTGCAGGATCTCAATCTCAAGTGGAAAGAGGAAAAGGTCTGTATTTTAACAATAGATTTTATCACCAAAGTCTGCATATGTAACTGATAACTTGTAGTAGTGTTGTGGTCCAGTGGATAAGTTTCCAGAATGTGAAACATGAGGTACGGGGTTCGAATCCCTGTTGCAGTGCTGATGTCCTTTGGCAAGACATTAATCTACACTTGCCACACTCTACCCAGGTGAGGTAAATGGGTACCTGGCCAGAATAAATTCCTTGAAATGCTTGAGCCCTGTAATGGCAGCCGTGCTAAAGCCAGGTTAATAATAATGGAGCGCCAGAAGTTGCATTGTGCCAGACATGAGTTTATACAAGACTCCACTATTATTATTATTTTTTTTATTGTTATTAATATCACCATAGTTTCCTTAATAACAAAATTTTGTATGCACTTGCATGATGGCCATAGAATTATGGTTGCTTAATGTAAGGTTGAGTTGGACACCACTTGAAGAATGGAACAAAGGTATGGGCGTGGCAAATAGTCAGATGAGGTTTATAGCATCCTGGGGATCGGTCTCGGTGAGAATGATTCAATTCAAATCAGTCAATTACATGTAGAACAGATGTCTGTTTTGTTTCAAGATTTGTCTTGAAAAGTAGCAGTTTTTAGGTTAAAATAATTCTGGTTCAATTTGTTTTCTTTCATCTTCTGATATTGTATTTAAAAAAAAATCAATTTATGGATCAAACAAACAATCTCTAATACTGGGATTATACCATTTCTTTCTTCAAACTCAATATTTACAGTACAATTCCTTTTCCTTTATGTAGTTATCAGCAGCTGAAGACAAGTTAAGAACTCTCATTGCAGTGCAAGAGATGCAAGAGGACAGTAATGGATCACAAAAGGTGAATTATGAATATGTACCCTCAAATTAGTACAGTTAACCATATGATTTCTGCAAGCAATTACCTGTTTTGAAGCACATATGTAAATGCAGATCTATATTGTCATCTTTATTTTTTTCCATTTACTTTTCAAGTAGAAAACATGAATGTAGAATGATTTAATCATGATATTGTAAACTTGATATCTCTCTGAAGTTAAAGATGTTAATGGTGAATTTACATCAGTTGGGAAGAAAGGATTTCAGAACTCTTTTTCTTTCTCTGCATATAATTTTTTTCTTCATTTTTATCTCTTTCTCTCCTAGTAATTTTTTTTCCAAGCAAAACTTCTTTGAGTACAGCCATCCTCCTCTCTCTCTTTCTCTTTCTCTCTCTCTCACTCTCTTTCTTCTCAGCATTCAATCTCTGACTCTCTCTTTCCCTATGGGTACATTGGAATAAAGATGATGGACATGTACAATTTATACTTTGTAATTTCTCACCCCAGAAATCTCTGAAAGCTCTTGGTTTAAACACCCTGGAAGACCTGGCAGGCTATATAGGCATGCTGAATGCATCGGTACAGAGGTCAAAGGTCAGCTTGGGAGGTCGAGACTGCTCTATGGATCAGGTACATTGTGCTTTGTCTAGGGCAGTGATTCTAAGGTCTTTTTGAGTCATGTTCCTACACAAAGTTTTGTACAGTCAATTCCGTACATGAATCAAACTTCTAACTTCTAATTCTAACCTTTAACCTCACCTCAAACCCATTTTCAACCCTAACTCTAAATGCTGAGAAATGTAAATAAATAGACAGAAAAAAGAATAGAAAACCGTAAGGAAAGGAAGAAAACAAAAGTTATAACATTTTCAGGTTTGAAACCAAGCTGATGGGCTAGTACTCTTGGGTAAGGCATCAATCCTCATTACCAAGTCCCTTGGAGAGGACTTAAAGCCATCAGTCCCCTGGATGCTTACTTACAAGCATAAACATGCTTTCTTAGAAGTCAGGTAAAACAAATATACCAAACCAAACCAACCAGGTGTCTTTTGGGTTTAGAATTCAGGGGCACACCCTTTTTTTCAATGTATTTAAGGTACATATATTGGTTTGCTGCCATTACTGAATGTAATGTTTTTAACAATCTTTCTTTAGCCCAAGACAGTCCAGGTCTGGCCCAAGCTGGACCTCCTAGGCTCCAACCCTGAGGCCCTGGCCCCGGTTGAGCGGAACCAGAGGCAGCGCCAGGAACTGGTGGAAGAATTCCATCAGAACAGTCTGAGGGCTCGCTGGATCCAGAGGGAAATTGATGGCCTCCTGCAGGAAACAGCTAGGAGACTGGAAGGTGGAGCCAAGGATGATGTCCTCAAGAATTGCATGGAGCAACTGAAGGAGCAGAAAGAGGTAGCTGATATCATCTTGAAATAAGGATATCTGGTGTTAATGCTGATGAGTTTGTTGTGTTGCCTGGCAGAAGGGTGTAAATGGCCATTGAATGTACATCCAAGCAAAATATATTCCACAGTTTTTTTACCATTCTTTGACTACATCCACACAACCATTGACCATTTTGTTGACAGTGATATTATTATTTCAGCGATCATAACTAAACAGTTGAGCAATTTGACAGAAAATGTTTGCACCCTTGTAAAAGTATAAGCAAATGAGTGAAAAAAGGAAAATTCTAATTATTTGTTGTGAGAAATTTGGTATATGACCTCATATTTTTGTGTTCTTGTCGAGGTATCGTAGTCGAGTGGTTTGAGCACGTGACTTGAGATGTGAAGGTGATGAGTTCGAGCCCTGGCATGGCACTAGTGTTCTTTGGCAAGACATTAATCTGTATTTGCCACTCCTCATCCAGGTGTTAAATATATACTGGTAGGAATGAATTCCTTGAATGCTGCGAGAACCAAAATTGGTTGCCTAGCTAGAGCTGGGGTAATATGGGAGAACCTTGAGCCCCTTGCTTGGTGGATATGTGCACGGAAAATATTAATTTTTATTATTGTATTCATAATCATTTCTCTTTCTCTGTTCCTGGAAATGTTGCAGGAACTGAGTGCCTGCCACACCCAATGGCAGAACATCAAAGAGAAGCTCCTCATCTTGAAAGACATCAAGGATACAGACTCCATGGAAACAGATCAAGAAGGTAATTCAGGCACCAGCTTTTCAGAGCTCAATGAAGAGCTCAAGACATTTACGCATCATAGAAAATGTAATATTGCCTCGCAATTGCACATCAGTAACAATATTTAAAATCTTTAGTAATTGTCTGATTCTCTGGAACAACTTACTGAGAAAATTGAAGAATAATACAAAGTAAGACAGTAAGTCAGTTTAAAAGTTGGTGTGAATGACATATCCTTGAAATGTTTACTCCTCTTCTCTCCCTTTCTGTCCTTATTGTTATTTTATTACATATTTATAGTATATTGTATGATTTCGCATAATTATGATTTGGGTATATTCAATATAAAAGGGGTTATATTCAACAAGAATTTCCTGTGCTTTTTATGATCCTGCTTCTATTATTTATTACAGTGAATTGTTACTGATTTTTGTAATGTGTGGAAAATTATTTATTAGGATTTGATTTAAAATGTGTAGTGTGTATTTCCAGCAGCTTCTTGGTAAACATATGCATCTGGCCTGTAACAGTTTTCTTTCACTTATCTGGGATCTAGCTTTATGTATTTCATTTGTAAAATGCAGTGAAAAATACCTACTACAGATTTGCAATGATGTCTTGTAGAGAAGTTCCCTTAATCTGTAGAGACCTAAGTGGATGAAAAGAAAATGGGAATGGGGTAGAGAATGGACTGCTGTATGTGAGGAAAACGAGTTGATGAAGGAGAAATAAAAACTACAAATTTTAACATCTTACTTGTCAGTGTTATGAAGAGTGATACATTTTGCACTTGTTATTTTGTGTGGTATTCAGGTGAGAGTGAAGAACAAGCCACCGATGACCAAGGCTCAGAATGGGCTTACATTCAAGCAATGGTGAGTGATATAATGACATTTTGTTCTTATTTTTAGGGCTCCTTGCTGGTACACTATAGTCCTAATAACCAGCTTCAAACAATATTTACGTGAAGAGATATGGCAAGTTTAAACACACTCTGTATAATGAGAAAGTGACATGGGAATAGACTACTCACACTGCACATAAGGGAAATGTCAGTTGGTCTAGTCTAGTGGTAATGTCAGTGGTATGGTCAGTGGTATGGTCAGTGGTATGGTCAGCTCTCTGTTCTTCATCTTCAAGCCGACTCAGCGGACCCAGGTTTGAGTCTGAGTCACGTCTTTCGGATGGTGACATTAAAGGTCTGTCCCCAGACGTAGATATTCATATCTGCTTGATACACATCTGTAAAAATCCAAATTACACACACACACACACACACACACACAAGTCTGCGGTATTGTTTCTGTACACCCTCATTTAATTTCTTACATGTGTGTGATCTTTTGCTTTCTGTAAAATTGCTAGCTCCTTCGGACATTCTTGGGTAACAATGATTTTATGGATTGTGTAAATTAGTTTACAATTTCTATTTTTTCTAATATTTAAAAGCTCTGTTTTTTCAGGAGGATGATGCTGAAGGTTTCAGTTTCCAGGCTGAGCAAGAGATTCTCTCAGAGTTGGACAAAATCATCTCAGTCTTTGACCAAGATTTTAATAAGTGAGTCTTGCATGAAGAGAGTGGATTACCATTTTGTCAGGCTAATTAATTCATTGTCTTAGTCTTTTTTTTTATCAAATTGAGATTTTCCCTATTAAATCAGTTTTGTCCAAGAGAGCCACCTGGTATTAAAGACCATTCAAGACCTCATGTCAATTTTCACTCTTAAACTGCATTTATTATTCAAAACATGATGTGCCTATTTATCGAGTGAAATAGAAATAAAACTGACTACGTACTTCTCTCTTTTTTTCTTCCTCAGTAGCCGAAATTACGTAGGCAACTATTTTATTAATAGGATGATTTCTAATCTTCATGCTAGCTTTGTTCCCACATGGCATAATAAAAAAAGTGCTTAAAAAGCATTACATGAAAGGAAAATTGAGGAGAAAATTGCTGTGTAAAACAAAGGCCAACCAGTGGACTTATTTTTGTCTTATACGATACAGAAATGTGAAGAACACTTGTGTCATTTTAGTACTCTTCATACTCCTTGAGCACGGATATATGTATGTGTGCAATGCTTTATAAATGTAGCTATTATTGTTACTATTTTGATATGTATTCAGGTTAGGTTTAGGTTTAGGGAGAGCTATAGTGCTGGGTCCAGGTTTTTGAGTTGGGAATTACATAAGGTGTATGTTAATGTAAGAAAATGACAGTTGAGTACTTGTTTGTGGATCATGTATTACACAATCTTACCAGTCACTGAAGTTCTTAAAAACTAGTTTTTCATGACTTAGGCTAATAAATTGTATGAGATATGCTGGGGCAACCATTGATCTTTGGTCAATTGCTAATACTATCTAATTCCTAATTTCAACCCTGGACTCTTTACATATCTACGTGTAACCCTAACCTGATACCTCACCCTCCACCTATTTCTAAATCAGACTGTAAACCTAAACTACAAACCAAGTGCAATACGAGCCCTGAGCCTGTAGTTTTTATGAAATTAAGCATGGAGCAGTTGTCTTTTGTGCATATATTGGATCGTCTGCTAATCTTATACAGAGAAAACAGATCTCCAGTGAGCCAGCGAATGACCTTTGACCTTGCGGAGTACTACCAGCTGGTGCTTGGGGTGGAGAGGATACGTGTTGCGGAGACGTTGTTCCAGCCGAGCATCATGGGGTTGGAGCAGGGCGGAATGGCAGAGACTATGGAGTATGTACTACGGCAGTACGAGCCTGAGACGCAAGACAAAATTGTTCAGGTGAGATGATATGTAGTGCATTTTTCTTTATTAGGCACAGTCCTGTCACCAGTTGTGGCAGGGTTTGACAGATTGGGGTTAATAATTGTCAGAAAATACTATAGGCCTACTGCTTGAGGAATCACCAATAGGGTTAACATGCTGGTGATTCTTTTAAACCTGAAACATTGCTCTGGAAGGGGAGAAGGATAAAGTAGCAAAGAAAAAAAAGGGAGAAAAAGAAGAAAAAAAGGAAGGGAGAGGGAATGGTATCTTGGAAAAATGATACAACACCTTTCCATTTTTTACACTCTTCCCTCATGATAGCTTTGATTCATTCTCTCACATTTTATCCACTTAAGAAGACCGATGCCCCCTCCTCGCTGTGCCAATCGTGCCCCCCTACCCCTGCTGAAAACCACCTTCATTAGATGTCCTGCATATGGGTGTTGACTACTTGCATATGCCTCCAGAGCTCATGTGTTTAATCTTTGTTTTGTCTGGTACTCTTGAATTCTGGCTGGATCCATGCTACTCCACTCTATTAAGTCAAACCCAATGCTGCTATTTCTTGTGATCTCTCTTTTCACAGAATGTATTTTTGACTGGAGGCAACCTAAGCTACCCTAACATGGTGGAGAGGATAGAACATGAGCTGAGGGCAATGAGACCTTTCCAGTCTTTATTTAATGTCAAACGAGCAGGTGAGAAATATTGGAAGCGTGATGGAACCATTTTCTTGGGATTGGTCCCAGATTTTTTTCTTTCTTTAAACTCAGCTGAACCAGTGGGCATAGTTAATGGCTGTAAGTAAATATGAACAGAGTGAAACCTGAACATCATATCCCAAACATTTGTTTTCTAGATTCAGTTTCTTGATAGATTTGGTTTCAGTCAACTTAGGACATAAATATGAACATCCTGTTCGGAGAAATACAGCTTCCTGTTGTCTTTTAGATGTGACTATATTAAAGTAAATTTATTAAGTTTTTTTAATTCTCTGATCATGAAGATCCCTAAAGAGGAAATGATTTTTACATTTTGTGATAACATACTAATAAATCTTGAGGTTCTGGGTGCGAAACCAAGTTGGAGTGCTAGTGTCCCTATTTGAGGTATTCATTAATCCTCGGTTACCAATTTATATGTTATGTTTTGAAGCTGTAAGTTTTCTTGGTTTGGTAGCCTATAAAGAATATAGGTAGTCGCTCAATCAGTTGCAATAATCAAATGTGAAATCATCTTGTTGCTAGGTAACCCCTCACTGGATGCATGGTGTGGAGCAGCAAAGTGGGCCTTGGATACCACCAACCTTTCATCATTCATAACGAGGAGCGAGTATGAGGAGAATGGGGGAGACTACTTGAAAGAGCATCGTGCGTCAAATAGATTCTTTGCTAGTCCTTTTTATGCTGCGAGAAGATGACAAGGCATACACACAGATACCTCCCAACAAGTCAAATTCACCAGAAGGAGAGGATAAGGAGAAAGAAATTGACTACTTGATAGAACATCATGCATCTCATAGATCCTTCATTTAGTTCATGAGACCCATCTCAGCAGCAAGGAGATGACATGATACATATAGAGACATATAGAGACCACCAAATAACCAGAATGTTTACAAGTTATAAGGAGCGAGTATGAGGAGAATGGGGGAGACTGCTTGAGAGAGTATCATGTATCAAAAACCTGTAGATTCTCGCCAGCCCTCTTTCTGCCGTTAGAAAATGACATAATAATCCCACAGATTCCACCAAGCAGTCAGAAGTCATCTCGAGTGAGTATGAGGACAAAGGGGCTGAACGTGCGAGAGAGCTGCATGCATCAAATAGATTCTATCCAGCCCTCTCTCAGCAGCAAGAAGATGACAGGATATATTTTGAATAGAGACCACCAAACAGGCAGAGAGTCTACAACTTATAAGGACTGAGTATTAGGAGAATGGTGTGACTACTTGAAGGAGCATCATGCGTCTAATAGATTCTCTCCAACCCTCTGGTGATGGCAAACAGATAAAATGATACATACCTGGGTACAACCAAGCAATCAAAATTAATATCAAGGAGTGAGCAATGATAGACGTACATCCAGCATTCATTTCAGGTCATTATCATGGCATATTTATTCCGGTGTATTTCTTATGGTATGGTTCACCTACATTCATTCACCTTGCATGTAGAAGTGTCGTAGTCGAGTGGTTTAAGCACTGGACTAGAAATTCAAAGGTCGTGTTTCGATCCCTGACACGGCACTATTGTCCTTTGGCAAGGCATTAATCTACATTTGCCACTTAATACCCAAGAGAGAAATGGGGATCCGGTAGGATGAAAGCATGTGTTAGTAATTGCCTATGCCCTCACAGTGACCATATGATAGGAATACTCCCCAGGGAGTGGAGATGGTGCACATTGTGCGTGAATGAATCTGATGACCAGGGTAGTAATATCTGTAATATCTATTCAAATCCAGATTATTATTATTATTCAGGATTGGTCCCCTTGTAAAATAATGCTCTGATCAAGGGTGGTGGCTACCCTGTCTAAAAAATACTTGTTTTTTATTGTTTTTTGCAATTTGTTCCATTATCTCGGGTCCAAGCAGCTAAATAGTAATCCACCACATCTTTTTAGTGAGATATTGCATGAAGTGTTGCTGTTTGCTCAAGAAAAGAGAAGAGAGATCCAGGACAGGTTCTTCAGATTTAGACCTAACGTTGGGCCGAAAGTTTTCATACACTGTACACGTGGTACAACTTCACTAATTCCTGCCAACTTTTCAGTTCAGGAAGATAGACTAGTTTGGTCTCTGTTTAATGTACAGTATATAGTATAGACATCACTAGTCACTCTGAGACATTTATATATGTTACTCCTGATAAGGAATGAGTGCAGTTGTGAAAATACAAGTAAAGGATTTTTCTTCTAGATGTATATATACTTTTCTTTTTCTTCAGGTATTGTTTGTACTGTATATTTCTAAGTTTAATTCTTTGAATAGATGTTCTCAGTTCTACAGGCATTACTTGTGAGGCCATGTTTCTCATGTTAATGTATGATCAAAGAAATGTTTTATGAGGATTTTTGTAAGAAAATGAGTAATCATGTCTAAAGTTGGGAGTCTTGTCCTTTTCAGTCTTCTAGATTTTGCTATAGTAGAGAAGAGTGGTTGAGATATCGTGCAAGCAAGGAAGATTGAGAGAAGAGAACAAAACAGAAACAAGATTAGAACGGGAGAGAAACAAGTAGAGAATAGAAAAATTGTGAAGAACATGGGAGGAATGGAAGAAAGAAGTAGAGTAGGAAAAGTGAAAAGCAATCGATGGTGTAAAGAGAACGAGATAATATAGTGATATAAGTGATGGGGGGAAGAGTGAGAGAGAGAGGGGGTGGGGGAGAGGGATAGAGAGGGGTGGGGGAGAGGGATAGAGAGAGAGAGGGGTGGGGGAAAGGGATAGAGAGAGGCGGGAGAGGGATAGAGAGAGAGAGAGGGGGGGGGAGAGGGATAGAGAGAGAGAGAGGGGTGGGGAGAGGGATAGAGAGAGAGGGGGTGGGGAGAGGGATAGAGAGAGAGAGGGGGTGGGGAGAGGGAGAGAGAGAGAGGGGGTGGGGAGAGGGATAGAGAGGGGTGGGGGAGAGGGATAGAGAGAGGGTGGGGAAGAGTGAGAGAGAGAGAGGGGGAGAGGGATAGAGAGAGACAAAGCTCGTTCAGATATGGCATGGTAAACCACCACTGTTTTCTCACATGTATAAGAATGGTAACTGGGCTCGGCAAAGGTCCTACTCATATTCTCTGAGCTCTGTGTTATATGATACAGAAATGTGACGCGTATTACACTTCACGTCATCATTAAAAATCCCACCAAGGTTTACTGCTGCATATCTGAACGAGGCTTGAGAGTGAATGTGAGTGACAGAGAGAGAGAGAGAGAGAATAAAAGTCAGAAAATTGTAGCAAAGTATTGTAAAAGGAGAGAAGAAGAAAGAGAAAGGTTTAGAATAATTCTGTAAAAAGATGCTGCTTATAAGTATCGGCTTGCATGGTGATGTAGATGAACAGGTTGGCGGTTGCACCATGTCAGAGAGAGGGATGATTGGGGAGTCCTGAAAAGACAACACCAACAGTCCTTTTCAGGACTACACACACTCAAGAAAGAACAGATTACCGAGAGTCCTTTTCAGGGCTCCCCAATCCTTCCTCTCTCTCACATGGTGCAACCGCAAACCTACTGTGAATTCTGTACATGTTTGTTAATCATGAAGAAGACAGGACTTGCAATAAACTTAGATTCTGGCAACCAAATTTCAATTAGGCCTTTCAAAGGCATTTATTACAGTAAACAATTGTAAACAGGGTTATAAACATTTTTCCTGTTCAAATACATGATTACAAGTCAACCAATTCAGAAAATAATCAATCTTAATCTGAGTGAAACTTAATAAATGATACAGGCATGGGAAATTCAAACTTGGAAAAGGAAAGCAAGATTAGGAATCGATTTAAAAAAAATAAATAAAAATGAAGACAGGAATAAATATTTTAGAGAAATCGAAAAGAATGAAAATAAATAGATGCAATGTGTCTTTTGTAATCAAATACAATTTTGACAATAAAAAAAATGATATCATTTTCTATCTACATTTCACTGGACTACAAAAAAAGACCATGTAATATGAAGAGTTCTCCAAAATATTTAAGCAAAAGCTACATAATCTTTATGATCTTTAAAATGCATTAAAATAATAAAAAGCCCTACTTTGAACTCTGAACTAATATTTGATCTATAATCAATTGATCAAGAATTGTTTATCCTTTTTGTGGAAAATAACGGGTTACTCTTCCAATACTCTTAAAAATTATGGCTAAGAAATACAAAAAAAGCTTAAAGAAAATTAAAAATCAAAGATCGAGAGAGCAAGATTTTAAGACACGAAGATGAATGTCACAAAAAGTTAAGGTCCTCAAAATAATAGAAAATAAAAATGTCTGGAATACATGTATCTGGAAAGCATTGCGGTCAATCGCATAAGGCTTCAAGTGTTACAAAGGACAGAAGGACAAAATGAAAAACTGAAATTTTGGAAGTTGTCGAGTTAGAAATAAAGCAATGTTTCACTTAAGCACCTTAATACTGTCAAACTGTACAAGATATTGTCTGTACATGTACATCGAAAACTTGTCAAATGAATTACTCCAAACTTCACTTCTCAAATAAGAAGCATCAACTGTACATGCACTTCACTGTTGTTACAATAAGCGAAGCAAATCAACCAGCATTATCAAAACTGACTACATTATCTATTTTTGTACAATACTTTGTACCCTACATATTATTTACAACACAATTACATCACAACTTTTTTTTGTATGTACAAATCTGTTTAAGTTCATGATGTATTCCAGAATGTCAAATCTTCTCAAGGTGTATGAGGAGGGTAAAGGAAACCTGTCTGATCAAAAAAATATGCTATCCTAGATGATGGGGAGGCAACAGGAATCGTCTATTTCTATGGATGCTATAGAATATGGCTTGAATTCATGAAGATGGACCAAGTTATCTTGTCCATTGACCCATTGATTTATTGAGCACCAAGTGTCAAAGTTCAGGGGAGGTATTCTGAAAATAATATAATTTTTTACATTAGGGAAAACTATGTTAATTGTCATAACAAACTCAAATTGCATGGAACTAGCACTTACATGTAGCATTGGTTCTGGCGCAGACGACTCTTAACTTTACGCGAACACAGCCAGCTTTGCGCAAACATTACCCAATGACTTGTCCTGATTTTGTTATGTAAGTTAACATTGTTTCACTAAAAAAAAAAAATAGTTTTCAGGATACCACCCCTGTATTCTGCAAGTCTGTAATGAAATAAAATGCTGTCATGAAATGAAGAAGAAAAAAAATGTTTATTTTTATAATGACATGATCTTTGGAATTTTTTGTTCATTTTTTGTTCATACAGAACTATACTAACTGTTACGGAATAAACAAGTTGACACCTGGCTTTCCATAAATTAGCGGACCCACTTTGTTGGGAGCTTACACCTGGACCTAAGTCAGCACCCATCAAGAACATCTGCTCATGTGTACTTCATGTGTATCTCTTTTTAATTTGCCTCTACTCCTGAATAAATCAAACCTTCTTCTTTCTTGTAACAGAATACCAGGATAAACATCACATACATGTATGTAATACTGAAATAACATAACAAGATAACTAATCTTGTAAGCTTCGATTCGGAGCCCATGAAAGTAAAGTACCTTTTACTCTCTACTTACTAGTACCGGTACTCCAAATTGAGATAACACACATGTGACTATACTAGTGTCCATGACAGATGGATGTGCAGATGAAGGATGTATATTTTCAAACTCTTTCACATTCTTTGACTACATCATCGCAACACATCTACATCACTACTCAAGACAATTGAAAGTTTGAAACAGAAAGCAATTAGACCTAAACAAATTGTGTCAAAAGCATCCTTCTGCCTAGCACATAACAGAGAACCCAGCTGACTACTGAATTTTCCAATACTAGGCTTTTCTTTCCAATACTAGGCTTTTCACAGTAACCAGTTCCTGAAAGTGATAGACTTAATAGAACAACTTCATGCCTTCAGAAATCTCTCAAATATCGCAGCACACTGCAACTGCTGTCTGACATCTATGGCTATTTCTAATGTATAAATGCTACATATATTTTGCTGACTTCTTGCCTATAAAAATTTGTTCCAGATGCATTTCTGATCCAGTTGATGGAAGTAAGCCACGCTTCATTTGTGGCTTGATTCTAAGCATTTTTCCTGAGTGTATAATAAGTGCACATCCCTGTTCATGACGTAGTACCACAAGTAATTCAGGGTATATTAAGCATCATATTCATGTATTGATTTGATTCAATGTAAAATTTTACAACTTCACTCTGAAATTCAGTGCTACAGTGTGAACATATTCCATGTAAAATTTTACGATTTAACCCTGAAATTCAGAGCTACTGTGAACACATTCAATGTTAATTATTTTGACTTAACTCTGAACTTAAGAATGATTTTTTTTAACACACTCGATTTAATTATACTATGATTTCACTCTGAAATTCAGAGATTACGTGTAAACACATTTAACAAAAAAAATATTACAACTTTATTTTGAAATTCAGAGCTACAGTATAGACACATTCAATGTAAAATAATATGACTTCACCCTGAAATTCAGAGTGCTGGTGTAAACGCATTTAATACAAATATTATGACTTCACCCTGAAATTTAGAGCTACAGTGTGAACACATTCAATGAAAAATATTATGACTTCAACCTGAAATTCAGAGTGCTGGTGTAAACACATTCAAAGAAAAATATTATGACTTCACCCTAAAATTTAGAGCTACAGTGTTAACACATTCAATGTACCGGTAAATTATCACGACTTCACTCCGAAATTCAGAGCAACAATGAAAATGCACATCATAGAAATAAGAAATAGGTTAACAGTTAATAAATAAATCAAAACAACTTAGCCTGACCAAACTACATGTACACATAATGTGGAAATTCTTACTGAATATTTCTATAACTAACAGCGATTTCACTTACAGTATACATGTATCTATAACAAATTGTTACTAAAAGTTAATAATACATTAAAAATACCTTGCTTACACACCAACATACATACATACCGGTACATGTAGATAGAAATGGTCATATACTTCATGCATGTGTAGATTTGTGACTTCAAAGAAGAGAAAAGGATCTTGAAAGGTAAATGTCATATCAAACTAAGGATGCATACATAAATATAAAATTAATGCCATCATCATTCAAGTGAGATGTACATGTACTTGTATATGTGCAAGTACATTACATAGGGCAGTTATAATGAAAATACCATGCATGTATAAATGAATATGTGATGAACATGTGATGGACATGTGATGGACATGTAATGAAAATTTAATTTATAATGAAGAAGTATGTTTTTACCTGTCCTGAGGTCTGAATCACTGCTTCATAAATAAGGAAGGAGAGTTCAGAAAAAACGGGAGTTCCGCCGAAGGATCTATCCATGTTAAATACTTTGCCGTGAATTACAACAAAATTAGGCGAATATAGCTTCATTATAAATACTGTATGATAATACCAGCAAGTCTACATGTACAATGATATCCAGTTGAAATTAAAGGAACATTGTCAAAATACGATGTCCTGTTATCATCCTTCAACTATTACATACATGTATAATATATGCAAGAAGTTGAGCTTCAAAAAAGCGCATTTCTATGTAACGTATCTTATCAGTACCGTAATGCTCAGGATATCAATACAATTATAGAACGCTCACTTGTAATATTCAACCTCATAATTGAGTAAGTCTTAATACAAAGATAATGCCTTTCATTGAGTGACTCGGTAAGACTCAAGCCTACCATGAGACTCAAATGTAATGATGTAATGCATTATGGGATGTCCGCAGTCAGTGAGTGATAAACATTCTATTCTCTCACATAATCATTAAAGTGTGACTACAAAAATAATATTTTCTCTCATCCATGACCATCTTTTGCAATGTACACTGACAATTGAAAAGAGAAGACAGAATAAAATGCTTCTCTTTGTTGGTATGCAATGCATGCATGTTTGGTTGTATACTCTGTATGTCACACATGATAGTCTCTCAAAGCGCTATCTAGAAGATAAGGATTTTCATGGAAAAAACTGATGAGGTACTGCATACTTTGCAGCTTAGTTTGAATGTGTCACATTTTTATGTCTTTACATTATCTAGCAACATGCCTCTACCTCGCTTATAAGGTCAATGGATAATAAGAAGATAGCATAGTACACTGTAGCAGGTAATATTAAACCAAATAGAAGGGGAAAAAAATCTATAAAGACCACTTGGTTTGGTCAATATTTCAGTTCTTTCTGAGAATCAATATATTCACACTCTTCGCATTCTGCTATCATAACTACAAGAAAACAATATTATACATCTAGATATACATGTACCTGTACATGCAAACTTCTGAACTTGTAAAGAATCAATATTTCTTATTAACTACAAACTCATTCGAAAATAGTTTTAACCATACATGTACATGCAAACTTTCAGATTTTTAATTCTATACACAATCTCTTTCTATGTTTAAACAAAAAAAAAAATCAAAAAATGAAATGACGTAAGTACATGTTCCACTGTCAACAATTACTGAGAAGTTTTGATAACGATACACAATCTACAAGCATTCTCCTAAAGATAAAGCTAATTTACATATGCAAATGTACTTCATGTGACACATCCACACACCATCACATTTTTGCATGTTAACGTACACATACAATGTAGTTCTAATTACAGTATTTTTCTATGGCACTACTTTGCCCGAGTTGTCAATCTTAACACAAAGTCTGTAATATCATACAGTATCCGCTTCAAAAACCTGTAGGACTCTGTCAGAGTAATTTTGATTGAATTCCAAAAAATAAGACCCCAAAAATAAAAAGCATTTAAAAAAAAAAACCCTACTGAATTGCAAATATGGAAAAGCATTTAGCAATATAAACATATAAAGTTTTTGAAGCCACTAGTGAACAAAAGAACAGCCTTTACATTGAAACTCTGAAATGCGAATTGTTAAAAGAACATGTTTGGTAATTAAACAAAGCTCAAAGTTGATTGCACTAAAATGCTGCTAACAAAATATCAACAAAAAAGTTTGCTATTCATACAAAAATGAACTTCAAAATTTATGTCAAATATTTCAAGGCCCTGGCTTTACGTAAGGAAAGAAATAAGGAAATGCAAAATCACACGAGAGAAAACTATGGTCTTTGGTGAGAACAGGGATTTTTCTTCTGAAATACAATATTCTAATGGAGAGAAAACTGAAATGAAAATAGGAAGCTAAAGTTAATACATTCTATTAAAAATTATCATCAGCACCTTTTGTTTTATCAAAGTTCTCTCCCCACCGCCCCCCCCCCCTCTCTCTCTCTCTCTCTCTATCCTCTCTATAACACGATTCAGAAGGAATATTTTATTACATCAATAAGAACTTTTCACAGCCTTTAAATTTTCAGCCTGTGAATCTTGGTAAATTCAGTATGTCACAAAGTATGCGACCGTGAATTCATATACCAATTGATAACTTATACACGTACAAGATCCATTACTTGTGAGCAAATGCAGTAGCAATGCATGTTATCCAGGATATTAAAGTCAATTCTTACTTCAATATCCCTCAAACACGGAAAAAACAGAAAAACAAGTTTGCCCCTCTTCTGTGACTACGATATCCCAACATGTCGTCTGCCGAGAGCCAGAAGGGTGTTAAATAGAAGCACTCTACTGTCTTTCTAGCTCTCTGCAGATTGAACTATCAGTCAATTTTTTGCCAATAATATATATCACAAAAACCAAAGTTATTTGTGGACATCAATGACCAACCCGAGTACTTCGAATTCAAGCAGGAATACATTTTTTTTTACCAGCAAGTTATGACGGAATTGTTTCAAGATATATTTTTTGAGGATCGGCACAAATATTTAGAACTTCATGCACACACATTACCATCCTCAAGAAGGTGGAACTTGCCACTTAACCACTTCTTTGCAGATCTGCAAAACACACACACACATGCATTCATTTTAAACACACACTCACACACGTTATCCATCTATAAGAAATTATGGCACCTCTTCTTGTAGAACCATATCACTGGCATTATGGTATATTATACAATACAAGACAGGAAGTGCTCTTCGAAGGTCGTGATGAAGTCACCCTATCCCAGACTCCCAGAGTTATCAGCCGATAAAACTCAGCCACCCCGTTCCTACAGATAACAAATGTCCCTGATGAGAGAGTGATCGTGCAAACATATCAATAGAGCATGCACGTGGGTTTCATTTTCGGTGGACTAGTGAGGCCGCCCTCCTGATTCTGAGGCTTTCCTTCCCACAGGGCCGGATGGGATGAGCGTAGCCGTGTGCATAGGGGTCGAAAGGCCGTCGATGAGCTTGGCTTTGCCGTTCTGGTATTCTGTTTTGATGCCCCCATTGAGAATGTCTCGTATGTGATGGACGATCAAATTAATGGCAACTGAAAAGAAAGATGGGAGAGAGGAAAAGCAAAAATTAGTAGATATGTAGATACATGTAAGGGTAAAAGACATGCTATGCAGAAGAGCTACAGAAATTTACTGCAAAAAACAATTATTATAATGGCGGAATCTTCGGGAGAGGAGGCATACAAAGATTTTGCCATGGCTATCTGTAGCCAAAGCACCCAGTCAGGATCGGGACCACTGTCACCAATAATTAAGATAGATAATACAAAGGGTACTAGAAGTCCCGTGAAAAGAACTGGAAATGAAACAGTGATGGAAATAGGAGGGGGAGGTGAAACAACGGATGAGGAGGGCGGGAGTTGGCAGACCTTCACATCTCATAGGGGAAGAACAAGTAGGAATACTGAGAGAGAGAGAAAGAGAGAAAGAGACCAAGAACAAGCAGCACCTTTGTAGAATCTCCTAAAGAAAAGGTCAAATACTGAATATCAGAGAAATAGATCCAACTGTAATAGTCGAAGGAGTAAACAACAATATAGCACAAATTACTCCAACAAAAATGGCGAAATTTTTACATCAAGAAATAGGACAAGTCCAAGTAGAAAGAAGAAGGAAAAGTTTGAAAATTATATGTAAAGATGCCAAACAAGTAGCAAAACTGAAAAACATTATAGATTTTGCAGGAAAGACAGTAAAGGTTACGCCATATAACCCAGACGTATACAAAAAAAAAAAACAGTAATAAGAGTAAATCCAGAAGTTCAGGAAGAAGAGTTGTTGGAATGGTTAAAGAAGGATAAAGCAATCCAAAGAGATTCAAAAAGAGAATCAATGGGGAAATGAAAGACACTACATGTAGGTCAGTCTTAGTGACATTTGAAAGCAAAGAAATACCAACAGAATTTTTGCCTTTGAGAGGTACAAGGTATATGAATACATGACACAAGTACCACACTGTTTTAAATGCCAACGATTCAGGCATGTGGCTGATGGTTGCCATTCCAAAGCAAGTTGTGTGCGGTGTGGAGGAGAGCATGCATTCAATGAATGTCAAAACATAGAAACCCCAAAGTGCTGTCGATGTGAACAAATCCACTCGGCAGCCTATCTAGGCTGCGCCCGTATAAAGATGCTGTGAAAATACATGCTATTACACAAAGCGAAAAAATTTCCTACGCTGCTGCAACCAAAAAGTTCCATTAATCAAAGAATCCTGTTCCAGTGCAGGCTAAACAAGTAGTCTTTAGAGCGACAGAAATAAATAGCAAGCCTACACAAAGAAATGAAAGAGCGAAACCCCAAAACAATGAGAAAGTCCCATCAGTGCAGGCTGAACAAGCAGTCTCCAGCGAAACAGAAAGAAATAGCAAGCCTGAACAAAGTAATGAAAGAGCAAAATTCAATGAGAGAGACCAGAAACCCGAATTGGATCGAGATCATCAAGCAAAGACAGAACAGGAGCTGCCTCAAATAACTGTTAACAGTATAGATTTTTTAGCATTCATTGTGTTTGTGATCAACAATATGGAACAGGAAACGTCAAGTTTGAACAAAATTTGTTTAGTTGTAGAAAAATTTTCATTATTTGCTGATGACACTGCTGTTATTTCTTCTCATAATGATATTAATATACTAATAAGTAATATAAATTCTGAATTAAGGAATTTAAGTGAATGGTATATTTGTAATAAGTTATTTCTTAATGCTAAAAAAACTCACTACGTAATTTTTCATTCTAAACAAAAAAGGATTCCTAGTCATGTTGCCCCGGTGTGTATTAAAGATGATGTTCTTAAGAAAACTGACATTGTTGAATTTTTAGGTATCAAACTACATGAATCACTTGACTGGTGCCACCATATTACCAATATTTGTTCTAAAATTTCAAGGGGGGTTGGTATCATGTCATACTTTAAAAAGACTTTGCCAAAAAATATATTATTAACTATTTACAACAGTATTGTTTTACCACATATCAACTACTGTAATGTTATATGGGGTAATACTTACAAGACTCATTTATATCAAATTCATATTCTTCAAAAACGTGCTGTTCGTATTATTACCAATTCTAACTATATGACTTCAAGTGTTCCCTTGTTTTATGATCTGAAATGTTTGCCGGTCTTTGATCTCATAAAATTAAACAATTTAGTATTCATGTTCAATTTTCAAAAACAAGAGCTCCCATCAATATTTAATGACATGTTTAAAACAAATTCTTTTTTTCATTCTTATGAAACCAGAAATAAATTGAACTATCATTATCCTTTTGTACGCACTTCGTTGACCCAACATACTTTAAGATTCCAGGGTATACATGATCGGAATTCCTTACCTTACAATGTAAAAAGCAGTTCAACTCTAACGAAATTCAAATATTCATGTAAACAGTTATTTTTCAAACGCATGATGTGCGCTGAGTAGATTTCTATGTACAATGTTCTGCCCGCGGTGTGTTTTGGTGTGTCCGTGTGCATGTGAATGAATGACGTCGGGTGTATGTTTGTTCTGATTAGTTTTACAATATTTCATTATAATTTGCTTGTTTGTTTATTTTTGTACAGGGTCCCATTCTCACATGTTTTGCTTATCTTGGGGTCCTTCCGATTTTGCTGTTCATTTTTAATGTATTGTTTACTTTGAATTTTAATGGAAAATAAATGAATTGAATTGAATTGAATTGAACACAACTAATATTCAACCACTTCATCCTTTCCTTCCTAATTTAGTCTTTAAAATAACAAGCTACATAACAATACAGAAAATAACTACTAAAAATTTACTGACATTATTAATTTCATTAGCACAACGCCACAGGCTATCGTCGATCCAACAGAGCAAAAAAACGAAGAGAGGACCAGAAACGACGCCCTCTCACATTGCCTGGCGAAAATCATCCAACAACGATTGAAAACGCCATAAAAACAACAACAAGCCAGTCTATCTATTTTGAACTTGGAGCATGCACAAACTGTCTGGAAATCATTACCACTTTTAGACACATTCCCATTTACAATAATAAACATACAAACAAAAAACAAAGACACACAAAAGTTGGTACAACAATTGGACCATAAAATACTCAAAAGGACAAAAGCAAAAGAAATATCCAGTAGAGAAAAATAAAGAAAGGAAGTCTTACCTGAATTTTCGGCACCTCTGGGAATGATAACATCGGCATATTTCTTGGTCGGGAGACAGAACTCTTCAGCGGGCTTCACAAATTTGACGTATTGCACCAGCACCTTGTCTAGGTCCCTGCCTCTCTCTTGCACGTCTCTCATCACTGAAAAAAAAAGAAAGAAATGGAAATGTACTAATTTGAGCCAAACAGAAGGGCCCAAACAAAAATATTTAAACTCCTTAGTTTTGATTGCTGAAGTAATAATAGCAGTGTTCACAATCTGACTGATGTATAAACTGTAAAGTCTCACATGAATGTAGTCAAAGAAGGTGAAACTTTGGAAAATATTTCATCATCAGTCATCAACAGTTTCTGAAAAAATGACTGTCATTTACTCTTTACCGGTGTGTTGGCTCAGTCAGTAGAGCGTCCGCCTCACAACCGGGAGGTCGTGGGTTCGAACCCCGGCCGCGTCATACCAAAAGACGTTAAAAGATGGGAGTCGCTGCTACCTTGTTTGGCGTTCAACAATAAGGGGATAGAGCAATGTCGATCTGGCGCTGCTCAGTGGCTGCCGGGCTCACGATCAATTGGGCACAAAGAATTTCCATTTTCGGTTTAATAAAATTTGGAGTGGACTATAAAAGATTATTATTATATTATTATTATTATTATTATTAACAAAATTTCAGTGAGCAATAGTTTCTTGATAAAGAGATTTACTTACAGAAAAGATTTATTTCAATGAAGAAAGATTCACAAATACTGTTGGTAAACTAATATTACACTGTACTGATAAATCAAGTCCCATGTATTTCAGTAAAAATAATTGTAGTAGTACTAGTTGAAGACAAATTTTAGAATTTAACTCACCTCTTCTTGATAACCTTGTATCTGCATCAGTGTCGACAAACAGTTTCATGTCAAGCATATCTAGGATCTCCTTGAAGTAGAATACGAGAATGCCCTCTATAAGCACTACGTCTGTTGGGTATATCTGTGTGAAATCCGTTCTGAGTAACAAGAAAGAAAGGATGAGATAAAAAGAAATGTGATCGTCAAGTTTAGTTGGCTGAGGTTGAATGAAATATTGTACATTACTCCACGTAGTGTGTTTGTACCAACATTTTTGTAAACTACAATTCTTTAATTTTGTTAACAAAGAAAATATGTCACTTTCCTTTGCCCTACATGTAGATATCATTATAATTATTTATAATTAATATTATTATGTATATTATTGGAAAGGTTTTTACATACCGGTTCAATTCATAAGGATTTTTCATCAACGCGCATGAAATGTTTATTTCAATGAAATTTTCAGTAGAAAGTAAAGGAGAGTGTTGCACAATAGTTTAAGTCACAGAGCTAACTCTTTTGGGAGCTTATAGAGATGTTATATCAATGTGATATGGACTTTACAAGAAGACGATGTCATGATTTTTAGATGGACTTCCCCTTTCATTAGTATTAATGGTAATGTTACGGTAGAATATATAGAGGCCTGGGCTTCCCCTTGAAATGAAATATGATGTTTTCACCTACAACATTACAATCAAGAAGCACTTTGGAATGTTGCCAAAGACATCAACCTCCTCCCGCTTAAAAACACCCCTTTATTGCAATATGTACAGTTTGTGTAGAGTTGGAGTGCAGGCCAATAATAATGATACTTCACACATGAGCCGTGTTAGGTCACTTGTCCTTTGCAAATAAATTGTCTGTAAATGGCAGGCAATAGCAAGAAAAGGAACAACAGTGAGCCTCTACATTTCTGCAATGATAATTTGAGTACCGTATTTGCCGGCGTAAAGGCCGCAGTATTTTCTCTTCCGAAAATATCAAAAAGTCTGGGTGCGGCCAATCCGCAACAACAGTAAAAAATCGGCTGTTAAAACAGCACATAATTTCGTACATATGGGACTCCCAATGGTACAATGACTAGATCTATACCAGTAATGGTACAGGACATTTCTAGATTAACTCCACACATCTTACTGACAATTTTATGTTGCATTATTGACATGAAGTCTAAAATAAACTTCATAACTTATTTTCTAACATAATCTACCGGTAGATCTAGATCTAAGTTCGTGCCATTGCATCGCTAAAAAGTAAAACTTACTAAAAGAAGGGACCGTTACGGAGCTAGCTGCCGCAAGCAACTGCGCATCTAGCCAAAGTCGCAATTTCGTATTACACCGCACATCGTGGTAGGGTATTATACATGTATGTAGGATACCAAATCTGCCTGTGATACAGTACTAGCTTAAAATCGATGAAGATTTGCTAAATTATACGATCATTTTTTAGGTAAACTTCCTGTAAATTTATAAGAATATTGATGAATTTGGTATCAGTTTGTAAAAAAAAATAGTGTTCTACGAGAAAATTACGATTATTTCGTTTGGTCCGTTTGGTTTTTACAAAATGTCAAAGTTGGGGGTGCGGCCTTATCGCCGGCAAATACGGTACTTTTGAATGTGATGTATAGTAATGATCAGAGTTGCAAAAGAACAAATGAAATGTAAAGCAAGATAACTCTTCTCTTTTGGATAGTAACAATAAACTTTATTCCATTGATACTCTTGTGTATAATAATAAATACTGATTTAAAGAGGAAGGTCATGACAGCAAATTGAATATTCAAGCATTAGAGCGGTTTTCTTTCTTTGGTTTTCATTAGGTTGGTTCTTTTTTTTTTCAAGGAAGAGGGAGGAGGGTTACAAAATCATTTCCCTTGCTTATGAATATCATCAGCCTGTATTAAATGTACATTCTCCAGTTCAATTTTTTTTGGGGGGTGAAAAATATTGATTCTACTACGACAATGAATATCAACAATTAAATGTAGCAATATTACACTCACTTTTCGTTTCCAGGCGACTCGGAGCAGAGGTGTGCACTGTGCAATGCACATGTCATTCATAATGAAATAAAACAGGCATATCATGATTTCAATAAACTTTGCATCAATGGAATGGAAGGTACCCTGATATATAGTGAAGTAATGGGGGGTTATATAATCACCTTGAGTTTTTGACTTTGTCATAAACTGGTACTCTGACAGGCTGACCGGCTCGGAGCTCAGACAAGGTCTGTTTCATCATCTTCTCATCAACAGCATCTATCCAACGAAACAAAAAAGTGGTCAAAATGTAAAGAAAGGGACAACAATCACAAGAAAGTGACAAAAAGAAAGACATACAAAAAAAAGAAAAGAGTTCAAAAAGGTACAATGTTGCAGGAAGTAACTGTGTATTGTTGCATATATGTTAAATTGATAATCAAACAAAGGCTCCATCAATGACTAAATTATGTAATGATGCAAAAGCAAAGCCAGATCAACAACAATGACAACAAAAAAACAATAACATATCAACAATCCCAGGATTTTTTTCTCTCAAAGGAACGTAGAAGACAGAGAGGATGAAGAAGGAAAAGAAGGAGAATGAGAAGAACGGGAAGGAGAGGAGAAGAATAAGTTGGTTAGAAAAAAAAGGTCAAAGTTTTAGTACCCTGATGCAGACAGTTGTACCCCCCTCCACCCCAACAATCTACCACAAAATATGGTCAAGCTCATACCTGGATGATCAAAGTTGTAGGAGCCTGGTGCAGCCTCGGTAGTGACCACGTCCTGGTAGAAACTATCCATGCTGATGACTGTCACCTTACGCTGCCTGCTGTCCAGTTTCTGCTGGCCAAGGGCCTCCACGATACGCTCGCATACTGATGACTAGGATAACAGAGAGGGAGACAGAGAGCAATTAAATATATTATATGTATTATGTAGGTTAATTTCTGGTAACGATGATACTGATGAAATGAAGATCTGTGACAGATTGGTATAAAATCATAGCAGAAATGACACCTGAAAAAGAAGTGATTTTTAAATGCCCTCATATTCGAAATATGTCAAGTACCAAACTTTCATGCTACATGTACATGTGTGGAGTACCATATACCTATTTCTCTGTGCAGTGTGATTTTCAGCAATACTGCATGTACACCCATTCCTTTTCATCTCGATCATTCCAAAATGTCACAGTGAACATCAATTCTTACATGTATTACCTCAATCAACCTTCACATCTGCTTCTATGGTTTCTTTCGAATATACTGCCTGTATATAACTACCTGTACAAAACTTCATATTAAAATAAACGGCTCTCAGCCACTCTATCCATCAGTGTGACAACCATACTTCTCTCTTCACTGAAGTTTTCTTCGGCTTTGACATTGTAAACAAAAAATATATTTGTAGCGATTTTTTACCAGAGCTCTTGAGAATTTTCTTAAGCTGAAATAACTGAACCTCTCATGCTTTTTGTTTTTTCCAATGCTGTTCATTGTGTTAATTTGCAATAAAGTATGGTATACTATAGATTTTTGTTTTTATCATTTCATGTTTGATATTGATTAGGAACAATGCCTGATGCCTGATGCGGAATCAGTTAAATAAATGTAGTTATTATTCTGAGACGGAGTGAACCACCTGACTCACTGGGCCTACCAGAGATCTACTTGTAATTCAGAGTCTGCTGTAGCTGTTTAGCATATTGAATCAATTTGTAAAATGGTTGGTGAAGCTATTATTCACATTTTGCAACCTATATATTTTTTTTAAGGAAGTAATAAAATTAGTGCTGTGATCAAACGTTTAACCGTCCGGTATCCGACCGTCCATGGCACTATCCGTTTTGAATGTGACGGTTTCGTTTACCCGATTTTTTTTTTTTTTTTTTAGTGTAAAAATTTCGGACAAATTTTCCAATATAAATAATAAAATAAATATATCTTACAGTATTTTAATTTATTTATTCGGAAAATTACGAGAAAAAAATGTAACTCATTGAAAATAAACATTTATTAGAACAGTAATGGAACGAGCCTGAGCTGCTATCTCTGTGTATTATAACATGTACATCGGTACATTCAATATGGCAGCCTTCATGAATCGCAACTTTAGACAACAACACTCGGCAAATCTTTAAAAATAATCAGTTTATGTCAAATTGAAATCATGATTCTTGTACAATTGCAAATAAAACACAAGTAAAGACGGAAATATGAATGTAAGTAATATTTTTCTTGACGAATAGCTACGTTTTTATGTGAAATTAGTGCCGGTCGAAAGCAGTGTTTTTCATCAGAAGTGGTGGGCGAAAATCCCCCGCGCTGGTCGGGCGCGCCCGCCCAGTGCCGACCACTATTCTTACAATCGGCGGCGACCTTGGCAAAAGTGAGTAATTTTCGTTTAACCGAAAACCGTCCGGTTTTGACTAGCGGTTAAACGGAATTGAAATATCTGTGATGTTACAACACTAAATAAAATCATCTAGAAATATCAAAATTGTCATCCAAAATTGACCAGACCATCATGATTTCTATAAATGCATGTACAAAACATGTAAAACTAAAAATTGGCTGTACAAAAGCATGCACATGTACAGGTGTAGAGAGAAAATCACTGTCCTTTCATAATCACAGAAAGATTTATATGTATATTCACAGGCTTTAACTATGGAAAAGAAGAATAAGACTTGAAATTCAAAATTACTGGATATCAACTCAGTAGAGTCTATTCTAGCTTGAGAAATACTATTTAGATAATTAATTTAGATAATTATATTGAAAACAATATGGATCATGTGCCCGGGTGGGGGGACCCTCATAGTGTCAAAACAGAGGTATCAGTTCTTGAAAGTGAGGAAACGTTAGCTTGGACGTGTAGTAATGTGTACAAGCTGTCTGATGTGCTGCACACATGCATTTGGACTGAAATTTGACTTGTGAGGTCATTTTACTCCTTGAGTGTTCTTCATTTTTGTTAATATTGGCATTTAAATATTGCACATGATGCAAGTTATGTATTCAAGTTCAAATTGTTTTGTTGTTTTTCTCTAACAGAAAAGAAAAAGAAAATATATACCGGTATTAAAATCTACTTGAACCACATCAACAACAAACAAATCCAAAGCTTAAGTTTTCTCATTTGTCGCGTTTTGTTATGTTTTTCATAAAATTACAAACTTTAGCTTTGAAATCATTTTCTCAATTTCATTTGCAGGGAATAACAAA
This sequence comes from Mesocentrotus franciscanus, assembly GCA_037976565.1. Lineage (NCBI taxonomy): Eukaryota > Metazoa > Echinodermata > Echinoidea > Camarodonta > Strongylocentrotidae > Mesocentrotus > Mesocentrotus franciscanus. Next base: position 28,854,389 of record CP137679.1, on the reverse strand, counting down.
AATAATCATGCCCTGTAAAACTTAGACCGAAAGCTTCAGTTTCTGATATCGACGGTTGTTCCGCTGAGATTGCATTTGGCTCCTCTGACCGCCTCTATACATAGACTGAAGTACGGCTATGCAGTAGTGTGCGGAACGAATGGTTCGGTGTAGCCGGACCAAGATGAATGCGATATGCAACAAGATTTTTCACTCTTTACGTCTTTACATATTCACTTTGGCTGCAATATTACACTGAATATTGTTAGAAATAAGAAATAACCCGGAAATATATACTTATGACTTACGATAGCTTGCTCATTTAGATCCTAAATTAATGATAAATCCGAGAAAGTCTTGTAGTCATTAGTCAACATGATTTGTTGTCAGCCATCTTGGTTTGCGTTGATGAATATTACATTTTTTCTTTTCGAACGTCCAATAGCTACGTATGAGTCAGCCCGGCTTGAGCCGGCGATGTTTGAATATTCATAAGCCCAATATCATAGTTTTGGTCGGTTGACCCGGAAATATATCGGCCAGGTCATATCATAGATTACCAGTTCGAATGCCGTTTCATGGTTCTGAGATAAACAATTGGATAATTCATATACGTAAGTCCGTAAATTTCGCATTTAGAAATAGGTAATAAAACTTATACAACTGTACATAGGAGAACAAAAATACAGAGTTTATTTCTATCTCAAATTTATAAATCAGAAAATTAGGTCTAAATAAAGAAAATCGTGGGAGAAAGTTTTGGGTATAAAGCGGGCCACAATCGGCTCAATCTCTCCCTACTGTGTGAGGCGTATTAATTACAATATTACAATATGAATATTCATGCTATAGAGCGCCGTTTGCTCGAAAATGCTGAATATGCACGACTTGTTTACATTCACCGCTCTGTTGTTTCGAGTCGTGCATATTCAGCATTTTGAGCGAACGGCGCTCTATAGCATGAATATTCATATTTGCTGCGCCCTTCAGCGCATGCGTACTTTTTTCCGCCATATTGAATCGACTGTACAACATGGATGGCTCGGTTTAGGACGAGGAATCACCCTTTTTTTCCCATCGAAGACTTCTTCCAATTATAATTTCAAGTGGTTTGGACGATGCCCAGAGAAGTCGAGCACACTTGTAAGTCAAAATTATAATCACTACCGTTTCAGTATTCTATAAAATAAGACCGTTCTCTTCTGTTTTTCGTGTTCCGATTCCAGATCCGGAGCTCCGACGCCTTTGGCGTCGGCGTCGGAGCTCCCCGGAGTTATGTAAAACTAAGCTTTTTTCACAGCAAAAACTTGCAGAATCTGTAAAAATTCAGTGGTGTGTACTTTGCGATTCAATTATTTAGTGAATAGTGCCATGAAACTATTAAGTGTGAAGACTGAACATTTCATGCATGCCATATATGCCCATGGCCATGCCCATGGCCTGGGAAAGAAAGTTTCTGGTTTAAATCAACACATGCACATACTACATACTAGATCTAGAATAAGAACAAACATGTTTAATTGCTAGAATAAAATACTACCAGATATTTTTTTTTGAATTCCAACATGATTCAGAGACAAAAAACGTAAGCATGACACGAGGGAACATCTGTAAGTGTAAAGTTACACGTATTCACAAGGCCAAGGCACAGTTCTGTCACAGCTAGTTTATTCATTCATTCATTCATTATCCACGTACACGTTCCCTATGCACTTGTACACGTGCTTACGTTATCTTCAACGCACTCATCCACACACGTTTCCCTCGCATTGCAACGACCTCGCGGTCTCCCGCTTAATCTCACTTTTAAATTACAGCAAATAAGATTTGAAAAACAATTCCTTACTTTTCCAGAAGCAGTACCTCCAGCAACTCCTATGAGGAATGGACGTTTAGCTCTTCCGTTGGTGCAATTACTTTTCTCAGACATTTTGTTTTCTTGGATGAATCTTCAGCTGTTCGTATTCTAAACAAAAGTGAACTGTGTATGTTTTGGAGAAAAATGATGTCATAGCTTGTAATCGGGTATTAGCCTATTTCAAGTCGATAGAACTTATATAGAATCTTATTATGTTTGTTCTAAATTAGAGTAGTACAATTACGCACATTTTAGGGCATTTAAATTTATCATTATCATTAATATTATAGTTTTACTGAAAATAAAAAGCATTTATACCTGTATATAGCTGACTTTGCGCTTTGTGCCCTATTTTACATCATTAAAAGAAAAATTACTGCACGCCTGGAGTCAAATGCATAGGTTCTGCACATATCTCTATGGTTCTGCATCATCACGTTGCAACACACAAAGGATGGTTGCAAGTTCGGTTCTTTGGTGTTTTCATAGTTGCACCAACACCAGCTTTCGACACCGAATTTGAAATCACCCAGTGCATTACTTTATGCAGAGATAGACTGGCCAATGGCATGCACTGGCACCCGTAACCACGCATGAAACAAATTACAAAACATTTCAGAAGATGAAAGATGGATTTGTAATCAAAGTTAATTTTCTTGTAAAATCCATGCACGGCAAAAAAAAAAAAAAAAAAAATGTAATCGTAAAGTTTGATCCAGAACCATGCATGGCCAGAGTCTGACTCAAATGTTCATCATATAGGTCCACTAGAATCATTTACCTAATAGAGTTTGCTAGGATAAAAACATGGGAAACAAGTTAAACATAAAGAAATATTTATAAATATATATGCTCCTCCCGTTATAGTCGATGCCCGTCAACGCCTGCCACCCCTCCAAACGCAAACGGCCCATAAAAAGTTGATTCGTGATTTGTTTTACCTGACTATGGGGGGGGCTTGGGGCAGTTGCCCCAAAAAAAAATTCAAATGTGGTTTATTTTTAATTCGATAGCAGCATACCAGTCATTTACAAATGGTGCTGAAATGACATGATTTTCCGGTTTTTTCTTACTTTTTTTGTAAATTATACTTTTTTTATGCCTTTGTTGGAAAAAGACAAATTCCCAAATTTATAGTCAGGCAAAAAACCCTAAAGTGCCTCTTTTAAATTAGGAAAAGTGCCTCTTTTTACTACAGATAAGCGCCCCTTTTTAATTTCAAATAGGTGCCCGTTCCACATTCTTATAAGTGCCTCTAACCAATTCTGACAAGTACCCCCTTACCTCTGATAAATGCCCTATTCAAATCTGAAAGGTGCCCATTTTACTTTAACAAGTGCCCTTTTCTTTTGTAATAAGTGCCGTTCCTATTCAGATAAGTGCTCGTTTTTATCTTTGATGAGTGCCCCTTATCACCCCTGATAAGTGCCCAATTTTATTTTGACACGTGCTCCCTCCCCCTTTTCTTACTAATAAGTGCCCTTTTTCCTTCTGAAAAATGCCCCTTTTTAAAATAAGATCCACCTCCCCTTTTCATAAAGACTCTACTCACACCTCTGATAAATACCTCTATTAAAATCTCATATATATATATATATATATATATATATATAGGTGCCACTTTTTTTCGACAAGTGCCCCTATTCATCTCAGGTGAGTGCCCCCTTTCAGGTACAAGACGTGCCTCTTACCACCTATGATCAGTGCCCATTCACCTCTTATAATTGCCTCTTTTCAAATCTGAGAGATGTCCCCTATATTTTGACAATTGCCTCTTGTTATTCTTATATTAAGTGCCCCTTTTCATTTCTGGTGAGTGCCCTTTTTCAAATTTGAGAGATGCCCTCTTTAACTTTGTAATAAGTGCCCTGTTATTTTGACACATGCCCCCTTATCCTTCCTAATTAGTGCCATTTTCCTTCTGATAATTGCCCTTTTTATTTTGACAAGTGCTCCTTTTCTTTTTTAATATAGTGTCATTTTCCTTGTGGATATGTGCCCCTTTTTCCTTCCACCATAAAATGTGCTCAAAATTTAAAGCAACTAAGACCAATTTTTCATTAATTTCGGCAAAAGCTCGCTCGCTACGCTCGCTCGCATTAAAGTTGATATAATTATATGTGCCTTATTAAATATCTTTGCAGTCTTTCATGATTAGATTGTGCTTAAAACCCCATCAGAATTGTTTTTTCCTCTTTATAAGATGTAAGACGCAAATAAATATATTCAGACCATCACACGTAACTGCAAAGTATGATGCATAATTAGTATCTTGGACCATGTAAAGAGAGCAACAAACATTGAGATCATCCCTGATGATGTAATCACAATGTATAGGAGTATATACCAATATGTAAAAATGGCATATTTTCACTTTGAGGTTTCCCTTTTAAGGTGCCCCTTTTTGTTGGGGCCCCCCCCCCCCATTTTGTAAGACATTCCACCGCCTCTGGATAATGGGTTGGATATTAACTTATCATTCTCATTGCTCAAAGGTTTGTAGGCCCACATTTTGACCGTTATCGTCAATATCCGCATCTGCAAAAAACAATTGCCCATATATATGCCATCTGGTGGTGATGCAGATTTTTTCTGCCCCCAAAAAGTTTTTGCTCATTACGCCACTGGCAAAGAATGCATGTGCCATAGTATGATTGCTAGTAAAAAGCAGCCAGGGACGGACGGCTCTCCGAGGGACTTGGTAAGGAGGATTAATACCTTACCAAAGGGCACTATAGCTCATCGAATTGGTTTCGAACCCGGGACCTCCCGGTTACGAGACCATTGCTCTACCACTGATTTTATACGACATTTCTTAATGATATTCGCTCCCCCTTTAACTATACGATAATTCTTTAAAGATGTTTCTTCTTGGAAAACTTTGTATGACTTTCCTGTCCGTGCGAAAGAGCCGTCAATCTTAATTTGTGCTTATGGTCATGAAGTCAGGCGATCCTGAATCACCGGCATATCGGCTTGACTTTCATAAAATCAACAACCCCCCCCCCTTAACAAAAAATCAATATGAAATCTATATCTTGAAAGGAAATTAGAAAAAAATGACTCGGAAATTGAGCGCGGAGCCCCTCTTTGCTGCCCTCCTTTAAAAGAGCTTTGATTAGCTGCAACTCGCTTTAAAAAACAAAAATGTCGCCAAATACATAAAGATAATAACAATAATAATATTAATAATAATAAAGCCATTAAAAAAAAAAAAATTTAGCGTCCCCGCCCGCTTCCTTTTTGGGGGCCGTCTGCTTTTTTTTTTTAATGAAAAAACATGAAAAACATACTGCTAAAATGATCTTTTCCTGAAGTTTTCTTTTATAATAAAACGTAAATGCTGGCGGCCATCTTGAAGAAAAGCCCAACTCGCTGACCGGCCATTTTGAAGAAGAAAAAAAAAGAAGAAAAAAAAAGGGCCTCTTCCTACATATTTTTCAAAAAGGCAGGACGCTAAACATGTTTTTTTTTTTAATGGCCTATTAGTAATATTTTTATTTTCTAAAGCCCATGAAAAACTAGCATGCAATTACGCTTCTCCTGAGATCCGTTTTTTTTTTGGCGAAGGAAGAGTAATATTGTAAGCGGTGAACAATTAAAAATGAAAAATCTTCCTGAAGTATGTATACCTGCATGTAGCTGAAATATGATTAGCAAAATTATAATTAATAAACCGGGCATTATTTGATGGCTTGATTATTCGGCGGCTTGAATCAAGTGTGTTGGGAATATAGGCGAATAGAAGCAATGAATGAATGGACATGGCTGATATAATGGTCGAGATTCTCACAAAATGTAGGCATGTTTTCAGTGGGTATTTGTGTGGGTGTCTGGGCACGTGTGTATATGTATGTATGTAAGTTTTTGTATGGGTGTGTGTGTGTGTGTGTGTTTTTATGTTGTTGTTTTTTTTAATGTCTTTTTTATTTTTATAAATGTCTTTTTATGTTCATGCCTTCTTCATGCATGCATGTTTCATGCTTTATTTGATGTAAATAGTAAAAGTTCATTTGTATTATTTAGATGTGAATGTAAAATCATATTCTATATAATAATATTAACATGCAGATTATTTTATGTATTGATTTTGTTATTGTTTATTATTGTTATTTTGTTATTGTTTGTGAAAAGCAATGGAGAAAATAAAATATTATTGAGAACAAAAACAATAAAGAACCGGGCAGATTCTGGACTACACTTCACCATGTCGATTATCGGGAGTCTATATCAGGAAGAATTAAATGTTTCGGGTTTATTTATTTATTTCACTTCTTTATTCAGGGTAGTCTGTTCAGTATACAAAAATAAAAACCTGATCTTCCACAGAGCCCTGATTATAAAAACTGTACATGAAAAATACATAATTTACAATTAGAACTGTACAAAATATCAAATTATAACATTTAACACAATTTTGTATGCATGGTTTAGATAATGATAAAAATCAAGTATAAAAATAAGTTAAACAAAAACATGGGAACACATTAACTGACTATAATAAGTACATATCAATATTACATAAAGAACAACAATTAATTAATGATATATATATTATACTAACATTACATTGTAAACGTGGTATGGTAATGGAGTCAATATGGCAAAAACTGTATCATAATAGATAATGAGAAAGAAACTGTGATAAACATGTAAGAACTAAATCTATTGGGATGAAAAGTGCATTAAATCTACCAGAGGTGGAAAAACCTTGCATTATATATAGTCAGTCAATATCTATTTTAAACATCAACAGCAGAATGAAGACCGTATCATGTGAGAAGTTCTTTTAGAGCTCTCTTAAAGACTGCTAGGCTCTGTGCTTCTTTAACCTGACTGGAGTGATGTTTTGCTTGATCAAAATGTTGATAGCTCTTTTGATAACTTCTTTAGAAAATTTATATTGCTGTATGACGAGAATATACCTATATGTAAAAGGGATAGCGGAAATCACAGGAAAATCCCCCGAATGCCATGGATTACAAGATCGCTATTGAAATCGATCAATAAGAAAAATAAGCTATATTATAAATACAAGACAACTAAATCAGAACAGTCACGCTTGAATTACACTAGATATCGGAACACCTTAACTACAACATTACGGGTTTCAAAGAAAAATTACTATTCCACTCAGTTTCAGGCAACCTTGAATGATATAAAAGGAACATGGAAGGTAATCAAAAATATTTTTAAAAGAAACAGTAAAACATCCAGCATAAGATCACTGCAAATTGATGGAGAATTAGTAGATGATACAAATTCTATTGTTGAAAAGTTCAATGATTATTTTTGTAGTATTGGTCCGAATCTGTCGGAGGGTATTCCAAATTGTGATAAATCATTCCATGACTTCTTAAAAGAACCTAACCAGCGAAGTTTGTTTTTAATGCCAACAAATGAAGTAGAAGTACTCAGTATAGTGCAATTTTTGAAGATTGGAAAAAGCCCAGGTTGTGATAATATCTCCAACAGTCTAGTTAAAAACGTAGCAGCAGAAATTGTACAGCCATTAGTGCATATTTTTAATCTGTCAATGTCAAATGGCATTGTACCCAAGAATATGAAAGTTGCAAAGGTTGTCCCAATTTTTAAGAAGGGTGACACAAAACTATTGACGAACTATCGACCCATTTCCTTATTAACATCCTTCTCTAAAATTCTTGAAAAACTTATCTACGTGAGAACTGTAAAGTTTCTCAATACAAGTGCAATTTTTCCAACTTTCAATTTGGCTTCCGTGAGAAACATACCACCACCCATGCTATACTGCACTTTATAAATAAAGTTTCAAATGCTATGGACAACCACATGCACACACTTGGAATATTCTTGGATTACTCTAAGGCATTTGATACAGTAGATCATAAAATTTTGTTATGTAAATTATCCCATTACGGGGTCAGGGGTGCTGCCCTGGATTGGTTCAGGAGCTATTTAGCTGACAGACAGCAATTCGTATCCATTAATGGTTTTGATTCAGAGTTACAAAATGTCAGCTGTGGAGTCCCACAGGGATCACTTCTTGGTCCTCTTCTATTTATCCTTTATATAAATGATTTTCAATATTCTTCTGATGTATTATCCTTTATTTTGTTTGCAGATGATTCAAGCATATTTTTTCACACAAAGATGCTCAAGTCCTTTTGCAAACAGTTAACTCAGAGTTGCGCAATATTACTGCATGGATTCATGCTAATAAACTGTCTCTTAATCTTACAAAAACCAATTATATGATATATAGCAATTCGCTCAAGATGTTGCCTGGTGACATTATTTTCAACGGTGTTCTGATAGACAGGGTAACATCAACTAAATTCCTAGGTCTTTATATCGATGAACAATTGAAGTGGAAAACTCATGTAAATAATCTATGCAAAATATTGTCAAGGAATACTGGTGTAATTCGTAGGCTGAAGTCTACTCTTCCTCAAAGCATATTATTTATCTTGTATTCAACTTTAATTCTACCTTATATTAATTATGGTGTGCTTGCTTGGGGCAAATCTCTAATAACACAATTAGATAAACTATTCTTGGCTCAAAAGAGGGTAATAAGAACAATCTGTAATGCTGACTTTCGTGCTCATACAAATCCTCTTTTTATCATCATAGGATTTTAAAGGTAGAAGATATTTATTATATGCAATTGGGTTCCTTAATGTATGATCTCAACTCAGGTTTACTGCCACTGGCATTAGCCAAGATTTTCAAGAAAAACAATCAAATTCACAATCATGCCACAAGAGGTGCTTCTGCATTCCACTTACCCCATGCACGGACAACATTTACTCTCAACACTTTAGTTTGCACTGGACCAAGGTTTTGGAACACTCTTGACTCAAGCATTAGCCATTCTGTCAGTATATCTGTCTTCAAACGTAAACTGAAGTTGTACTTATTGAATAATTACTTAGTTGATTCTTAATCTATGCTGTCGTGTTTTATATTTGAACTTAATCCATTCCTTAATTTACTACTTTATAGCAACTACCGACTTACCTTTTCTCGCCTGTAGCTAGCTTTCAGCTTACAGTGAAAGTATGTCCGTTTTTTCTTTCTCCCCGCTCTCTCTCTCTCTCTCTCTCGCCCCTCTCTCCATTTCTATATCCCACGTTATTATCACTCTTATCGCCCCTTTTGTACATAGTCTCTTCTCCCCAACCCTTTTTGTTATTACTCCGTTAAACCATGTTTATAATCATATGGTTATAGTTTATAGTTATTTGTTTTAGTACTTTAGCGCCTTTGACGAATATTTCTTTTTTAATCTATTATGTATTAAACCAGGCTATTTTGTTGTTGTTGTTGTCTACTGTTATTGTTTTGAGGGACCTGACCTCTACAAGCTTAGCTTTAATTAGGTCTCCTCGTCTTTTCTTCTTTTTCTCTCACTTAAATGCATTATATGAACTTGATCCTTATAAGTGTTCCTTATATATACTTTACATGTTATAAACTTGTTAAATTGTATTACATTCATGTTGGAAGAAAGACAAATAAACTTGAACTTGAACTTGAACTTGAACCTCAAGCGGTAGCTCATTCCAAATTTCACTGCCTGGATAACTAAATGACGTCCTGTTAAATTCTGCTTTAGGGCCTACATTTGGGTAACCGCAACTTCATCTTGCTTGTGTTGCGAGTTAATATTCGTTGTGAAATATCGTCGACGAATATAAATCTGTCACGTATGATTTTGAGTGTTATTCTATTTACGCATTTATACAGTCATTAAAGGTACTATGTCCCATTTGCAGGCCCAAAAAATGAAAAGGTTAAATTCCAACGGCATTTGAAAGACAATACTAATTTAGAACTTCCCTAAAAAAAAGGGGCTTGAAAATGTCTTTAAGTGGGAAAATAACGACTATTAGTTGTCGAATCGACTTAGGAGCTATAGAGCCAGTAAGTAATAGTCTGATTTTTCAGACCATTGTACCGAATGGTCATACGTTTTATGCTGCGCAAAGATTCAATCAGTTTAATTTTGGCCATTACAAGAAGTGGGTTATTGATGTAGACAAATGCTCATGTACCCTTTACAGCTCATTTTATGTATGTTATTACCAAAGATGAAAAAGCCAGTCAGTCACTCAATAGTGTCTGACAGTGAAGTCTAGCAAGTAAACAGGTTTCCTTGCATAATTTGAATATTAGGACACTGCTAACGTTTAAATTTCACAGATAGGACATACATGACATATTCATAATTCCTGCAAAGTTCTACAGAATTTGATGTTGGCTGCAAAGGGACAGTGTTTATGCTTCATATCACCGACAATACTATATACCTGCATTTGGTTCTATCGGATTTGTCAATTTAAAAGAGCAAAACACAGTGTTGGTGAAATAAGAATGTACATCTAAGTGCCAAATAAAATGTACTTTAAAAAAGTAAAAAAGAATAAAGGCCTGTATTTAAAAACAAATTGAGCACTTTAGTATAAGATATATGATTTTTTACAAGGTTCACATTGTTACATGTATTTAAATCCTACTCGTTAATACCCTGTATGTTCTCTTGACTAATAACTCTCAGGGCTAGGGGTCTCAGTCAAATATAAATATATAAGCATATGCGTGACCAAGAAAACGCGTATAAAGGGGTGTGCTTTTTATAGATTGGACGCGGTCTGCGCGGTGCCGCGTTAAAGGTACCATGTCCGGCCATTTGCAGGCCAAAAAAATGAAAAGGTTAAATTACAACGGCATTTGATTACAAAATCGACTTGCGCCAAAGTTGCTTATCTGATGTTTAAAACAATTGGGATTTGGGTATTAAATCGGTTTTTGCAGATCCAAATAACATCCCTAACAAAATTAATCATGCCACACATAACAAATATCGAATATCAAATATCAAAGAACATTTGTGCGCGTGTTTGTGTGCGTTTGTGTGCGTGTCTGAATTTGCTTCTGCAAAAAGCATATGCAATGCATTTCATTTGATACATTCAATTCATTCTCTCACTCCGCTAATCCCAACAGAATACATGCTGTAGGCATCACTTTGGCGCAAGTCGATTTTTGCACTCTCGCAAACAATGCCTCCTGTTCATCCAAGCGTGAACACATACCACACAAAAATGATATCAAATGATTTGGGATAAAACACTCTTTCATAAGATGTATAATAATTTACTGTTCATAGATGATATTTAAAGTAATTAGCAATTTTCTAGGTGTAAATTTTTTTTTGACTCACACGGTATATAGGGGGTGTCTGGAAAACATGTGGTCACGCATGCTTACAGTATTTCTACATGACTGAGACCCCTGGGTAATAACTTCAGCTCTAATTGAAATTCCATCAAGTGTTCCTTATTTAGATTTCGCCATTTTTCGCCATTCATGATCCAGATCATCAAATGGCACTGTGTACCCTTATTTTAAACTTGTTAACATGCATTCAATATTTGTTTGTAAACCTCTCAAGTCCTAATCAAGCCATGTCTAAATAATATTATTGTGGGCCTGTATTATTTTCGCGCTTTGCTGCGAAGTTCTCATGCAGGTCATGTTAAATAATTATATTCTTTAGAATGTCCTTCGAGGCACGAATGTTGTTCCTTTGTCTGAAGATTCGTCAATGTTATCATTATGTATCTATCGTCATGTCCCTTTTCAGAAATTTCTCAATTTTGGTAGTGTATACTACCTTCGTTTCAGGCATAGTACCGTGATCCAACTTATTTATCTATTTATTTATTTATTTATTTATTGCAACCAAGAAGGTTTGACTGAAAACATAAATACTTTAAAATGCTTTTAAATATAACTGTACGGATTAAACGTATTACATCATAATTTCCTGATATACAACACCTGTAATCTGCAATGTTTGTATTTATGTGTATATAAATTATTAATAAGATGTGGCCCCTGCTGCAACCCCTGTCTGGATCTGTCACTGTTTAAGCGGTAGAATAACGAGTGCACAGTGAGAGGCCACAGTTTCAATGGGTAATGATTGATATGGTTATGAAAATTGTTTTTAAATATTTGTATTTGCGTTTTATGGCATGACCTTCTGCGATGAAAAAAGAGAGAATTGTCTAAATTCTCATTGCATGTACCATTAACTGCTGCTGCATGCTGCGACTGCTGCTGCTATATTTCTTCTTCTACTACTACTACTACTACTACTACTACTACTACTACTTCTACAACAACTTCTACAACAACTACTACTTATGCTGCTGCTGCTGCAACTGCTACTACTGATAATAATAATAATAATAATAATAATAATAATAATAATAATAATAATAATATACTAATAGTCTAATACCACATGTAATAGTATGGCTTACATTAACAAATCACTACCCAAGTCATGATGCATCTGCAGTAAAATAATACATACATATCTTTGAAACGTAATGGTCCAGTGAAAGAAGATATGTTAAGGAACTGATGGAGGGAGATAGAGAAGGGGGAAAGGGACGAAGGGAGAATGGGAGAGGGGAAAGAGAGAGAGAGAGAGAGAGAGAGAGAGGGGGGAGCGAGAGACTGGAATTAGAGACTGAGAGACAGGGAGACAGAGAGAGATTCAAATTCAGTGGTATACTTTTATGCTATATACATCAAATAATGTTTTATTACGAACTTTTCAGGCACATGGTAAACCATGGCTAATCAAATGAAGATTGATTGTTTACAGATTTCGATTGATTTTGCTAGGTAGGATAACATGATGAAATCTCGATTTATTTATTTCTTATTTTGTTATCTCATATCTCATCAACCCCTGTGAACGAAATCCATTTTAAATCATGATTCTTACGCCTACACAATACACATAGCATAGTCCATTTTACAAGAACAAAAATAGGTAGCCCCCCCCCCCTTCGCCGACTACGAATGTTTTTTGGTACGATCCACAGAACTGTAAAATACGTATTTTTACAGTCCTGTGGACTGACCAACAGCAGAAGCAACTTGAACAAAGACTACGTTTCACGGCCTGTGCTTGCTTATACATATTCATTTCTATATGACGTCAACTTGAAAGGTGACTTTGAGTCTGGGGAACTTTCCTCTACCCGATTGGTAGAGGACCCGTGATTCGAAGTGAGCCATATAAATAATTTTGTCTTACTTCGAATCAATACCATAATGTGCTGAGCCGAGTCGACAGTGGATCAGAAGTTTTTTTCTTCCTGTCATCACCATGGGTAGTCTTTTATCTTTCCTGAGGATCCTATCAAGGTAAGTGACTTTTTTTTATTCCGAATGTCGTTTTTCATGAAATTTGTAGAAATAATATTTTTCTTAATCAGTTCGCTGTGCAATATCCCTTTTCACCAAATAAAACCTGGGAATGCCACTTTTTGTAAACCTTTCAGTTATTACCCCCTTCTTTGTGCGCTCTTCTTATCCGTTTGCAAACTTCCCTTTCAGTTTCCACCCCTGTTTATTTCTCTCTCTCTCTAGTTGCCCATTACCCTTATGCACATGTTTCTACCTCCTCACGGATCTACCTCCTGATGTCAAGGTCTAGATACATCACAGAATCGTACGAAAAGTAAATTTCGATATAAATCGAATATTGCAAAAAACATATTAAATTAAGTACTGACGCAAGCAATTACCTTCACAGGCTCTAAGCGTTGTGATCCTTTTCACGACAAGATTTATTTTTCGGGCTAAATTAATTATTATTGTTCTTCAAATTGGCAACAATGGTATATTTTTTTCTTTATTGCTACATTGCTTGAAAAATGTCTCTGAAAACATTACATGTGTGCCACTATGTTGTCGAAGTAGTTTTAAAAAATGTCCCAATTTTTATCGAAAAAACAATGATGTTAATCTTTCAACGTGTTGCCAATTTAAGAATTTTAAAGCATAATTTCCTTTTTATAGTTCCTGGCATCAAACGCAATAACGGTCATGAAACAAAAATGGATGCAATGTTGCTAAAAATGCCCTTTCTACCCATGCACTTTGCATATTTGGTATAGGGCTCTGGATCAAAAGTTGTTGAGCCAAACCACGGATGTGGAACGATTGTTGCAAAAGGGTTGTAATCAAAGCGCAATCGAAATTTCGCCTGGTTATTTCAATGGGTATATTATCAACGTTTTCAAGTAACCAATTTTTCTTTTATTGTCACTTTTAAACCTGTAGCCCGGTAAAAATGGCAAATATTCATCTTGATGAAAAGCCTTATATCATGGCTCCTCATGAATACAAGGGCATTCAGTACCCAAGAGTGGTTCTTCCATCCAGCATCGACGCGATGGAGACCTTCGAAGTCCGTCCCGATGACGTCTTCGTTGTGACGTTTCCGAAGTCAGGTAAGGATTTAGAGGAATCATCTCATTACAAGGGCGAAGATTTGTCCTCGGTAGTAGGGGCAGCGGGGAGGGGGTAGATATGTGTAAACTCGTGTGCTAGGCAGAAGGTCAAGATCTAAAATTGATTATACCAGAACTATTTACTAATGAGAAAATAAATACATTTAAAGTTCCTTTCCATAAACGGAGGACTATATGCAAGACTTGTAAGTTTGCGTTTTGTGCATATTTAACAGGATTTTTCCTTCTGTGTGTACGGTATCACCTTTTTACTCGTCTGAAAGCTATAATGTCTTTAATATATTGGTTTTTGCGGCCAATTTCACACTTTTCTCATTCAATTTCATATTCCGAGCATTTGAATTCGCGCAATTTGCACTCGCAGCGTTGAATCAGCTTTCAAATTCAAAATCCGTCATTCAAATTCACTATCCGTGCAGTCAATTGTCAAATCGGGTCATTCAAATGTTGACTGAGAGCGTACATTTCGTGCAAAGGGCATTAAAATTCATCTAATGCCGGCTACAGTACCTCGTTGGTCATTCAAATTCGTGAATGAGCAAGCATGTTTGAACTAAGTGCATTCAATTTCAAAACATTTATTGCGTTTAGTTTCTTTGGGGTCTTTGAGAAACTTTTTTGCTCAGTTTTCGAATTATGTAGGCTTCATTATCATGACGTTTGCATTATCTTTGTTTATTATCATTTGTAATTCTCTCAGCTAAAAAGTTAAACACATGAATATATAACTTGCCATATTACTCATGGCACACACATATAACAAAAAGCTGTATACAGTGTATATGAAAACTGAAGAAACTGCCTAAGAAATATGGGGGAAATATTTTGTGAAGTGCATATCATCCAAAAATGACATTCGGTTACTTTATCCCTTTCAAGTCATCAAATATTGTACAAATATAGGTTTTTGCGGCCAATTTCACACTTTTTTCATTCAAATTCATGAACGTGCATTCAAATTCACATAGAGGTCGCACGCATGTGAATTCGGGCATTCAAATTCAAAATCGGAGCAATCAATTTCATTTATCGTGCGTACAATTTCCTACTTCGTGCATTCAAATTAACGCGGCGCTTACGATGAGTCTGTTTGGGGCATTCAATTTCATTTTTGGGTGATCAATTTCCTACTACGTGCATTCAATTTAATGTAATATTGAGAGGGATTTCAAATAAGAGGAAAACTTTGATTTCTTTAAATAGATTACTTGGGATTATTGTTAATCACTGTTACACAGTTTAGTTATTGTTTTTGTTTATCTGACAATAATTGTTGCTCTTTGATAATGCATTTGATTATCATATCGCCAATTATATATAAACATGAATATCCCGAAATACACCTTTCTTTCAATATGTATGTATACAAATCCTAAATAATTGGAAACATTGATAGAGTTTTATAACATAAAAACTAGTGTTTTGGAGGTGATGTCTGCAATAATACTGCGGAAATGTATTTTCCTCAATTAAAAAAAAATTCTTTGAAATGCATCTTTCCACAAACTTGAATGAAAAGACTTTTTCAATGAAATTGTTCGTTTGTATGATGTATATATATATATATATATATATACCAGTTATGTGTTTCTGTTTCTCTATCACACCCTTCTCTCTCTCTCTCTCTCTCTCTCTCCCCCATGTCACCCTCTTCCCCCTCTCTCTCTGTCTCTCTCTCTCACTCTCTCGCTCTCTGTCTCTCACCAATCTGTCCCCCTCTCCCCCTTTCTCTCCCCTTTCCCTCTCTCTCTCTCTGTCGCGCTCTCTCTCTCTCTCTCTCTCTAATCTCTCTCCCTCAACTTTTCTCCCCTTTTCTCTTTTACCAGCCACCCATTTTTTTTATATATTTTTTTAACCTCTTTTTGATAGGCCTAATCAGATATGATAAGCTGAATATCAGTCACCTATGGATCCAAAGACACTTCCTATAAAGATACACTTTGCTGATGAAATCACACATTATTAAACACGGATAACATCTCTTACAAGAACAAGTATACTTCACCCATCCAAAGAGAAGCATACACAAGTTTACAATACTCGGACATAACACTGAGTCCACCACCAAATAAACAAAACTTTTGAAATTGTCTTATCTTAGGCATATCTTGGTATGTGCATTTATATATATATATATATTGAATATGCCACGAAAAGTGTCATATTCAATTATGAATGGGTTGACAGAAACAAGTTGATCCTCAATCCAGAGAGGACCAAAGTCATGTTAATAGGCTCAAGACAAAAATTACATCGATTTTCAAATCTAAAGTTTCATGTTGAATGTGTTGATGAATTTAGGTGTCTAGGTGTAACCATTGACTCTAGCCTTGATACTTTAAAGGTGAAACAAAAGCTTGGTGTAATAAGAAGATTAAAAACATATTTTTGTACTAAACAATTATCTGATATATTATATTGGGGGTACATTATACCCCATATTCGCTACTGTTGTAATGTATGGTCGCGTAGAAGTATTTCAATACTAGTACCTTAAATAAATTACACAAAAGAGCTGCCTACATAGTTTTAAAAAAAGTCATGGGATATACCGTTCCTGGAAGTTTAATGACTGTATAAATGCGTAAATAGAATAACACTCAAAATCATACGTGACAGATTTATATTCGTCGACGATATTTCACAACGAATATTAACTCGCAACACAAACAAGATGAAGTTGCGGTTACCCAAATGTAGGCCCTAGAGCAGAATTTTACAGGAAGTCATTTAGTTATCCAGGCAGTGAAATTTGGAATGAGCTACCGCTTGAGGTTAAAGAAGCACAGAGCCTAGCAGTCTTTAAGAGAGCTCTAAAAGAACTTCTCACATGATACGGTCTTCATTCTGCTGTTGATGTTTACAATAGATATTGACTGACTATATATAATGCAAGGTTTTTCCACCTCTGGTAGATTTAATGCACTTTTCATCCCAATAGATTTAGTTCTTACATGTTTATCACAGTTTCTTTCTCATTATCTATTATGATACAGTTTTTGCCATATTGACTCCATTACCATACCACGTTTACAATGTAATGTTAGTATAATATATATATCATTAATTAATTGTTGTTCTTTTATGTAATATTGATATGTACTTATTATAGTCAGTTAATGTGTTCCCATGTTTTTGTTTAACTTATTTTTATACTTGATTTTTTATCATTATCTAAACCATGCATACAAAATTGTGTTAATGTTATTATTTGATATTTTGTACAGTTCTAATTGTAAATTATGTATTTTTCATGTACAGTTTTTATAATCAGGGCTCTGTGGAAGATCAGGTTTTTATTTTTGTATACTGAACAGACTACCCTGAATAAAGAAGTGAAATAAATAAATAAACCCGAAACATTTAATTCTTCCTGATATAGACTCCCGATAATCGACATGGTGAAGTGTAGTCCAGAATCTGCCCGGTTCTTTATTGTTTTTGTTCTCAATAATATTTTATTTTCTCCATTGCTTTTCACAAACAATAACAAAATAACAATAATAAACAATAACAAAATCAATACATAAAATAATCTGCATGTTAATATTATTATATAGAATATGATTTTACATTCACATCTAAATAATACAAATGAACTTTTACTATTTACATCAAATAAAGCATGAAACATGCATGAAGAAGGCAAGTGGGTCCGTGTTGCCCGGCAGAAGTGCTAGTCCAGAATCTGACCGGTTCTTTATATTCCCTACACACTTGATTCAAGCCGCCAATGGCAACCAATAAGCTCAAGAAAAACAGACAAGTTGAAAGGAAACAATATCTTATTTTCAAATATTATATTACAGCAATTTATCATCTATTTCAATCGTCTATTGTTGGGTCTGTACATGCAATTAGTATAGGTTTTGCGGCCAATTTCACACTTTTTCATTCAAATTCATGAACGTGCATTCAAATTCACATAGAGGTCGCACGCATGTGAATTCGGGCATTCAAATTCAAAATCGGAGCAATCAATTTCATTTATCGGCACTCTTATTCATCTTCGGTGAAATCAAATTCACGCATGTGCGTACAATTTCCTACTTCGTGCATTCAAATTAACGCGGCGCTCACGATGAGTCTGTTTGGGGCATTCAATTTCATTTTTGGGTGATCAATTTCCTACTACGTGCATTCAATTTAATGTAATATTGAGAGGGATTTCAAATAAGAGGAAAACTTTGATTTCTTTAAATAGATTACTTGGGATTATTGTTAATCACTGTTACACAGTTTAGTTATTGTTTTTTGTTTATCTGACAATAATTGTTGCTCTTTGATAATGCATTTGATTATCATATCGCCAATTATATATAAACATGAATATCCCGAAATACACCTTTCTTTCAATATGTATGTATACAAGTCCTAAATAATTGGAAACATTGATAGAGTTTTATAACATAAAAACTAGTGTTTTGGAGGTGATGTCTGCAATAGTACTGCGGAAATGTATTTTCCCTCAATTAAAAAAAAAATTCTTTGAAATGCATCTTTCCACAAACTTGAATGAAAAGACTTTTTCAATGAAATTGTTCGTTTGTATGATGTATATATATATATATATATATATATACCAGTTATGTGTTTCTGTTTCTCTATCACACCCTTCTCTCTCCTTCTCTCTCTCTCTCTCTCTCCCATGTCACCCTCTTCCCCCTCTCCTTCTGTCTCTCTCTCTCACTCTCTCGCTCTCTGTCTCTCACCAATCTGTCCCCCTCTCCCCCTTTCTCTCCCCTTTCCCTCTCTCTCTCTCTCTGTCGCGCTCTCTCTCTCTCTCTCTCTAATCTCTCTCCCTCAACTTTTCTCCCCTTTTCTCCTTTACCAGCCACCCATTTTTTTTATATATATTTTTTAACCTCTTTTTTGATAGGCCTAATCAGATATGATAAGCTGAATATCAGTCACCTATGGATCCAAAGACACTTCCTATAAAGATACACTTTGCTGATGAAATCACACATTATTAAACACGGATAACATCTCTTACAAGAACAAGTATACTTCACCCATCCAAAGAGAAGCATACACAAGTTTACAATACTCGGACATAACACTGAGTCCACCACCAAATAAACAAAACTTTTGAAATTGTCTTATCTTAGGCATATCTTGGTATGTGCATTTATATATATATATATATTGAATATGCCACGAAAAGTGTCATATTCAATTATGAATGGGTTGACAGAAACAAGTTGATCCTCAATCCAGAGAGGACCAAAGTCATGTTAATAGGCTCAAGACAAAAATTACATCGATTTTCAAATCTAAAGTTTCATGTTGAATGTGTTGATGAATTTAGGTGTCTAGGTGTAACCATTGACTCTAGCCTTGATACTTTAAAGGTGAAACAAAAGCTTGGTGTAATAAGAAGATTAAAAACATATTTTTGTACTAAACAATTATCTGATATATTATATTGGGGGTACATTATACCCCATATTCGCTACTGTTGTAATGTATGGTCGCGTAGAAGTATTTCAATACTAGTACCTTAAATAAATTACACAAAGAGCTGCCTACATAGTTTTAAAAAAAGTCATGGGATATACCGTTCCTGGAAGTTTAATGACTGTATAAATGCGTAAATAGAATAACACTCAAAATCATACGTGACAGATTTATATTCGTCGACGATATTTCACAACGAATATTAACTCGCAACACAAACAAGATGAAGTTGCGGTTACCCAAATGTAGGCCCTAGAGCAGAATTTTACAGGAAGTCATTTAGTTATCCAGGCAGTGAAATTTGGAATGAGCTACCGCTTGAGGTTAAAGAAGCACAGAGCCTAGCAGTCTTTAAGAGAGCTCTAAAAGAACTTCTCACATGATACGGTCTTCATTCTGCTGTTGATGTTTACAATAGATATTGACTGACTATATATAATGCAAGGTTTTCCACCTCTGGTAGATTTAATGCACTTTTCATCCCAATAGATTTAGTTCTTACATGTTTATCACAGTTTCTTTCTCATTATCTATCATGATACAGTTTTTGCCATATTGACTCCATTACCATACCACGTTTACAATGTAATGTTAGTATAATATATATATCATTAATTAATTGTTGTTCTTTTATGTAATATTGATATGTACTTATTATAGTCAGTTAATGTGTTCCCATGTTTTTGTTTAACTTATTTTTATACTTGATTTTTTATCATTATCTAAACCATGCATACAAAATTGTGTTAAATGTTATAATTTGATATTTTGTACAGTTCTAATTGTAAATTATGTATTTTTCATGTACAGTTTTTATAATCAGGGCTCTGTGGAAGATCAGGTTTTTATTTTTGTATACTGAACAGACTACCCTGAATAAAGAAGTGAAATAAATAAATAAACCCGAAACATTTAATTCTTCCTGATATAGACTCCCGATAATCGACATGGTGAAGTGTAGTCCAGAATCTGCCCGGTTCTTTATTGTTTTTGTTCTCAATAATATTTTATTTTCTCCATTGCTTTTCACAAACAATAACAAAATAACAATAATAAACAATAACAAAATCAATACATAAAATAATCTGCATGTTAATATTATTATATAGAATATGATTTTACATTCACATCTAAATAATACAAATGAACTTTTACTATTTACATCAAATAAAGCATGAAACATGCATGAAGAAGGCAAGTGGGTCCGTGTTGCCCGGCAGAAGTGCTAGTCCAGAATCTGACCGGTTCTTTATATTCCCTACACACTTGATTCAAGCCGCCAATGGCAACCAATAAGCTCAAGAAAAACAGACAAGTTGAAAGGAAACAATATCTTATTTTCAAATATTATATTACAGCAATTTATCATCTATTTCAATCGTCTATTGTTGGGTCTGTACATGCAATTAGTATATACTAATTGCATGTACAGACCCAACAATAGACGATTGAAATAGATGATAAATTGCTGTAATATAATATTTGAAAATAAGATATTGTTTCCTTTCAACTTGTCTGTTTTTCTTGAGCTTATTGGTTGCCAGGCTTGAATCAAGTGTGTAGGGAATATAAAGAACCGGTCAGATTCTGGACTAGCACTTCTGCCGGGCAACACGGACCCACTTGCACACATTCTCTGTCCAGGCAAAAGGGCGTGAACGATGTTCGCGCCCTTTTGTCGGGCAGAAAAACTACACTTGAGCGTAAATTTGTTCCCAGCAGAATGGCGTAAACGGAAAAAGTGCTTTTATCTTGTAAAATTTACCATCATTTTTGAAAATACTGAAGTTGATGATTCTTGAAGAGGTATTTTATCATTGGGTGAAATTTAAAAGATGTTTGGTGGGTAATTACTTCAGGAATGTTCTGCAAAATGGAGCATAATCTTCAATTGCATTTTTCTCGAAACTGGGTTTCTCGTGCGCACAGGCGTTCGCGCCCTTTTGCCGGGCACACGACTAATTTATTGTTTGTGTGCGACACGACTTTGATTTCTGTCATAAATTTTGGTTGACTGCCACCCCCTCTTAACACTGAATCTATTTTACTTCAGAATCATGTCTATAATAATATTTTGTTTTCTCGCAGTGACGTAGCATGGGTCCAGCCATCGGGGCACTCTAAAAGGGGGAGGAGGGAGGATGAATTTATGAAATTTGCATTTAGAGCCCCTGATACAAGGGGAGAATCATCAAAAGGGTCCTCATTTCGTTGGCGATCCTCTCCCGTTCTCTCTCTCTCTCTCTGGCGCTCTCTCTCTCTCCTTCTCCCTATTTCCCTCTTTTTCCTTCATTCGTCATTCGATGGGAAAGGGGGAGGGGAGAGGATGCACGTGCCTGTGTATCTTCTGTAGCTACCCGGCCCATCGGCTCTTTGAAAGTAGCTTGTCAGAGATTCTGAAGATATACCGTTCGCTGTTTCGCAAGGTTACGAGTGATATTAAATTAGACTTAACCTGAAATCCTTGGCATGAGTTGATTCTATTCATTTTTTTCACACTTGAACCTTTTTGAAGATTCTAACTGAAAATATTATTGTTCCAACTGCAAATATCAATACAGGTACTCACTGGTTGATGGAGATCACCGGACTCGTTCTCACCGATGGATACCCAGAGAATATCAACCGGAGTGCCTGGGGTTGCATCGAGATGATCAACATCCATGCTATCCAGTTGCCCAAGACAAGAGCCGAAGAGTTGGCCAACCCAGTGAAAATGACGCCAATGTTAGACGAGATAGTGAATGCGCCCTCTCCAAGGCTGATGCGTAGCCACTTGCAGCTGAAGAATTTGCCGCCGAATTTGAACAAACGAGCCAAGGTATTTTGATTGTTTCGTATCAATGTTTGATTCTATTCGGAAGCAAATGTGCCAATAAAATAGATCAACATGCACAAACAATCGTTTATTGGGGTTTACTGATTTGACCCCTCCCCTCCCCAGAAATGACGCACATCCCTATCGTTCCAATACCAAATTTGTTAGGGCTTGTTCCTGAATGGAAAAATTATTTCTAAAATGCCTTTCCAATTTTCGTTCCTATTCAAGCCAGTTATTCGTATTATCTTAACCTATTTTTACGTTGTTTCCCCAAAAACATACATTCAACCAGCGGATGGTAAACTATGCTATTTCCGTTTGTACTCTACGCAGATTATATACGTGGCTCGCAACCCGAAAGATACGATCAACTCTTATTTTAATTTCATGGGGGACACGCGGGCTTTTCATAACAAGCAGTTCGACCAAGTTCTAGAAGACTTCATGGAAGAAGGTGAGGTGATGATTGTCATAATGATGAGGATGGTGGTGATGATGAGGAGGATGATGATGAGGATGATAGTAACGATGATAGTTTTTATTAAAGCCCGTCTGCACTAGTTTGGCCAGAAAGGATTAGACCTCCCAGCGTGGTCATGCACTGACAGGTGGCTATCTTATCAAATCAGCTCTCAATTAACATAAGGAAAAGGGGAACATGGGGGACCAACGGGTACCGCTTAGGCATTGTTTGCTATATAGAGGGCGCAAGTAGCTACAAGCAGTGCAGTCTCGCTTTAATAGGCCTATGGTAATCCATAATGATTTTTTTTCTTTCTTTTCGAGTAATTGAAGTGAGCAAGTTAGAATAAACCACATGTTTAGAAACTATAGTCCTACTGCTGTCCGTGAGCGTATGAGCACATTTTCGTGAGCCCCCACCACCCCAGCTGACGTCTCTTGCCCGAATATGAAAATTCGGGGGCAACTTTCTCCTAGCTTTGTACATGCACGTATGCTGTTGTCGGTATATCACATTATTAAAGGGCAAGTCCACTCCAAAAATAAATTACTTTCAATAGAACCAGAAAAATCAGACAAACCAATCAAAAAAAGTTTGAGCAAAATCGGATAACTAATAAGAAAGTTATGAATTTTGAATGACATGAAAAACTTTGAAAATCACTACACAAATTGGCAACTTACTCATGAGTCTGTGACGTATGGTCCTCACTATCCACTAATTATTTTCTTTATATTGATAATATAAATTTCCTATTTTCACCCTAAGAATCTTATTTCTTCACATCAGCATCCAAGTTAGATTGTAAGTAATTAATATGTTTTTGTGTGGATGCACAAATAAAGAGTAATTTTTGTCCAGTTAAATCATGAAAAATTGAATTTTGATAAACTATTTATATAAAAATCAATAATTATGAAATACAATATTCAGTAAAAAGTATCAATTCTTCAAAATTCATAAAAGTTTTTGGGAAATGTCATGCACGCAATATGATACAAATCATATAACCTGGGCAAAGGCATGGGGAAATCAAGTTTTGGGGGATAAAAAGGGAAATTAATGGGATTAAACTATAGTGAGGACATGACGTCACAAACTGATAACCATCTTGGCAATTTGTGTTGTGATTCTCATTGTTCCATAGTTTTACATACTTTTTCAAAAAATCATCACTTTCTTATTAGTTATCCGATTTTGCTCAAACTTTTTTTGATTGGTTTGTCTGATTTTTCTGCTTTTATTAAAAGTAAGTTATTTTTGGAGTGGACTTGCCCTTTAAGTACATTGGAAACTTGATTATCTGTAACTCGAAACCATACTGAAGTTTGCACATTATACAGTTGAAGCTATCAAATTTATTTGGAGTGTTTTGTTTTATGGGGTTTCTTCAATGGTATTCTGAAAAATAATGCTTTGAATCTTCAATTAAGTCTTCAATAATTGTTAAATCAAGGCAAAAAA
The DNA here is from genome assembly GCA_037976565.1 of Mesocentrotus franciscanus. Taxonomy (NCBI): domain Eukaryota; kingdom Metazoa; phylum Echinodermata; class Echinoidea; order Camarodonta; family Strongylocentrotidae; genus Mesocentrotus; species Mesocentrotus franciscanus. Next base: position 28,830,018 of record CP137679.1, on the reverse strand, counting down.
ATATGTGGCTATCGATATAATACAAACATACAATTATGGGATCATTGATAATTTCGATAATCGGGAATAATGATACATTGGCTACATCATTATTTTTTAAAATAATTTGGCTGTTTACTCCATGGACAGATAACTTCCGGTGGGGTTCCTGGTTTGATCACGTAATGTCGGCATGGAAGATTCGAGACGAGAAGAACGTTCTGTTTCTCTTCTTTGAGGATGTTAAAAAGGTATGAAGGCTAACACATATTACACTTAACATAAAAAAGATGAATCTTTGATGATGATGATGATGATGATGATTGATGATGATGATGATGATGATGATGATGATGATAAAATAATGACAGTTCTCGTTAGCCAATAACGCCATTACTAATACAATATAATACTGACCTAAGCGATATAATAAGCGGTATTATATTGTCAGTTAAGTAGGTTCTTAGGCTCCTTTATATATATTCAGTTCTAATTTTACTTTGTCCTTGATTTACAAATGCATGTAACTAAAAACAAAACACAGTGATTTGGTCATATACCCCCATGCATTTTAAAAATAATTGCTTGTGAATAAAACTGACATTGTGTAACGTGAAATATGAATTATGAAAATAAACCGAACTGATCTGAACTGAACTGAGCGATATTATATAACACTGATTACACTCATCGTCATAGTATCACTCATCGATATGATTTGGCACCTGGTATACATTGGTCTTCACTTTCCTGGCTGGCATTGTAGCCGATTACCTCCTCCCCCTCCTCCTCATCCTTTCTTCTTCCTTCTTGTTGTTATTGTTATTGTTCTTCTTCTTCTTCTCCTCCTCCTCCTCCTCCTCCTCCTCCTCCTCCTCTTCTTCTTCTTCTTCTTCTTCTTCTTCTTCTTGTTCTTCTTCTTCTTCTTCTTCTTCTTCTTCTTCTTCTTCTTATCCTCATCCTCCTCCTCCTACTATATTCCTCCTCCTCTTCTTCTTCTTCTTCTTCTTCTTCTTCTTCTTCTTCTTCTTCTCCTTCTTCTTCTAATCTTCCTCCTCCTTCCCCTCCTCCCCCTCCTTTTCTTCTCCTACTTCTTCTCCTTCTTTCAAGATTCTTCACCCTTGTTTTTCACACATTCAGGATCCAAAGAAATGTATCCAGCAAGTCGCCGAATTTCTAGGGCGCCCTCTCTCAGAGGAGGCTCAACAGCGAACATTGGAACAGAGCTCATTTGAAGGAATGGGGCTAACCTACAAAAAGCTTGCCAACGATGCTGCAAAAAGCGGGAAGGCGGACCCAACGCGTATCGACGGAAAACGGGGCTATATGAAGAAAGGTACATGGATAATTTTTGCAACTTCATATGAAACTTTATAGGTACATAACATAATCTTTCGATGAGTCATTTTTAGTTATCAAGAACCATTTTCTCGGAAAACCTCATCAATTGAATATATCATATTGAGACAATAAACATGTAATTCCATCACTTCAAGAAATCAATCTATCTGATTAACTTTTAGCAGTGTCATAATTATACTAAACAGGGTAACATTATATGTATTTAAAACTGCTCTCTATTCTATATACCTATGACGTTATGACGTCTCTCTCTGTAATGAGTCCATCGTGTATTATTTTCTTATTGCTATGTCGGGTAAATATCAGCAAATCTATTTCAAAAGCATAAGATTGAAATTATAATATCCCATTAAATGCTACACCCGAGAAAACTCCGAACCAAATCCATTTTGGATGACATTTTCGTCTGTAACATACCCCTCTCACACCCCAAACAGACTCTACACCGACTCCACGCCGACTCGAAGCCGATCAATCGTTGGCTATTCGTGGTAATGTAGATTTCTTTCGTCATGTTTTCGGTCTGGTGTCGGGGTGACTGGGAGGCCAATAATAGATTAAAGTGGTCTTTTGTAACATAACCACACTATTGGTTTGATTTCTATACTAGGTACGAGTGGCCAGTGGAAGAATCGTTTTACGGTGGCTCAGAACGAGGCTTTCGACGAATGGTATCAACAAAAGAGAGAGGGAACGGATCTTGATTTCAGCTTCGAGTGAAAGAGAAATGTTGTAGCCCTTCAACTCCATACTCATTTCTTTTCTTAGGGTGAAAATAAAGTCTTAATGTATTATCAATGCAAAATATGAGCAATTCGAAACCCTTTCACACTTAAATGATAAGCGCCTTATATCCCATACTGTTGACAAAATTTGCCCAAAGTGTCCTTTTTATGTTTTAGGGCCCACCATTATTTTCATGCATTTCAGAACAAATGTTTTGGCTGAAAATGTTCGGCGCCACCGTTTAAAGCATCAAATTTTATTTAGTAATCCGCATTTAAAGAAAAGAGGTAAACACCATTTTTTAATTATTTTTTAAAAATCTTACAGTGATCAAACTAAAGAGGGATACAGTTGGCGATTAGGGGTGTCCAAAGTTCGCGGACATTTCAACATTAATGTTGAATGTGACTTTCGATCCATGATTCCTCATATTCTTCACAAATATGTTTAGAATGATTATTACTACTAAATGGATAGCAAAATTCCAGACTACAAAATGGTGCAAAATTGATCGTCTAAAGAATACCGGCGATATCGCGATCTCAAAATTTGACTTCGGATCGGCGTGCGCTACAAGAAAAAGTCATAAAAACAACGAGTCTTTAATTCGCGCGCTAAAGTTTACAGCTGATTTATCCAAAAGAGAAATCAACCAAAGGTAAGCTGAATGCATGAATTTGAAGGTAAAGTATCCTTTATTAGTTGGTCTCACTTTCTACTCACAATTGCGATGACATCTTCTCTCGATATCAAGATTTCCAGACCCTTGGCATTGTTTAATATAGGATTGGACATTTACTGTAAAAAGGTCCCGTTGTGTTTATCATTTATATTTTACATCATTACATGTACAGCCTACAGGGGTTATATATAATGGAAAATCGGAAGTTCAGTACTTAAGTACTTCCTTAGCGAAACTGGACATGGCTTGCATATTTCCTTCTGTTTTTTATGTTTAAAATAAATATTTTTCAACTCTTCTAAAGAAATTGTGTTCATGTGGCAGTTTTATTATTTTCAAACACAATTTTCTGGGAAAAAATGTCCAAGCCTCTGTCCATGTACTTATATCCCCCACTGTAACTTTTGAACATTACATAATACAATACATGCATCACTCTTACAAAGTTACAAAGGATGCACGAATAAAGTGCATTCTAATCTAGGGAGAGGTATCGTGGTCGAGTGGATATGTCACCGGACTGTGGATCACAAGGTCCGCGGTTCGAGTCCCGCACTAAAGTCCTTTGGCAAGGCATTAATCTACATTTGCCACACTCGACCCAGGTGAGGTAATTGGGTACCTGGTAGGATTATTCCTTGAAATGCACCGTGCGGTGATAACGGCTGCCGGAGCTAAGGCTAGGGTAATCATTTACAAAGCTCTTTGGAAGCGCATATGGACGTTTTATAATGTGATAATTATGCTAATACTATTAGTATTATTATTTATGATGATTACAATATTGAATCCAGTCGCATCCCTTGTTTAAGGTAACCCTTCTAATTGAGTAATACAAAATGGATACAATTTATTTGGAACATTATCTCTTTTATGAAAGTCTACTGTCAATTTCTTAGATACTTATCATCATATGGGTTCTTTCTTGCATTAGGGTTTAGTAACCTTTGAGATTTCATTCGCTATTCGATATAAACACCTAATGCTCCTTACGCGTGTGAAATGGCGCAGCGGACAAGACAGTGAGCAGAGAGAACTTAGATATCATGAAACAAAAAGTTTGTAGGCTGTTCAAAATAATTCAAGGTTATCCTAGGGATTGAAACAAGGTTCTGTGAAAGCCTAGATATATTGCATTATTTCAAACAATGAAGCACGGAAGCACGAGGCATAATTTAACATTTTAAAATGATTTAAGACCAAAGAAGCACATGCATATGGCCTGACCCACATTCGTTCCATCGGCCCAAACTTGGTACAAGGCGATTTTGCCAACGATGCTGCAAAAAGCGGCAAGACCCTAGTGCTCAGTTATCCGTGGCAGAAATATTATGAATAGGGTATCAATGGACAAAAAACTAGTTACTCTTCATGATGAAATACATTACAAAATCATATTATAATGACTTTTTAATTAGGAGTTACAAAAGTTGGGTACACTTTTTTTTAATACGCACTGTACATGTATCTTAACCAGATTATGTCTACTCTACTCTATTCCTATACTTTTTTTCTTTGTTTTCTCATTTTCGAAATTGTTTTATATCTGTTGATCGTAATACCTAATTAGCTATTCAATTCGTAATGTTTTTTTGCTACCGGTATTAGTATTTAGTATTAATATTTGGTATTTAGAATGTTTAGTATGTTTGTTTTGTATCACTTGAAGAATATATATGTTAAATTGAAAGATAATAGGTGTGCAACGTCTCAAGCATTAGGCTTATATTGCCAAACATCTGTGTGCTTCTCCATGCAGTATTACTGTAAATGTATTATGATTGTAACTGCCTTTTAAAATTTTGCTGCTATTGTTGGTTTAATCTCATGTTGATCATACTATATCATAATAATTCGTTTCCAATTGATTCCACTTGGTTGATTCCACTGTTCGGATGATTTATCAGAAAGAGATAGAAGTGAACGTTCTCACGGTTAGAGCCCCTCTAAAGTGTTGGGAGCCCAACAAATTTGATGGCAAAATTTCATTTAAATTAAATTGTATTATAATGCGAAAGAGGATGTCATTTAAGACACATTTCTGCAAGGATTTTCAAAACAAATGTGTTTGAAGTCGAATATTGATAAAAGAATACAAAATTTAGGTTTTCTGCGTTCAACAGAAAACCCAAATATGTATATTCTTTTATCAATATTTGTCTTCAAACACATTTTTTTTGGGGTGAAATCTTTGAAGAAGGGTGTTTGGGCGAATTTGGGGCTCCCAACACTTTAAGAGGGGCTTTAACGACGTTGTATTCTTCTTCTTATTTGTTCATCGTCTCTAAATGCTATTTGAATATGCTGATGACAATAAACGACACTGTAGTACTATTTTTATGTACCGTTAAAGGTAGAGAAGAAGATAATTTCAAACGTTCTTAGATTAATGACATAACTGGGAAGCATTGCTATCTATGCATGTTTTGCATACACATTGTGTCATACAACTACATGTATATCAATCAGTACGACTTTTAAAATATAATATTATCATTATCACCTTACGTGAGTTGTTTGCCTCTTTAAGAAAATTGATATAATTTATATTTGTAACTCTCTTCTCAACTGCACGACATCAGTAATTGGCTTGAAATCTTGTATACATAAGTTATATAGTGATGTAATGATAGAGTATAGAGTACTTTGACAGTTCTATGCAGATGTTATTTGTGCTTGTTTCACTTTAACATTTATTATAATTACTGTTATGTCAGATTGATTCATTTACGCATTTATGCATTTTTTTCTTACCATGTATGATACATATATACTGTTACGTGTGCCATGGATTTAACTGCATGCCATGCATAAAATACATTTTCACAATGATGTAATTATATTTTTGTTATACCACTACGTCTGTGTGATTCATTCATGCATTTATTTTGTACAACGTACATTGTCTGTTACTGTGGTCATGGTTGTAAATGAGCTGCAATTTGTGAGTTAATTTTCTTTTAATTCACCCCTAAACGAGCATCAGAAGCACTGAGGTGGGCGTACACCGAGGGCAGCTCTGTTTTTTCCTTTTCTTTATCACATCTAACAGAAATCGACACAACTCTAAGAATGTATACAATCCTACTTGCAACTTAACTCTACTACATGACAGCAGACAACACAAGTAACATGGTGATCTAAAATGATATATATGTAACAAAACTTCTGTCCAAAGTGTAACATGATGTAACATGATGTAACATGATGTAACAATGATAACGATGATAGAGTCCTTATTTATATTCCCACTTGTTATATCATGTATATGGCACTTTAAATATACATTTTACAATCTACGTGCTTTGATTACATGCAAGGTAATTTAAACAGATCGTACAACCCATGGACTGAAATTATGGGCTCTCGATTAGTGAATTACACTGTGCTCTTGTTTGAAACTCGCTTGTAATCGGTTTCGCCATTTCTGTATAACGCACTCTCAGTATACTTAGATTGGTTTTAGTTGGGTGGTTTTTAGCCGACTGCTAAGAAAGCATGTGTATGCTTTTAAGTAAACAACCAAGGGATCGATGGACTTAGATTCTCTCAGAGGGACTATGAAATTGTGAGTGGTGAAATAGATGTGAACTCGACTAATCAAATTATTTTCCTCCTTATTTTTCGTTTTTCATGAAAGCATGCTGATTTTTCTTCCAATTATGCTGACTTTTACATCAGGAAAACCACTCGCCATCTCATATTTCGTTTATTCCCTATATCGCCATTCATGTATTTACTTTCCACATTTCAAGGCGATTAAAATTTATATTTTATTGTTTTTCTACGTAAGGGGAGACCGATGTATATGTTCACCTCCAGGAAACTTCACTTGTTTACTTTTCATCTTCATTTCATCTTGATCTGCGTACTTCTACACGGGTCGTATCTTAGCACTATACCTCCAATTCTCCTCATTCTGTATAGCTAATCTCCTTCTTGCAACAATCTCAATTAAGAAGATACCTTTCACCAAAATATGTTCACAGAGTCACCGTAAAAGCTGTTTCGAAGAAAACTCCCCTTATCGGCGAGAGCATTGATCCAGCTAATATACTGCTATCTGGTAATGGCCAGGACTGTCAATATTATACTCCAGAGAATTTTGCATCACAAGATTTTGACAATCACAGTAGTAAAAGCTCATTCAGTATCCTACACTGTAATGCAAGAAACCTCAATAAATACTTTGAATTTATTGAGACTCTCCTATAAACCCTAATGAATTTTCCCTTCTCTGTAATAGCCATCTCCGAAGCATGCATGGCTGAATAAAAAGTCTCCTCCCTTATTTAATTTAGAACAATTATACCATGATCCGAGCAGATCGCGTATCAGGAAGAGGAGGTGGGTTGCTTTATACATTTATGACGAGTTAAATTTTAAATCAAGAGTGGATGTTCACATTGAATGAATCGAATCAAATTTTATCAAAATTGAAAATAACAATGGCAAAAAAATAATTATCTGGGCAATATTTAAATCTATCAACCACCCCTGAATCATTTTATGACAGTTTAGAAACATCGTTGAACATACTATCTCAACAAAATAAGGAAATTACTTTATAGGCGATTTTAATGCAGACATATTTCCTTCCCAACAAAAAAACAATGGTTCAACTCTCCTTGATTTAATATCCTCCTATGCATTATATCAACTTATCAATAAACCAACTAAAATAAACGCATCTTCCGCTACTTTAATGGACAATAAATTCACCAATGCTTTTAACAAAAACTTTAACAATGGCCATATTTATTCAGAAATATCATACCATCTACCCACATTTTAATTTCATTACACAACGCGTTTTAAAAACAAGGATTCTTAAAATATAAGGCATCGAAAACTAAATTCTGTCAATATCCAAAACTAAAAAAATAGCCTCGTATATAAAGAATGGGAAGAGATTTATGAAAAAAATGATGCGGAACAAGCATAAGAATGCTTTATCCGCCAATACTTTTCTTACTTTAATAACGACATACCATTAACGAAAAGTAAACCATCCAAGAAAGGCTTTAAATACATGGATTTCTAAAGGAATAATGACATCTTTCAATAAAAGAAATCAACTTAATAAATGATCTATCCGCAGTCCGTCGGCTCGAAACATAGCTAATGATAAACAATACCGCAGTGTGTTAACCAACATTATAAGGACTTCACGCAAAAGACATCATTCACAACAACTAGAAAGAGTTAAAGCATATCAGAAGGGGCGCTTCACGGGAGGGGGAGGGGGCACAGTGCCCCAATTTTTCAAGAATCCCCAAAGTGCCCCTTTCCCTTTCTATAGTAGCTGCCCGTTCCACATTCTTCCAGGAGTCACTTACCACCTCTGATATGTCCCCTCTATATCTCTGATTATTGCCCATATTCAAATCTAAGAGGTGCACCTTTACTTTGACAAGTGGTCCTTTTCTTTTTGAATGAGAACCCCTTCTCATAAATACACCTTTTTATCTCTGATAATTGCCCCTATTAACATCTAGTAGATGCCCTTTTTCCTTTGCAGTAAGTGCCCCTTTTCCATTCTTATAAGTGCCCCTTTTATCATTGGTTAGTGCCATTTTTCAGGTACGAGAAGTGCCCCTTTTTACCTCCGATAACTGCCCCTTTTATGTTGACACGTGTCCTCATTTCCTTTCTAATAGATGTCCTTTTTTCTTCTGATAAGTGCCCCAAATGAGAGCCCCTTCCCCCTTTCCTTCTTTTTCCTTCAACAAATGACCCTATTCCTGTATAATAATACCCATTTCAATGCCCATAAGTGCCCTTTTTCATCTCTTGTGAGTGCCCCTTTTCAGGTGCGAGAAGTGCCCCCCTTTCACCTCTGATAATTGCCCTTTTTACTTTGACACGTGCTACTCTTCTTCTCTAATAAGTATCATCTTTCGTTCTGAGAAGTGCCCCTTTATTCCTTTCAATTCAATTCAGCTTGTTTGGAATCATACAAATCACAAATCATAAATACAGAATACATAATGGGCCAGGACTTCTAAGAAGCAACCTGTGCTTGTACAAGAGACCCCTATCAAGACGAACACAAGTTTCAATTAAATAGCAAAAGAAAAAAAAAACTTACAAGGTATATATACGTAAACTTAGGAAGAAAAAAAAGACGGACCATTAACTATCAGCAGGTATCAACCACGTATATGCACACATCCACAGTCACACACAAGAGCAATACAAAAAAAGGGAAGAGGTCAGAATGAGAAAGAGAAGAAAGTGAAGAAGTGAGAAAGAGAAGAAAGGGAAGAAGTGAGAATGGGCAAGAGAAGAAACGGTCTACTCAGTGAAGGATGACATCGTTTTAAAAAATGTAACGTTTGAATAGAGTTCTAAAACGAGAAAGTCTGTAGCTGGATTTAAGGTTATTATAAATTGAATTCCATTTACATATTCCTGTAAAACGGATAGAATTGGTTCTTATAGTTGAACGGATAATGGAAATACAAAGATTATCCCGTGTACTAGAGTGATACGTATGGGATGAAAAATTTGTTCTAAACATATTAACGAAAATATTATAATGTTATAATATGTGTTGATCGTGGTTGAAAATAACTGTTGCTATGGAAACATCTAGACAAATCTTATATTTGTATTTCAGTAAAAAAAACGGAAACTATAATTTAAAACAATTGTTGAATATATGTTTGCATGATATTAAACGATGACTTTATGTTTTCTATAGGACCCTCAGAGGTATCATAATTTGTGTGTTTGCCATGAAGTAAGTGATGGACGTAACCCCATGGCCATTACCATGGTAACAAATCAAGAAGAATGTGAATTTTAGAAAAAATCAACAACATGAAACGCATTTCGAAATCGAAATTCGCTCTAATTTGAATGTAAAACTATGAAAATTCAATGGAAAATGAATTTGGGAGAAAAATATGTTTGAAAATGAAGCGTGGGAGCAGTAGGCATGACAAAGTTGCCGGAGCTTGAATGTTAATGATTGATGCTAACAAAGTTCTGTTTGCTTATTCATTTCATGATTCTTGTAGTAATAATGGAATCTAACATAGAAGATGTGCCTCCCATTACGGGCAACCATATGTACAATGGCCTCCGGATTCCTAATTGGGTTCTCAATTCCAGTATTGACGCTATGGAAACATTTGAAGTTCGCCCCGATGACGTTTACATCAACACTTATCCGAAATCAGGTATGTATTAAGTTGGTTGGAGATACAGCCCACGAGACCGTCAGCTCATGAGCCGACGGCACTCGAGACCGGTGGCCCATAAAACCGACGGCCCATGAGGCAGACTGTGGTCCTTGAAACTAGCATCTCAGGAGAGTGACAGCCCATAGGACCGGCGACCCACGAGACCAACAGCCCACGAGCTTGACAGCCCATGAGAGCGTCCATATCCTATGGTGGTCCAGATGGGACGTCGCGAATCATGAACTTTGTTTAGAAATTCGCGACTTGTCGCCTCGCGAAAAAATTCGCAACGAAATATGCGACAAGGCGCATACTTTGTTGCGAATTTTTTCGTGAATTTATTTTTCCTTGCTTGAGCGGTTTAAAAAGTTCATGATTCGCGATGTTCCTTCTGGGCCACCATAATATCCGCCTCGTGAACTTGCTTCTGAAAAGTTATCTGAAATATCAAGAGATGACATGCTGGTCTCATCGGCTTTCTGACGTTTCTGAGTGTGCCCCAGAACGACATTTTTAGTTTAATGCCATGTCGGTCTCGTGGGCCGTCATTCTCTTGGACTGTCGATCTACTAGGATGTCCCATGGACTTATTTAAATGTCCTGTTTTGGTAGATTTGTTTAAATCTGTTGAATCATATTTGAAGTGTTGATGGTGAAATAGAAATTAAGAATTAAACATATTGAATAGGGTCAGATGGGAATACACTTGTGTCCAACTATTTTGAAATTCAACCCTTGATTTTCGATGAATTCTAATTCTAAATATGCATGAAAAGCTTGTATAGACATTTTTTTAGGGAATATCTTGGCAAATTAAGTCTGACGCCATCCCCTCCCTCCCCACACACACACAAAGTCAAAATATTCTAGCAACGCCCATGATCTCCCGGCATTTTATGGTAAGTTATGGGAATTTTCAGATTCTTTCTTGGTCACCACACCATGCAGGTACCCATTGGACGATGGAGATCGTCGGGCTCATTCTCGCCGATGGCTACCCGGACAAAATCGACCGGACAGTTTGGTCGTCTTGTATTGAGATGATCAATTTGGGTATCAACAAGCTACCCAAGACGAGAGCAGAAGAATTGGCCAACCAGATCAACATGACGCCATTTCTGGACGTGGTGATGAAAGCGTCCTCCCCACGAGTGATGCAAACTCATTTGCCTTGGAATCTGTTGCCACCAAACATTCTTAAACGCTCCAAGGTGATCTTTGTGATATCAAGGGAAAGTCCAAAATAACATCCCTTACTTGTGAGCTTTTGCATTCTCTTAAATGGCGTCATATAATAAATATGATTAGATATAGTTATAAAAGGCTAGGGTTTGGAATAAACCTTCATGCCATATTTGTTTGTAGTCCCCATATATCCATTTCTGTGTACGGTGAATATGAATTCGGCAAATTCATTTTCTTTTTCATCAGGAACGATTATTCTTTACATGGTTCGACCGTGGACCTAACACCGTGCATGATTCGATCAGAGTAACGGCAACCTAACCGAAAACAAGGTAAACTGGGGTTTCCATCATAGTAATCTTTGATTATGAATAATGATTATTTTATAACTGATTATTACTGTCTTGTTGCCTCTCTTAATATATGCAGGTGGTATATGTTGCTAGGAACCCGAAAGACGTAGTCAACTCTTTTTTCAATTTTTTAGGAAACGCGTGGGCTTTTGATGGCGTTCCTTTTGATAAAGTCGTCGAGGCCTTTATGGAAGAACGTAAGTCGTTCATTTATCGTTCATTCGCATATTATAGATCAAGTTGAGAACTGGTCACGCGATTACATTGTGAAAAAACTGCCTGGAAGCAATATGGAAAGGCTGATTATCTTTGAGGTTTTAGAATGGTCAAAAATTAAAAGAAATTGACCCGGTCTCGCTGAAAAACACATGCACTGCTCACCAAAGTGTATATGTGACTACACGTACACGTGGCTTGAAGTTTGGTCCATTTTTCCCCCATTTTCTTTTTTAAATAGCTTTACCTCGTAATTTATCAGTTGGTCAAAATGATTGGAAAACGTAACAATGCACATCGCCCCATAGGGATTATTTCGTCAGAGATAAAGGGTAATGGTTAGGGTTGCAATTGGGTTTGGGTTAGGCATAGGGTTTGCTCCATGGTTGACGTTAAGAAATTGATTAGTGTACGATATTAATAGAGGTAGTATTATAAGTGTTGTGGTCCAGAGGATAAGTATTAGGACTGTGAACCACAAGGTACGGGGTTCAAATCCATGTAGAGTCGGAGTCGGAGCAAGTGTCATATAATTCTTCTTCAATTTCCAGGTAATTTCCGATGGGGTTCTTGGTTTGATCATGTGATGGCCGCGTGGAAGCTCCGAGATGAAGAGAATATTCTCTTCATGTTCTACGAAGACATGCAGAAGGTATGTCTAGATAGCCACAGTGTGCCGACAAGGAGAGACATTATTCTGTATGTACTATCTAAATATACAGGAGTGGAAAACTACTTTTGGAGGAGTCATTATCAGGGATATATAACTGTGCTTTGGATTGGAAATTCACACTTAAAAGTGGCGGAATCCATGTTGTACCGTGGGCTGCAAATTATAACTATAAATGGATAAAATAAGTAGAAGACAAAACAAAATGAACATGATGAAGCTTGCAGAAATAGGTCTGGTCTGTGCGGTGGTTTATCCCAGACTCGATCCCTGTCTCTGTTGCACCAAGGAGTTATTAGACTTCGGCCGGATACTTTTATCTCATGGTTATCTTATGGTTCGCGGTTCGAGTCCTGCCGCGGCATGAATGTCCTTTGGCAAGACAGTAATGTACATATGCCACTCTCCACACAGGTGTAGTAAATGGGTACCTAGTAGGAATTCCTTGAAGGCTTTGAGCCCCTTTGGGTAGCTGCGCTAAAATGCCAGGGTAAATTAGGTGTCTTGAGCATCCCCTTGTAGCGACTCATACATTTGCACTACTTGTATTGTACATATTCATGTTCACAGTAATTTTCCATCACGCTACTTATTTATATTAATTTATTCGGACCACGCGCGTTCATTCCTCCAATCGCGCATCGTGGTTCCGCGCACAATTCACTCCGCGTATTTTCAACGCCACGAGGTTTTCTTTACTCGTGCTTACATCCTCAGTTGAGTCACACGTCTCCGTGATTTTCTCTCCGGGCTTTATATTCTTCCGTGCCTTTCACCTTTTGCATGGCACATCAACTCTTTCTCTGCTGTCTTCAACGGGCTGACAGTCTTCTAGTGGAACGTTTAAATCAGGACCGACATGGCGCTTAATTCTCCGCTGCATGGGAGCTGCCAGTTTCTTTGTTCCGGTAGCTCTTTTCCCACACGAGCTCGACTCGCCGTAGTTCGTCTGCCAGTTCATCACCGAGTTCAACTCACTGCAACTCTGATGAATTTCACCATCAAAGTTCGGCTCATCGATCCATCGAGCGACTCACTGCTCTGATCTGCTTCACCACCGGCTTTGGTGTACTCTGCATTTCTTCTCTGGCCTCCCGACATCGAGCGACTCACTGTTTCGTCGTCGAGCGCCACATTTCATTTCTTCTCTTCTCGCCTGAGAGTTTCATCATCAGCATCATCATCATCACGAGCGTCAGCGTTGAGATTCTTCACGGCTCTTCAGCCACGACAACGAAGCTACATCTCCGCCATCAAGCCTCCGCACCATCATCGCGAGAGCCCTTCCTTCGTTCTTCACATCTCATCATCTTCATTGGACTCTCGATTTCATTTCTACCATTGTCGTAAGCTCTATTTTATTCATTGCATTTATTCATGTTCATTCTCATCTATGATCATCCAGTGTAACTCCGTGCAATATTTCTCATTCTCATTCCGAGTCATTTATATTTGCTTGCATGACTTACACTTTGCAAGTGTTTAGTCTGCATTATTCAGTACCCAATAAACTAACGAAAAGGGAATACAGTTTATCATGTATTTTATTGTCAGTGCAACCTTGCTTCCTCGTAGCTAAATAAAAAATAGAGTTATGTTTTGTGAGCAGTGAACACGCTTGCCAATATCCATTCACAATACCCCTCACACATATTTCTACACCCTGATATGGATATGTGCGCAATATAAATGTACATATTATACGATAGTTTAACGTTTTTAAATGTGGAGGGAGTTCGGGGAAAATAACCCAACTTATTTCAAGATTTTTTGTTGTATGCTTTCGTAATTTCGTGTGTGCGAATGCAGCACTGAAATCTATTGCGGTATCAAATGACATAAATTCTCCCAATTATTCCACCTCTCCTTTATTTTTACCCTCCCCTTTCACCCGCTCTCTCTCTCTCTGTCTCTCTATCTCACTCTTTCACCCCTATCTCTCTCATCGTCTTTCTCTTTCTTTCTCACCTTTAACTATGGTAACATGTGGCCTACCTAGGAACCAAGGAAATCTATTGAGCAAGTAGCCAAATTTCTTGGACGTCCCCTTTCAGAAGAGGCATTACAGCGAGTACTGGAACACAGTTCTTTCAAAGGAATGTCACAAACTTACAGAAAAGCGGCAGATGAGGCGGCGAAGAACGGAGAAGCTGACTTTACAGTTCTAGACGTCATGAAAAAAGGTTAAAGACACAGAATCGTGGGTCCTCATGGGATTTGCCATTTGACGTTATACAGATCTATGAAAGAAATATGTTTTCTCATTTTAATATCTGACATGCGTACGTCATGCGGTTATCACCGAAAGACTTAAAAGATACGTCCCGGGAGGGAAATAAAATAAATTGTTCCTTCCGAAGCAACCCGAACGATCTCTGATGTCCGCTATATGTTCCAATTAACCCCGAAAGTAGTGATGTCCCAGTACCTTTTCTTCTCTTTATTTTGGCTGCGTATGAGAAATGTATGGATGTATGTAAATTACCGAGCGATGTCGAATTCCCGTGAGAACCCGCGATTGCGTGTCTCAACTCTCAAGGCTCATTCAGAAATGAAGTTTCTTATAGATCGATTGGGAAATAGACGGTACACAGGCCATCATTTTTATCACAATATTTTTGATAAATGCTCCTTCACTGATACCACATTCGGACAATTAATGACTCTTTTGTTCATGACAATTTCTTGATTTAGATTTAAGCAAATTTAATTACTGCTCGGGTGAACCGTAAATTCCATGAGGTTTTCAAGAAAATTACACTTTCACACTCACGATAATGGCCAATTGCCAAAGGCTCAGTCGGCCGAATATGGTATCCTTAATTTAAAAAACAGTGAAAAGTTGACCATGACTCATTGCTTTTCTGATTTTTTTTTTTACTAGGTACGAGTGGCCAATGGAAGAATCGTTTTACGGTGGCTTTAAACGAAACCTTCGACATATGGTACCAGGAAAAGAAGAACGGAGCTGACATTAAATTCGACTTCGAATAAAGGGAACGAATTTCCGTCTTAAAAAGAATTATCTATTATCTCATTATGAATTGTTTAAAAGTAAATGAAGTTGGCAATAGTAAATTGCCTAAATCAAATTATTAGATTGTAGAATAATGTTTCAAAATGTGGTACCTAGTTAAAATGTAAGAATGTCAGAGGTTCAAAATTTCAGATGTCAAAAGTAAAAGTGATATTTTTACTTTGGGCATTTTTATCTCTGATATATTTGCCTATGGCGTTTGTACCATTGGAGTTGAACCTAAATATATGACTGATAAATTTGTTTTTAACGAAAAGTGTTACGGGCTAAGATATAATGAAAATTTAATGCTTCCGAAACCAAGAACCAATCAGTGTAAACGTACATTCTTGTATCGTGGATCCGTGTTATACAATGAACTACCTCTAAAGCTCCGTCAGTTAGGCACACTAAATTTGTTCAACAAATATGTTCAAAAATACTTTAATTATTTTGATATTTGAATTTCGCAATCCCGTTGGCTGTTGCCGTGAACATAATAAATGTAATAGACTAAATTAGATAATGTGTAGAATATCTTTAAAACTAATTAGATCAAATGTTAGCAGGGTGGGTGATATGGATGGGGTCGTATTTGGTTACATTGGGGATGGGAGGGGATATTTGAATAGATTTTGATAATTGTTTTTTTGTTTAATTTAATTTAGTTTAGTACATGTACGGTGTATTTTTATTAAGCCTTATTATTTTGTTATATCAGTACTTATTATATTACTCCCCATACCATATCTAAAGGAGTTTTTCATGTAGTAAATCATTATATTTACATAAATATGAATGATACAGCGTTGCTATTATCATCCATGTCTGGTTGGCGAGTTTACGCCCACAAACGATATATAAACCCTGAAAGCCTGAAATGAAGATACCGTTTGTTTGTTTGCTTGTTTGTTGTTTACGAATTCTCAAAATGTCATCTGCAAAATCTGACGTGAAAAGATTGCGGAATACTTTGAGCTACTTTCATGTTGCTAACGGGTTACAACCCATGATAAAATAGGGTTTGTGCATGAGAAGATAGAGAGAGAGAGAGAGAATAGGCTCTATAATTTAAAGTAACGTTTGCATCGCTCACTTTTTGTTTTCATTTTTGAATGATATCACTCTAACATGGATCGTCAAAGGCCGCGCCAATCCTTGACGCAGTCTTACGTCAGGAAAATGACACCTGTGCTTAACGGACCTATCATCTGGACTCGGTGTCACAAACATTAATTAGCAATTGATTACTATTTTGTCATTTACCATTGTACTAGCTCTGTGTTGCAGGCCTCTGTACCCCCCTCCCCCTTGTCAGATGCCCGTTACATACGAGGTGTCATTTCGATTGCGTCATTACCTGCGCTAATCAAGCAGCTAAAGTAAATTAACCCATGCGCCAGCAATTGCACTCATTTTATTATTTACGATGTTATATAAAATGCACATGACGCGTCCAAGAAAATCAGTTGCTAATACGTCCATGCGTCCTCAAATAATGACGCCTCGTATGTATCATTGTGTGGAGCCCCACATAATACCCCTGCCCCCTATGTTGTGTGTATCTTTGACTTACATGTAAGAATGAGCATTTCTAGCCCACAGTCCTCCTGCGAGAGTGGCCTCACCCAACAACAGTTCTAAATCTTACTGCACCAGCTAGGATACCAGGAGTGGCTACTCACTTTGTTT
The DNA here is from genome assembly GCA_037976565.1 of Mesocentrotus franciscanus. Classification (NCBI taxonomy): domain Eukaryota; kingdom Metazoa; phylum Echinodermata; class Echinoidea; order Camarodonta; family Strongylocentrotidae; genus Mesocentrotus; species Mesocentrotus franciscanus. Next base: position 28,812,947 of record CP137679.1, on the reverse strand, counting down.
TGCTACGCATCCTACTCATCACCTTTCGTTATTCTGTCTTCCTTCCATGCACGGTAAGAAAGAAACTTGTATTATTCAATCGTGGTATATTCCTGTTCTTCATAAAATGTGTATTTCAAAACTGTTAGCTTCATTATTCACATTATCTTGTAGTACTGTGTAAAAAAGATACTCGCGTAATTCGATCTCGACGGGACTGAGTAAAATGCGTCGACTTGGGCAATCTTCGACTTCTGCGTAAGTCGTAGAAATTCGACTTACCCATTATTATGTGCATGTACGACATATGCAAAACGAAGCCTAGCCAGCCTGCAGTTAGCAACATATTAACGCACTTCATCGGACTTTCGACGTCATTTCTACTTTGTCGAAAGCTTTATTTTTTTCATTGCATTTATTCATGTCCATGCATCTCATTTATTATTGGCCAATGTATCTCCGTGCAATATTCTCAATTTTCATTCATAACATTATTCTTATAGTCATTACAGATTCATTTATTTGCCTGACTTCACTTGCAAGTGTATAGTCTGCTTTATTTACACCTCAATGACGTAACGAAAAGGGAATACAATTTATCATTGTGTTTTATTGTCTGCAACCTTGCTTCCTCGTAGCTAAAATAAAAAAAGAGTTATGGAGTGTGATCAGTGAACACGCAAAACAATTTCATTCACAATCAATCCATCCACAATAGTTTTGTACACTACAAACGGAAAAGTTGTCCGTGACTACGTAACAATTCACTGATCAAATGGCCAATTTGAGGTTCGCATAGATTTAGTGATCTTATATTTCAAACATTCATAACTCTATTATTTCAGTCCGATTATGTCAAAATTTCGCCATTCTGTTTCTCTCATTTTTCTGCTTTCATAAGATATACTAATGAACTTATTACATAGGCCTAGGTTGCATTACCCTTTAGAGGTCGACACTCACTTTATTGGAGGAGCCTGCGCCTTTCAATGTTTACCTAACAGAAAATTATTATGCCGTTAAATTGCTGTGAATCCTCATGTGACCTGTATTATACAGTGGCGAATCCAGGGGGCGAATCGGCCGCCCCCCCCCCGGTGACCAAGAAAATAGGGAAAAGGGACTGAAAAGCTAAAAGAGCAGAAGAGACAGAGACAGGTAGAGAGATAAAGAGAGAGAGAGAGGGGGGAAGATACTTGCAACCCTGATTATTACCCTAAGGAAGGCAATGTATTGAATGGGATGGAAACCCCACCCCATATTATAGCACGCTATCGTATATTGCGTGAATAAATGCATGAAACAGTGGCGGATAGGGGGAGGGGGGGTCGGCCGCGGCCTTTTATGAAGGGGAAAAGAGAGAGAGCAACGGAAGAAAAGGGAGATAAGTGAGAGAAAAAAGGATAAGAAGAAGATAATGGAAGAGAAGAAAAGAGAGAGAGAGAAAGAAGGAAAAAAAAAAAAGAATATGAACTTTAATGTACAGATACAGATTACATTGCCGATGAGTTGACTCGACAATCATGTGCCTACGAATACTTCAGCCAAAAGTAGAACAGTAAGATTTTTTTTCTACGATATCGTCTTTAAAGGTCGGGTGACATCCAAATATAAGTTGATTCCTGTTGATGTGCAGGGCTGCATATCACTTGCATGCAGTATACATACCAATACTTATATGCTACATGATCAACTTTTTCTGATCGATTCCACACAATGCAATCGCGTGACCAGAACTCAACTTTATAAGAGAAAAAGAGAGATGATATCTAACGAAATAAAATCATAGGGCTGTGGAAAGCTGTGGAGAAAATTACAATTTCTATCGCTCGTGACGGCCATCTTGAAGGTTCTAATTGTTAAAAACTCGAGAGCGTCCGGGGCTCTGACCCGGAACAGTGTGTGTGAGAGAGAGAAAATTGTTTTCCAACGAAAAAAAAGCAATAAGGGCAGTGCAAACTCAAATGAATAGATTAGAGTTCTAACGCTCAAGACTCTTGGAGTTTCTGGGTTGCTAAAGCTCGAAAGCGTCCGGGGGCTCCGCCCCCTGGACTCCCGGCAGGGCTCTGCCCATGCAACCCACACGGGATCCATTTATGGAAACGTTTGCTTGGATTTGAAGTTGACCACAAACTTACTCACACACAGTGTTGAGTGCAGGGGTCAAGGGCCACTGGCTTCATCGGGCAGTTCGCGTGAATCCGGGACTTCCAGGTCAAAAAGTCAATTCAGACGCCGGTTATTCCTTTATTCTGACAACAATATAGAACCAATCAAAACAAGTTGAATACCAGAAGAAAGCTAACGATTAATATATTCATTAGCCGCTCACCCCGAAGCCGTCTGAACGAGTGCCGGAGGGCTTGCGAGAGCGGCCGAAGAGCAATTGAAACAATCTATTTTGCCCCTCTTCCAACGCAAAAAGGGACGACATTGTGCTGCATTACTATGTTATTTCCTACAAAAGTACAGAAAAAGTGCCATATTATTTGTTTATACCATACTTTTTGAAAGGTTACCCAAGTGACTCCCGGGCACCCCATGCTGGAAAGAAACGTACTTTTTAGAAAACTTCGCTTTTTCATGCAAAAATGCTCATTAATTTTGTTCTATGCACGCAAGTCAGATTGAGCGGATGATACAACGTTTCCATACGTAAGGCCGGCGCCTGGACCCCATCCGTAAAGATAGAAGTGGTTCCCAAGACAAACTTTTGTTGTACAAAATTGTCCTTAGGAGAGAGTGGTTCTAGAACAACTACCCCCCCCCCGGACAACTTCCCCCAGACAACTACCCCCTACGACAACCATCCTCTAGGACAACTACCCCGGACAACTATCCTAGGGGGTAGTTGTCCGGGGGTAGTTGTCCTAGGGGGATAGTCGTCTTAGAGGGTGGTTGCCCTAGGGGGTAGTTGTCCTAGGGGGTAGTTGACTGGGGATGGTTATCTGGGGGTTGGATGTCCAGCTAGGGGGTAGGTGTCCGGATACGGTATAGAGTGTGTGTTTTTATCGTTCAAGACGGCTATCGTGCATGAAGGTTCTGAAATTTTAAAACTCGAGAGCGTCCGAGGGCTCCGCCCAGGAACCCCTTCGAGGGCTCTGCCCCCGGACCCCACCGAAAAGAGCTCGCGCACACAATGACTTCGCCCCCCATATTTTAGAAATCCTTGATCCGCCCCTGTTATGGTTATAAATGATATCATTTCTGAACAGCGAACTTTGATACCTTGCTTGAGCGCGGTATGCTATCAACTTGTACTACAGTAGCGTAGATTCTTTGAAACCCACAAGTATTATAACGGCGGCAATTTAGGCAAAGAGGCAAAGATTAACCCACTACTACGTGTTTCTTTACAAACTCGACTCGTGAACTTTCCGTCTATTAATATAGTATTACGTAACAATTAATTGTAGACAATGTCCAGGCAAAACCGATTCTATTGACAGACCTACATGTGCTCAGACGACAATCTATTCAGCGGTAATGTGGTATTGTATTGTGTGTTCACAGAATAAAACGTCTAACTTCTCGCGAACTTCCTAATGATATTACTGGCAAATTCATTTGACAGTCTGATCGCTATAGCTGTATATGTACGGTATACGGTGCACACAGGTAAGCATCATTTCCCGATCTTTGGGCCAAATATCTTCTTTCACATTGTGTCAAAAGTCTCGACCTAGTACAAAGTTATCGAAATGTAATATCTTAAATGTAAATATATCTTGTAAACGTATTGTTTACCTTCAAAGTAATACTGTGAAAAATCTCGGAATGCATGTTAAAATGGGATACTCATATTGACGAAATGTGTAGAAAAATAAGTAAAGTTGTTTTTAGCTCGCCTTCGACATTAATTTATATCGGAATCCAATCTGAAGATGGTATATAATTCAATTATTCTTCCACTGTTTGATTATGCAGATATTGTTTATGATTCGGCAACCAAGAAACACACTGACCGCCTACAAAAATTACAAAACAGGGCCGGTCGTATCATTTTGAAAATTAATCCTTTTAACCATGTTTCAAATAAAGATATTCATGTTAAATGAGGGTGGAAATCTCTTCAATCAAGACGTAAATTGCTTCTAAATATAATGGTCTATAAATCCCAGAATAATTTGGCTCCTCCTTATTTAGAGGAGTCCATTAAATACTGTAATTATCCATATTCTCATACGCTCACAAGGAAATATTAAACTCCCCAAACCAAAGAGTGAATGCTGCCGAAAAATGTTTTTGTATAAAGGCTCACGTGAGTACAATGACCTACCGTTTACTATTAAGCTATCCAACAGCTTAAATACTTTTTGCAAAAATCTAAATGTAAGAAATCAGTTTTGCTCTGATCTGTAATGGAATATGCTTGGGGAGGGGTTATGCTTCTCTAATATGTTTTAGGTTTTATATGTATTTAAATAATATTATTTTATGTTGTATTGTTATTCTCTTTGTTGTACAATAACTGTTATGTTAATTACCTGGACCCCAACTAACAAAGCTGAATGGGTTATCCAGCCATTCACTACACCATTGATTTTACTGCATGCACTTTCTTTGTATTGTTTTTTAATATTGTGATATGGAAAATAAATACCAATACCAAGACCAATACCCCCTTATGCCAACGCAGCGCATACTATACATTTCTCCTGCGATCTGATTTTTCCGAGAAATGGCAATTATATTAAATATGGACATGTAAACAAACATCATCTTCTCGATTTAATTTTTGAGTGATGATAAAATACCAACAACCGGAATTTTAGAGCATTCAAGCCTTCTAGTCAGAATTAAAGCTGAATCGGCTTCAAATGATAGACAATCGCACAAATGGCCTGACGTCACGACAACTCTGAGCTGATTTAGCTATTCCTTCTCCAAAGAAGCTTGAAATCCCTTGAATTAAGATTTTATAAAGCATAATCATATTATGACTATTCATATTCTCAATCATTGAAATATTAAAAGCTTGAACATTCATATATACTATTTCCAATTCTTTCAAAATCGGATCGTAGTCAGTTCGTGTAGAGAGCGGTGTGATTGACAGTAACGTCATTCTGGCCAAGTTGTCAAGTTTGGTGGTTCCAAACAGTTTTATGCTAAACAATGGTGTGGTGATCTCTCTCTCTCTCTCTACGTGCCATATCCTGAGACGTTGGCAACCATGGAGTGCCACAACTCTCTGTCCCATATTCTATGAAGTAATTCATTCTCCCCGAGATCAATTCCACTTTCAGAGATCCCACCCTTAAGCTACTCATCCACAGAATCCTCCTTCTACCCCTACTCCTCCTCCCCTCGATTCTTCCAGTCAGTGCAAGATTTTCCAAACCATTCTTCCGTATAACATGACCCAAGTAGCTCAGCTGTCGACCTCTTATTGTTCCTGCCATGGCAAATACCTCATTATTAGAAACTCTTTCTGTCCATGAAATTCTTAGCATTCTTCTCAGGAACCAAACTTCACAACTATCCAGTCGCTTTCTTAGGTCTGATATCAGGGTCAGGGTGATCACACCAGCCTAAAACTCCGAATTTGCCCTGCTCCAGGCCGTTGCTTGAATGATTTCGCGGTGAACCTCTTGCGCAGGCTTTGTTGTTTAGGATCAGTAACCTGGACAACGAGCGAATATGACGTTAGCACTTCGGTACTCTATTGCTCCGCAGTCGATTTCCTACCAAGCATATTCCTTATTATATCCCTTCTATGAATATTCATGATATTCTAAATACATGATTGGTCAATTGGTGCTCACGTGATAAAATAAAATTTCACTATCAAAAACAAATCTCTATGAATAGTACATGGTTTGGATTAAGTGCATAGAGAAAGTCTTGTTTTGGAGGCTTCAGTCGCTAAGCCTCGCCCAAACCAAATCTGAGTATCCCCACCCCAGGGGAGGTGTTCTTGTGCTTGTACTAAAAATGAAGGTAAGGGCATCGCCCTCATCATAAAAAAAAATGAATAGTCAAGTTATTGTGTTTTATATGGGTAATGATTTCAACACAAATTGTACCTACGTTCGTTTTGTACAGCGATTTTTTTTTGTTTGTTTTGTTAATGTTTCAAAATTGAATTATTACAACAAAGCGGACAGCAAGGTGATATTTCCATACACATAAAAATAAAGGTCGAATTCCAGTTGCATCAAATGAAAAAGCATGATATAAAGGTCATAAAGCAGAAACAATTTCAGAGTATGACAATTTTCGACCTGATTGATTGATTTGAAATTAAGAAAGAATAATACATTATACAAAACATTAACATTTCTTTTAAAGAAATTTGGAAGTAAATAAGCCTGAATCATAGTAATTAATGACATGAAAGAATGTTCTGTTTATCATAAAATACGTAAATGAAAGAAAAACCTACTTAAAAGCTAGACTTGTTTCATGTAGGTTCACTGAATAAACTATATATGTCTATATGGGTAGTATAGGAAACAGTCTGAAGATAATTTACCTGGCATAATATATATAGGCCTATGTGAATTCCAAGATCTAGAGGAGGCACAGTCAGCCATTGCTTACTCGCCATACTAAATTATTATTCAAAGTATTTAAATTTATTACCCCATTCACTGCACTCGATCACTATTCCCCACATTAAAGTGCACATTCTCCCCTCCCTGGGTAGCATATGCTTATCCAATCACATAGACCTTTGCATCCTACAGGGTACCCATTTAGCACCCAACACTCTGAATATCGGCATGGCAATGAGATTACATTGGGCATGGTTCGAGCCAATAAGGCTCAGCAAGGATGCGCCGTTCAGTACTGTACACCATAATTTATAACAATAGTCAATCACAAAGGATAATACTTTGTTTCAGCTTTCTTGTTGTTAGAATGGAATCTAAAATGGACGACTTGCCCCTTATCATGGGCAACCATGTGCACAAAGGCATCCGGTATCCCAACTCCGTTCTCCCGTCCACTATTGACGCTATGGAAACATTCGAAGTTCGCCCCGATGACATCTTCGTCAACACTTATCCGAAATCAGGTATGTTTTAAAGGGCCCATGCCATCCAAATACAAGTTTATTCCTGTTGGTGTGTAGTCCTGCATACATTTCATATTCGATATGTAAACTTCTGAATGTGCTTCATAGATTTTTAAATATTTTTTGAAATATTCCCCTTGTGATATCATCTGTCAGTCATCAATGAGCTAACTTGAAAAAGTGGTATGTAACTTTGCCAAAGTTGACCACCTGTTACAATACAACAAACAATAGCAACATATAAGTTGCTATGTCAGACATGTCAGACTAAACTAATATTCTACAATAGACAATGGTATGTAATTTCCCCCAGCTCAGCACATGCTCATAATAGAATTGCATGCTTTCATACATGTACAATACATCATCATTGCCTTTGTCTTCCTGGTGATGCTATATACAGCATGTCTGACATAGCAACTTATATGTTGCTAATGTATGACGTATTGTAACAGGTGGTCAACTTCGGCAAAGCTACATACCACTTTCTCAAGTTAGCTCATTGATGACTGACAGATGATGTCACAAGGGTAATGAGATCTGGAGGTTTTTGGGGTGGAGCTTAGCAAGTTTGAAAAGAAAAAAAAAAAAATCAAAAAATATTTTTAAATCTATGAAACACATTCAGAAGTTTACATATCAAAATATGAGATGTATGCAGGACTACACACCAACAGGAATAAACTTGCATTTGGTTGGCAGGGGCCCTTTAAGTTGAGTGGGGCTGCAGCAGCCCACGAGACCAAAAGCTCCTGGACGACAACCCGCCTGACCGCCGGACAGCTCTCGAGGCTGACAGACAATGAGACAGCCGGCCCATGAGACCGACAGCCTATGAGACTGACAATGAGTGACTGAGACTGACAGCCTAACGGGCTTCTACAAACCTTTTTTTTGGGGGAGGTCACAAGATCGGCATCACTGGACAGTACTAGTTTTGGGCTTGTCGGTCTCGTGAGACTTCAGTCTCTAGGGATGTCGATCTGTCTTTGTGGATGTCCCCTTTGGCTATTCAAAAATATATATATTCAATCTCATTTAAGGTATTGGTAGGTAGTGGAATGGAAATTTAAATAAATAAGGCTTGTTGAATATCGTTTCCCGTGTTTTTAATATATTCATATTCATGATTTTTCATCAGGTGAATTTCATTGTACATTATGTACAGCTTGTAGACGGTTTTTAGGGAATATCTTGGCAAATCTTGGCAGGTACCCATTGGATGATGGAGATCATCGGGCTCATTCTCGCCGATGGCTACCCGGACAAAATCGACCGGACCCTTTGGTCGTCTTGCATTGAGATGATCAATATAGGTATCAACAAGCTACCCAAGACGAGAGCAGAAGAGTTGGCCCACCCGATCAACATGACGCCATTCCTGGACGTGGTGGTGAGGGCGTCCTCACCGCGAGTGATGCAAACTCATTTGAGCTTAAAGCTGTTGCCAACGAATCTCCCCAAACGCGCCAAGGTAATGCATGTCATATGCTATCCATATATTCCAAACAATGTTCGTAACGAATCAAATCAAAGTCTGTCTACTAGTTTAGCTGATAATTAATACAGTTAGTTGATTGCCCCTTTAGGCAGTGCTGCGGGTATAATTATATCCAGACACGAAGTAAAATACTTGTTTTAATAGGGACTTTTAGATTTGCACGTTGACGTAGTGGACTGCAACGTGTGCCATTCTTTCAAGGCACTGGCCCGTGCCCGGCAGTGCCCTAAAAGGACTTCACATTACCTTGAAAGGATGTCACCGTGGCAGTCCACGTTCTCGTCGTGTAAAATCTAAAAGTCCCTAATGTCATGTATAGGACAAGAGAAAGACCAATCAGGGAGGTGAAAGAAAGGAGGTGAAACTCTTGTAATTTATTCAAACTCATTCGTGAGTTCTAAAGCGTAACAATGGGATGTGTAACATTCCACTTGGCTTTGAAGTTCCATGCTCCGAACCGCGCTTCCACTGCGGGGACTTTCAGAAGCCAGGCACCAGTTTTACATTTATTACAAAATATTAAATTACCAGCAAAATTTCAGTGTAAATCAAAAATTTTATTTGGGGATTGTATTGGGAAAAGTGCATCAAACAAATTTTCAAATTTAGTACTCCGTCCTTCCTATAATTTGTGTGCCAGAGTTGGTAAAAGAAAAATTACATCCTGACAAAAACTCAATATTTTAGGATAATGCGCTAATTTGTGCATGTTTTAATGTCCCGTTATTTAATCCATGATTTACAATCTACAACACGCCTCTCTCAGTACAATAAGAAGTCAACCATCAGCAGTCGCAGTTTGCCCTTCTCCACGCCAGACTTTAGGGCCCGCTTGATGAATAGCAGTGTGTTTTCGCGTGTTTTTTTTATATTTTTGAAGTTAAAAAAGGATGAAATTACACAAGTTTGTGTTCGCTTGTTCTACTCTTTACACATTCAACAATGGATGAGAAATCATTGAAAGGGACAGCGAACAGTTGCTGCGATACCATTTTCTGATGTAGGAATTCAAAATCCTGAAATTTCATGCGCTCTTTTATCTTACCACCTGGTCAACAGTTGCAGATAAGCGCATAACTTTTCGGCGGCGTGAAGCATGGGGTCAAAGGAGAGCGGCTTGATTCCAGTCCTTCTCTATCACGTCCCTGGACCAATCATTGAATTGTGCTCCAACAGTCTCTTGTTTGAAATGATGTAGGGGTGTCTGCTGCATGATTAAAATAGAATAAGGAATTTTTGTCATTTGTCCTGGTCGTGGCGAAAAGAGAATCCGCAACAAAGATATTTTATACAAGTAGTAAAATTATGTAATAAAATTATGCTTATTTTACAAATAAAGTATGATAGAATTTGTGCCTTGACACAAAGGTAACACTGTCCATACAGAATTTATTTATTCTACATTATTTTGTCTCTCTCGACCCATGTGTAGTGAGTTGCAGGTATCTAATTATTGGAAGGAATTATTTGAGCACAGTAGCGGCAGCCTACAGCCAAAACGGGACTAACATAAGTTTCATGAGCATCACTCTTGATTATAGTGATTTATTGATGATAATTTATTTATCATAACTGATTTTTACTATTTTGTTGGCTCTCTTAATATACTCAGGTGGTATATGTGGCACGGAATCCGAAAGATGTGGTCAACTCTCTTTTCAATTTCATAGGAAACACACGGGCTTTTGATAACGCTCCATATGATAAAGTAGTCGAGGCCTTTATGGAAGAACGTAAGTTATTATTTAATTTCTGATATTAAGAATAAAGATTAAAATTGAGTACTTGTCATACGAAAACAATGTGAAAAAAACTGTCTGAAAGAAATTGGAAAAGCCTGATTATGTCATACGTAGAAATGATATAGTATGATATAGTCAGGGGTTTTGGAATGGCCAAAATGAAAGGCAATTGACTCCATCTCGCTAAAAATCATATACACTGCACACAGAAGTTGATATGGGACTACATTGACATATGGCATCATGAGAGTTTTATCCAAAGCTTTCAGCTTTTTCTCATTGACCGCGGAGAAAATGTCGTTTATAACCGGACATTGACAATGTTTAATTTGTTAGCCTTTCTTTCAATTTCCAGGTAATTTCCGATGGGGTTCTTGGTTTGATCATGTGATGGCCGCATGGAAGCTCCGAGATGAAGAGAATATTCTCTTCATGTTCTACGAAGACATGCTAAAGGTACATGTATGTCTGGATTATACCTGCAATAACAAACCCCTACGGAAAAAAGGGCAGGGGTCCTCAAAATTTGAGGTGCCTGTTTATTTAGAAAAAAGTCTGAAAAGCAAGGAAAAGTGTCCTCACGTTTTGGGGATCCTTTGTTACCAAAATGAATAGAGACATATTTTCTGAGCTTTACTTTTTCATTTTACGGGTCTGAATAAAAGGTGCCCCTAACGTTTTTGGATTAGGAAGGGGTTCTTTCAGATAATTTGTTTTTTCAGGCACAACAAATGGTTCAGTGTTTCAACTCTTTGAACTTCATGAATATGGCAATGAAGGTAATAGTGACATTAAGGCGATGTATAAATCCTAATATCATTATTATCAATAATCTTTTTTATTAATTAATTAGTTAAATAATTAATTTCCCTCAATTGTTCAAATATTAATATATCTTTAACCACATCTTTCCCCTCTCTTGCTCCCCCCTCTCTCTCTCTCTCTCTCTCTCTTGATCTATCTATGTCGGTCTCCCCTCTCTTTATATCCCTATTTTCCCCTGTATCTCTGTCTCGTTTTCTCTCTCACTTTTATTTCTGTTCAAATAGGAACCAATGAAAGCAATTGAGCAAGTAGCCAAATTTCTTGGACGTCCTCTCTTAGAAGAGACATTACATCGCGTACTTGAACACAGTTCTTTCAAAGGAATGTCACAAACTTATAGAAAAGCAGCAGAAGAGGCGGCGAAGAACGGAGGGGTCGACTTCACAGCTTTGGGCTATCTGAAAAAGGGTAAAGTCTTGAATTCATTGCTTGATAAGAGTCATACAATGGTAAAGGCCATACAACACAAGAAACACGCTTGCTCCATTATGCCAAAACGGTTTCTCATTTATCATGTTTAATACACCCCGAAAACCGTATTGATATCTGAAATTACGAAACTACAGCAAGCGTATTGCTAATCACGGACGTTACAAAAAAGGAAACTATACCCCTAATATATATAGCATCCATGCAGTAGCGTACGCAGGATTTTTTCAAGGGGTTAAAATTTGAAAATCGCGCAAAAATTTCGCAACGACTCAGCCAGCCGCTGAATAAGCGGGCGGGGGTAAGAGCACAAACGACTCAGCCGGCCGCTGAATAAGCGGGGTGGGGGGTAAAACCTTCTTTTTTGTTTTTTTGCCCAGGAATTGGAAAATTACGTCATCAGATATTTCCTTCAGTGACTTGGGGGAGAGGAACACTTTTTTTGTGTGCCTCCTTTAGCACTTTTTTTTTAAACAAAAAATTGTAGGGTGTTTAACCCCAACCCCCCTGCGTACGCGCCTGCATCCATGGATAGAACAATAAACTTGACCATTACTCACTGCTTTTCTGATTTTTATACCAGGTACGAGTGGTCAATGGAAGAGCCGATTTACGGAGACTTTAAACCAAACCTTCGACAGATGGTACCAAGTTAAGTTGAACGGAACCGCCATCAAATTTGACTTCGAATAAAGGGAACGAATTTCCATCTTAGAAATATTACTATACATTATATTTTTTTAATGTATTGATTACATATAAATAAATGGCAGTATTGCATATTTCGAGTAGTTTCCCAAGTTGCCCAAGCTTGCCTAAATCACACTGGTAGATGGTAGAATGATGTATCAATTGTTGTAACAACGTAATTATAAGTACCCCGAGGCTGTGCTCTCGACTTCCCCACATACGACTGACTTTCATAATCTGTTCGAAAATTTGGAATTTGTGGAATTTCTATCTTTTTAAAGTGTAGAATTTATCGTCATGAAGCGCCGCCCCCCCCCCACACACACACACATGCGCGCACACACACTCGCCACATACAATATAAACACGCTTTTAAAAAGCGTTCAACAACGCTCGAAAAAATACGCTCGTATATTCTTAAAAATACATCCATGCAGGGGTGGCGATCCCGGGGCGACATGTCCCGGCCCCCCCCCGGAAAATTTGAAAAAGTGCACACACAAAAATGTATAGCAAATACTGACTAAAGACTGCACCACACTTTTAGGCTTAGAGTGCAGTGTTTAGACTCCCTCGCATAATTTCCTTCAAAATGTACAAGTTAATATTGTAGAAAATCTGTATTCCGTTGGCAAAGTAAAAGTGAAGTGTGAAAAAAGTATTGCTTGTTTTTATACTATAGTTTTGCTAAGGAATGTAATTTTCTAATACAACAAAACTTCAAAAACCTGTGAGGGGGTAGTCACTTCCATCACCTTCGCCCCTCTCGTTCACTCGCATTTCGTCCCCCGGTCATGAAAAGAAATCATCGCCCCTGCATCCATGCACTCCCTTATAGGACTATGTTTGAAATAGTATCTGTAAAAATTATTTTTGTGAAAATATTACATTGAACAGATGGATACGAAGCAATACGAGCAAGTCCAAGCTACTATGTCCCATACATGTACGTTACCGATCTCATCTCAAATTTATTTCATTTCATCAATTTATCTAGAGCTCAGATCAGACAAAATCATTAAGTGAAATTACACGTTTGATATTCATTCACTTAACATTACTTAGTAACGTAAAGGACACCAAATGACCAAATACATTGGACTTGTCCCAAACTTACATGAATAAAAACCAAATATAAAAACAAGTCTCTATTTTTAAAAAGGTAGATTATGTGCTATTTTTATTTTCCATTGAATCTGTCCGTACAAAATACAGGTATGTGGCATTGGAGAGGGGGAGAGGGGCAGAAGGAATACTTTAGAGAGAACAATGCAATGACAATATTACAATTACCGTTTTTCACTTTTCACATTTTACCGAATGAGTTTATATATATATATGTATATATAATGTGCACTTGAAAACAAGCACCAGGATAAAATAAAATTCGGTTCTTAACATAGAGGAGTAAAAGAGAGGGTGAGAGGTGGAAAGAAAGGGGGAGAGGGGAAGGTGAGAGGGAGAAGTGGAGGGAGGAAGAGAGAGAGATGAAGAGATTAAAAGACAGAGAGAGAGGGGAAGGTGAAAGATGAAGAGATTAAAAGAGAGAGGGAAGGTGAGAGGGAGAAGTGGAGGGAGGAAGAGAGAGAGATGAAGAGATTAAAAGACAGAGAGAGAGGGGAAGGTGAAATATGAAGAGATTAAAAGAAAGAGAGAGGGAAGGTGAGAGGAAGAAGTGGAGGGAGGAAGAGAGAGGGGAAGGTGAGAGATGAAGAGATTAAAAGACACAGAGAGAGGGAACGTGAGAGGGAGAAGTGGAGGGAGGAAGAGAGAGGGGAAGGTGAGAGATGAAGAGAGGGGAAGGTGAGAGATGAAGAGATTAAAAGACAGAGAGAGAGAGAGAGAGGGGAAGGTGAAAGATGAAGAGATTAAAAGAAAGAGAGAGGGAAGGTGAGAGGGATAAGTGGAGAAGGTGAGGGAGGAAGAGAGAGAGGAGAAGGTGAGAGATGAAGAGATTAAAAGCAAAATTCAGCAATGCAATGGTATTTGAGTTGAAGGAATAAATAATTGAATGCCCAATAATAATCTGCAACATGATTTCCATTTGGATTATTAATAGCCTCAGTAAAACAAAGATGAAGGACGGACTAAGTCACCTATGATAGAGAACAGTGTACACATTTAGAAAAATAAAAGTTGTTATAAACCCCCTAACTTTTAATATCAATATGACATTACATCCATATTTCTTCACGCCATTGCAAGTTGTACAAATATCAACAAGAAATATTATATGATTGAAGTCTGATGTTGGCATTAAATATTTTCTCAAAGAAAGAGTTTATTGCTATATATTCTACATAATACAACTAAGAAATTGTGATACTTAAATCAGAAATACACTGTACATCTACATTTCATCTTACAAAAATATACATAGAAATGGCAACCTGACAAAATTAACTATATGTACTGCAGCTATTTTTTACAATACATGGTGTACAATTAAGCTACCGATAAATTGCATTTAACTTGTGGAAATTCTGACGAATTAATTTATGTGTTATAATTGTTTGCAAGGAGCACCTTTTGTTACTATTTTGCTAAATGGACAAATCATAATCAAGAATGCATAAGCACTACAATATCAAGAATTTGTTATTCAGTAATTCATTGCAGCGATATTGATGTGATAAACGATAAACCAGGACGATTACCAGCAGCCCCTATTGAGAGTATCAACATGCATCATAAAAATGAATTTAACAATTTCTAAATTTTAAGGATTACTACAACGTATAAATAACAAATAACATGACAAAACTATCATATGGATCAGAAATCTCCAGAATGTAATCTTCATTTGATGAACATGAGTTGCAAGCCTGCCTAATCATTGGTTCAGTACTCCTAACATTAACATAAATAAAGTAACCTATTCAAAACTTAAGTCATTTTATTACACACCTCTTTAAGGGGCTCTTTGTCATAAAACTCCATGCAGCATCATATTGATCAAATCCCTTTCTCACATGGCTTATTCAAAGATGGAGAGGTCAAATGTCAATCATGTGCAAGGGATAGAGGGTGTTGCACTGGACGTTTGTTTGAAGTCTGAACTGACTAATCATAGCATGACAAGACAGTTGTACATTAAGACACATTGAAAACAATTTGGTATACCACATCACATCATTGTTTGAGGATTGACTTGTAACGGTTTGTTCACATAGGATGCGATAAATCATGGTGGCTAACCACAACATATACATGCAGTGTGAACATTGAAAAAAGTAGCTGCGTAATGCGCAGAATGAAGGTCCTACATATTCTAACTTGTCTATGAGTTGTAAGATAGAGAAATGTGAATGCTTTAAACGCTAGCGATTTACCGCAACATATGTGAACGAGGCCTCCCTCATGATACTTTAGTCCTTGACAGCAACAGCAACAACAGAAAAAGTATAGTATCTGACATCGAAGATATAAATATACTCTCCAAACTAGAAATTAGAAATAATAATTTCAGTAAAAATTATACATGAAATAAATGTGTCTCACCTTACTGTACTTTTTAACATGCATGTACAACAAAGTGTATCTGAATGTTTCTTCTGCTGAGACAAAAAGGGGCATTACAATTAACAAATGAGTAAAAGTATGACTTAACACCCTTCTGGCTCTCAGCACAGTATAAACTCTGCTGTACTGTCTGCCTGTAACACAAACGCAACTGTATAATTTGGATTTTTCTCATCCCATCCTCCTGTATAGGAATTTCGGAACTACAACTCCTTTATCTTTCTCTTGGGGCAAAATATGCAATGGATTAAAATCTAAAATCACACAAAAATGTTTTGTCTTTGAATAAGTGATTCCCTAAGCTGGTGGTAAACTCAACTTTTAACATGTATAAACAAAATAGATATTATGCTAGTCCAGGTTCCATTCTCAGAGGCATATCCAGGATTCTGTTAATGGAGAGGTGGTGGAGCGGGGAGGGGGTGGACAATTAAAAAAAAAAAATCCCTACCAAGAAAATAAAAGAGAGTAAAAAAAATATATATACAAATAAAGAGTAATAAAAAAGTATTATTTATGTATTCAAGAAAAAAAAGATTGATTTGAAAAAGGGCAGGTGGGGGCAGGGCACCAGCTGGTTTTGCCCCCTCTCCTTAAATCTTCCAGTTAGCATACTGGTCATAAACCCCACGCTGGCAAGCTGGGCTCAGCACCATACCTTGCCGGTGGATAGGGGATGTGGGTTTCGAGGGAAGGCTCCCCACTCTATACTGCAGTACAGTAAAACCTTTATATATATATATATATATTTTAAAAAATATAACCTATTCTTTCCATCCAAGAAATCACCCTTTTGAACCTTGTTTATATCTGGGCTATAAAAAACATCCCACTGGAATAAAAAAAATATGGGATCAGTAAAATCAACTTACCAGTATCATACTTTATAAAAAAGATTATTTTGTAATAAAAGCCAACCAACTCTATTGTGAGCAGCTATCACACAGTACTGTAAAGATTTAATACTCTGTATCTAGATGCAAACCAAACTATTTGCACAACTCAATGCTCAGATAACAAGAACAATGCATACACCCTGTATATGCCATTACAGTGATCGGAAGTGAGCATACCGTACACTGCCTACAATACAGACCTTACCCCCGGCTCAAATATAAATAAAGTTCCTCTTAAACTGCAAATGGCAATGATTTACTCAAAATATTAACACCTCTTTCCATTTGCATCTGATATCATTTACATTCTGGCACCATTTATACAAATATAAATTTACCAAACATAGGGTAAACAAAGGTCAATATACATCTATCTTACCAAAATAACAGTTTTAAATATCCTTTTGAAACAAAATTTACCATCAATGGTCTTTATTGCTAAATGCATGGCTACAAAAACAAGCAAATTGGTATATTTCAGAGTGAAGATGAATTAAAACCTTAAAATACAAAACTTAAGAAAGAAAAACAGAAAGAATCAATCGCACCAACTACCAAGCAATAAAAATGTATAAACTACAACAGAATTAAGTGTTCCAAGAAAGATCTACATATTTTCAGCTGAGAACCATAATGGCATAACCTCCATTTTGTGAGATAACAATTTAGGCCCTTATGGCACTCAGAATAGGAAGCTCTTGCACAAAAATATCTTTTTGCCCTTCAAAAGACGTCCATCTGTCTCTCTATGGTCATTGACGCCATAAGGCAGTCTCTCGTGTCATATCTTTGCAGGCACCCGTACAATTCATCACACTCTACCTTCTTGTAAAAATGATAAGGGTGATGGATGGATATTCTAGATACATCCTTGAGATCCATTACAGTCAACAAATGGTTGTGTCACAAGTACCACAAGTCGACTTTGGCAGCAAGGTATCATATTACAAACAAATACTAAGTCTGTCTCTCTTCACTCATGCATATGATCTGTTGAGAAACAGAAGGGCACTGACTCACATACATAACCTAACACAGAGTATAAAACACCTCTCTGGCTCTCAAATAAAACTGTTCCATCATTTCAAACAGATGCAACATTCTTACTACCCTGTGCTTGCATCTGCGCAACTCCTCATATACCCTGATATAATCCATTTACAGCCAAAAAGACATTAAATGCTAAATCTTTAGCCATCTTCCTTTCCAACTCTAACCATTTCCAGGCCATCCATTTGACGACTCTGCATAGACAGCAAATCCCATGCCTACAGCTTATGCTCTTCTCTCCCAGGAACAAAACATCAGTATGAGCTTGCACATCTTCAAAACTTGAGCTTTGACCTCTGACCTTGAACTTTGTCCAATTTGAGCTGGCAGCTGCTCTGCAATACTTGAAAAATAGAGAAAAATTGCTTCTTCTTTCTCCTACTATTTTCGTTTTTGGCAACAACTCATGAAGGACTAGTGACATCACATCTCACTGATGATTGACCCTTCACCTCTCTTGACCTTGCACTGAACTGAGCCCTAATCCTCCCAACTGCTTTCCATGATTTGCAAAGGTTTCCTAGCAAGTGGTGTCTGCTTCCTCACTGCCAGGTTTCACATTTGCTTGATGACAGATTCAGAGCTCACCTGGATTGACCCTTCACCTTTTGACCTTGCTCCATCCTTCATCTTTGTCCATAATTCAGGCCAAGGGTCTCCATTCTTTGGACAGGTGTTATCAGAGGTCATATCTACTTCCTCGTCACAACACTTTATATTTCCCCAATGGAAGACTGACCCATCACCTGTGCTCTTGAGATCATAGCTCTCCATTCTTTGCAGAGGTCTTATCAGAGGTCATATCTACTTCCTTATCACTGCACTTCATTCATGTACTTACCTGATGGAAGATTGACCCTTCACCATGCATGACCCTTCACCTTTACCCTTAATTGAGGATATTGATCCCCATTCTTTGCCGAGAGGTCTCGTAAGTGATAATGTCTACGTCATAATCATTTCGCTTCATATTTCCTTAATGGAAGCTCGACAATTCATCTTGCTTGACCTTTCACCTTTGCCCTTAATTGAGTCCATTACTCTCCATTCTTTGCATAGAGGTCTCGTTGTAAGTGGTGAGCATCTGCTTCCTGACCGTCTCTGTGAGCTCATTCACGTCCTCGCTGGTCTTTCCTTCGGTGGAGACAGGGGGTAGCACTGTGATGGTAAACTTTCCTGAATTTATAAGTAAAATAAGCAAGAAAAACAAGTCTTGAATTGAACTTGGCATTTAACACAATTTAAAGTCACAATAGGCATATCCAAAAGAATCATATAGAATAAAACAATATTAAACACTGTAATTTACATCCATAAGAATAAATTAAATCAGGAAATATAAAAGTTTCATTATAGAACATAAAACCATGGTCGTGTCACCAAATAATGTGTAATTACATATTATCTAAATATATGTCAGAGGTCAAAGTTTGAATTGAAAACAAAGGGCACTATTTTTCTTTCTTTACTTGGTTTAGGTACCACAGCAATCAATATAAATGAAGTAAGGACATTTCTGCATTGTCCTTGAGAAAAAAAATTATCAATCGAAATGTTTCAATAAGCTAAGAGGCAATTTGTCATTGAAGTGTCTGTCATTCATATCTCGGCTGACTACTTTCAGAACTAAATTTAGCCAAGCTCATGAATTTTAGTCAGACAGCATTACGTCTTTCTCTCTCTCTCTCTCTCACTCTCTCTCTTTCTCCTCATTTAGCACCCCCTTCTATTCTATAACATATGAAAAATGCAAATACATGTAGAGCACCTAATTAAACATACCCCTATATGAAAGGGCCTCAAATGTTAAACAATTTAAAGGGTTCTCGAACCGAGGACTCCTTGTTGTGCGAGTGGTTTCAAAGAAAAGGTACTGTTCTTATGAGTGTCCTCGGTACCCACACACAAATAATCTCACTACCGGTTTTCCACTTTCCATCTCATAACTACATTGTACAAACCAGATAAGATAATCATTCTATTATATATCATCACCGCCCTTATCTGAGAGGAATATCCAACTAGAAAATTGAGGTAAACTATTCAAACAAGAAATTTGTATGCTACTGTACACAGAATCGGAAAAGGAAATAGAACAGATTGCACTTTCAGTTGTGCCATTCAAAAGCTTTGGAAAAACCTTCCACTCTAGACATAAGAAAAGCCTCATCTGTTGCCGTCTTCAAAGTTTTGTTGAAGACTCACTTGTTTTCAGAAGCTTTTAAATAGTTTTTAGTTGTGTGTCCATAAAAAAGCACTGTTATTTATCTTCAGGTTGGGAGTTAACCTGTTTCTGTATTTTCCTTGAAACTATACTACATAATTTACGCTAGGAATGGCTTGTGCTCAATTTTAACCTTCATATTAAAAATTATAAAATCAAATAAACTTATGTGAACTCGTATGGGTGTTGCTATTAATGAATACATTATGCATGACATTGAAAAAATACTTACCAGTTCCGAATCGCTTTTCCCTGTGGCTGTAGAAATCAGAATATGATGAAAACACAATTGGAATGACAGGTACCTGTAATAAAAAAAATAATAACAATAATTGGTAACAATCAGGTGTGGTATTCTCAAAAAGTTGTCATCTTTTACGCTAGCAAAACAATGTTAATTGACATATTCTTTATTAAGTTTGCGTTCAAAAGGATGCTCAGACAGGTGTTTCGCTGCATGATGTTTCATTATACAACATTCAGACTAGGACAAATTAATTGCTTTAAGTACCATGAATCTGGAAGTCCGAAGTGTTTATCTTAATACTGTGTAATTTACCTGAGCTTGGACGGCAAGATGGAAAGCTCCTTTCTTGAAAGGTAGCAGACCTGTTTCCCTATTCCTGGTACCCTCGGGAAATATCCAAACTTTGATCTGGAGAGAGAAAAAAAAATTGATCCATACATCATAGAAAATACTTTTCTAGCCCTTAAAGTGTACCATTCACCTAAAATTATTTTGCTTTGTATGTTACGGGTTCTTTGTTGCTACAGTCAAACCTGTCTATAGCGACCGCCCAAGGGAAACACAAAAAGTGGTCTTTGTAGACAGGTGGTCTTTGTAGACAGGTTCCTTTAGTACATGTTTCAATGAGAAATCAATTTCAAGGGAAACAAAAAATGTGGTCTTTGAAGACAGGTGGTCACTAAAGCAGGTTTGACTGTATAATATACTCAAACTATGAGATTCAAATATTAGTTACTTCTATAAAAAGATGTTGCAAGTTTAAATACACTCTCGATAAACATTGACGTGTCTGGTTGGTTGACATTTTATGCCAGACCTCATTATACATCATCTAATGCGAGCCATAAGGGTATCAACTAACTCTCTCTCACAAATGATGCATGCGAATGAGTTCATTATACAATCTATCTAAACTCAAGTTGAGGCTGTATGCACCTATCGCATGAAGCCATCAGGCTGAGAATGATAGGTGTAAAACGGGCTCAACAAAAGCAGATAGATCCTCTAATGAAAGAAGAAAACATGCATCATTTGTTTTATACAACAAAACTCCTAGATCCTTATTATTTGATGTAAAAAAACAAATAACCCCCATGTTTAATAGGCACAATTTAGCGCGCACAAATATTAAGTGCACTCACGTTCAATGATTTTACATTCAGTGCGATGCAAGTATAGACCCACACACAGCAAGAGCGCACTACCTTCTATGTGCCCTGCTGCGCATTGCCTACTTCAAAATTATTAGATAGTACTGGAAACTATTGCACACCTTCATACAAGAAAAAAACGTGGGATAGTTAGTCTCGGTAAATAGATCACACCTGACCACGTTTGACCAATCATTTGATTAGGATCTAGAAGTGAGTTGTATAAATAAATATACGAGGTACAGGTAGCCCCTTTCTGGCTCTCGGCAGATGCAATTGTCTGTTGAGGGCCAGAGCCCTGGTTTATAAAACTTGTTATCAATAAGAAATGCTAACATTCGATGGCAAATTTGCTTTCAGCCAATCAAAAGCTATCATTTCATGAGCTTAGAACTGTTATGGGATATTGTTATGTGTCTTCTCAGTCTCACTTCATATTAGGTCCAATAAAAAATATGAGGTCTAAAAACTTAATATGATGTCAGCTGGGGTCTGTGAGGTAGAGGACAAAATATCTTGGGCTTGTCCATCTCTGCAAAAGAAAGTTCCTCGCATTAAGGTCCCAGTCTTGGACTTACGTTTTTATCCTTGATGTGTTGGGCTGTATTCTCCATTGTGCTCCTGGCCTTATCCGGATGAAGGCGATCTACAAAGACTGTCCCACACAGGTAAAGACTCACACCGAATGGTCCAAAGAACAGAAGCTCCTTCTTCCCCAAGCACACACATCGCTTTGGCCAAATGCCAAATGAGAACATGCCTATACATGTAGATGAAATCAAAAGATGAAAGGTTTAACAGTAAACTTCATTGTTCGGCACAGTCAGAGAATGATAGGTGCATCTCCATTATTTATAACAAGCAATTAATTACTATCATGCATTCGTCCATTTATATACATTTACACAAAAATTCCACCAAAATTTACCCTTTTCCATGCTTCTGAGAGATGATTAAATGTATAGAAAATGTTATGATAACTCTAGGTTAAAGGGCAATTCAACCCTTGTGATAAGTTGATTTGTATATAAGCAGAAAAATAACGGAAACAGAATGGCAAACGTTTGAAATGAATCGGACCAATAGTAAGGAAGTTAAGAATGTTTGAAATATACATGTAAGTCTATGCGAATCTCAAATTGGTAGTTCGGTCAGTGGATTGTGACGTAGGACGTGGATAACTCTCCCATTTGCCATGTATAAAAATATCATTAATTTCTGTTTTTCTCGTCAGTTCCTTCTCCCTTTGGGCACTACTCAAAATATATTATAGATAGCATATTATTAGAGGTCCTCTAAAAAGAATAGACCCCCTTGAGCAATAAAAATTAAATTTTAGTAATTTTATATGTTGGAACAGATGGGAAAGTAGTCCGGCACCACATTACATTGACATTACCGCTTCAGCCAATTTGAAATGCCCATACGTACATGTATAGTGATTACAACTTTCAAAAATTCATAATTTTCTTATATTTAATCAGATTTAATTGAAACTTTCATCAGTTTGCTTCTCTGATTTTTCTGCTTTCTTTTAGTGTAGTTGTCTATTTGGGTTGGATTTCCCTTTAACTAATTGAAGATATCAGGAAATTATTTTGAGGATGATATTGAAATATTAATTCAATATCAATGAAACAATGGGTGAATAGTGAAGGAATCATCATATAGAGTCTTGCCTGAGTTGCCAATTTGTCTTAATCGGATAGTGATTTCCATATAATGAACAAAATTACGGGGGAAAAAACTCTCTTATTGTTTGTCTGAATTTTTCCTTAAATCTTTGTATCTTGTTTCTCTGATTATTTTGCTTCTAATGAAAGCAAGTTACATTTTTTTAGAATTGTGAATGGCCTACACTCACTCATCAAATCAATGGAAGATTGGTGATTGGCAACGACAACGGCTGGCTTATTGTAGTCAAGGTGGTGGAGCCCTCGAACTTCGGCACGTATTCCAAACAGACCATTTGTGTTGGAGAGCAGCATCGAGGCCCATCTGCAAATACAAATAAAAGCAGCATGATTACTATTGTTGTGACTTGTGAATAAATATGGAAAGATATATAATGTCAATATTTGAAGAAGTCTATGAAGAAGTCTTTCACAATACACTTTTGGCTTTGGTATTCAAAATCTTCTTGACAATGGATCAGAAAGATTTGTTTAAAACAAATTTAAAGGTAGGCATGAATCAACAAAATGGGAGCTTCATGATTTTTCAACTTCAGCTTGAATAAAATGGAATAAATCATGTCAGATTTGGCATTCTGTACTTTATTCCTTTATTATCTGTTAGGCTTATCAATTTTCCATGCTCAAAATAAAAACATCATTAAAAAAATGACTACCCAGGCAGAATCTAAATTAGACCGCCCCTACACATAACAGCATTAGTATACTTTATGTGTATTAAAAACTGTTTAGACGACCTCTATTGATTCTCAATATTTCAAACACCACTGTACAAAACTCAACTGAGTTCACTCAAAACCGGTACTTTAGTGACAATTGTTGACATCGAAATAGCAGTAAAATACAATCTTTTCAACTTACCAATGTTAGAAAAAATACTTTAAAAATTCAAATCGTGAGTATACTGTCAAACTTGCCAATCAGCCACTTCGTATTCATTGTGTGCATTAGTGTGCAATTGTGTGCAATTGTGTGCAATGTGTGCATTGTGTGCAATTGCTGCCTTGCAGCATATATACAGCGCTAGAGGTCAATACGCATTAGCATGGACTCTATGCTTTGCTGGAGTGCCCCTCCCCCCCCCTTCCCTCAGTCACAACAAAGAATGATCTACTTGCACTTGATGACTAGTGAATCATTGTATCGGAGAGTCTAGATGTTTGTTAGCAGGTAAATCATAAGACTGAAAAATCAGCCTATTTTGTTCGGGGATATGTAACATACATTCCACTCAGGCTATGTCTGGCCTCATCAAATCCTTGGAGGAGAGTGTCAAAAGACAAAAATTGTTTTAAAAATCCTCCAAGCAGACATATTTTTCTGTCTAGTAAATGGTCAGCACAATATAGTTAGCAAAAGAGAATTATCAAAGAGATATCAAGAAATTTAATGTTTTACTATCACATTACTCAGTTTCAAGATATTACTGAACATTGAAAAATCTAGTGTGACTTAAGTCGACTTCATTAATTATTATGATCATTAATGTATCACTTTAATATTGAGAGGACTTTGCATAATTAAGCAAGGTTAATGTAATAATCGGTAAAGGCGCATTTGAGAGAGTGACTCCCATATTGGAGAATTAGCTTACAAAAGAACAAAAGAAACATGAAGAACAAGGCAATTTTTGCCTCTCTGTCCTCTGATGTCAGGAGCCCATTGGTTTTGTGAGTGGATCATAACAAACTGTTATGAAATCAAAAGAAGACAGTGAATTTTGAAAGTAAAGCTTACTAAAGGGCCAAAAGAGGTAAATTTTCATTAGGAATCTGCCCATCATATTTTTTTTTTTTTTGGGGGGGGGGGCTCAGGTAATCCCTTTGCAGCAAATATAAATACAGAAATTAGAAAATTGATATCCAGAATTGGAGACTGTCTCCCAAGTAGGCTACCAAAAGTACCAACAAAAAGTACCAAAAATCTTGACAAAAGTTTCTGACATTAGACTTAGACTTAATCTCCCAAGTAAGTGATAACTGATATTCTACCATATTTGCCATGCCCCTTTACTGTAAAATGAATTGGGGGCCAATGTAGATCTATAGACTTAACAACTTACTTGCCAAGATGAAGATCAGGCTAAAGGAGTAAAGGTAAACAAGTTACTAGTTAGATTCTTACCGATGATTTGTAGGATCTCGAGGCCTGGGAAGTGACAAAACGATGATAATAAATGCCTCAATCTGCAGCAATGTGTAGTAGAGAGTCATCTTAGCATAATATTTGAATGTGTTGCTCAGCTCATACAAAAGGATCAGTCCCAGCAACACACTGATCACAACTATTTGCATCCAGTCGAGCTCCATGTTGTTGCTTGCCTCGTCTGATCTAGATCTAATCCGAGTTAAATTCGAAGAAACAACATTACAATCAAACAATATCTATTCTCGATCTGATCCTTCTCTTTCAGTTGCGTGAGAGCGAGAGATCATGCTCAACTCAAGAGTCACTCAAGCCAAGGCCTCCGATAAACCTCTAAATCTAATAGTAATACTCAACTCGAGTCAAGGCTGATAATCTAGCTGAAACTGTTGGAAAGCAGAATGCGTGTACAGAGAAAACGCCTCTCGCTATCTCGTTAGCTGCCTTACGCAGCGGAAATACCACCAGTTTTTGTCATTTATTGTTGATATACACCTTCCTACTGTATCCTAGTGTGCAACATGACCAGTGCACAAACAATGTGCTTAGTATAATGCGGTACATATACAATTCATGCAAAATACACTTCAAATGCGATCTGTGATCGTCTACTTCAACTTTGACCGCTCCGACACCGCGCGAGCTAGCCTCATTCAAGGTATAGTACATAGTAGCGTTGATGATCAGTCATGCGATGTAAACAAAGATTTGGTTAGCCTGGCTTGTCGTTCAGGAAAATAAGTTTTCGTCCCCTAGCATTTTATTACATTGTTTACTTAAATTCAATACTAATTTTGCAATTATTAACAGTGTTTTGCTTATGTATTTCGTTTAAAACCAGTATAATGATCAGAATGATTAAAACATGACGCAAATGGAATCTAAACAATTTAAACTAAAACGAAACGCCTGGTACCGTTAATAGTTTGGTTATTGTGATTGCGCAATTTGGTAATGGAAGCGGGATGAGGTGAGGGTGAGGGTAACTTTTTTGGACTTTTTAAGTTTAATTTTGTTTGGAATGCTCGGAATCAGAGAACATTAATCTCCGATCAGAAGAATTTCCATCCCTTGCTTTCAGGGGGCCAGGGGCTCTATAAGAAACTGTCCTTTTTCAACTATTTAAGTGGGGGCCGGTGTTGGTGGGCATCGGCAAATGAGGAGGCGGACATGTTTTTTTTGGAGGAAGGGGGGGGGGGTGGAGGGGCACAACCGACCGTGCTCCAGCCCTCGTAGAACTAAATATTTAAATCGCATACCTATTTCCGTTTGCACTCGGTAATTTCCGACTATATTGGGTCTGTACTCTGTATTTCTCTTCCCCTCTCTTTCATTCTCTCTCTCTCTCTCTCTCTCTGTCTCTCTGTCTTTCTCTGTCTAGGCTGCACGATTGGAATCGGAAAGGGGGCGGGGCGGGGCGGGGCGGAGAATGATCACAAGTAAGTCAGACGGGGTCTTCAACGTTCTTTTGTGAAAATGGGTCCTGGATATCCAAAGGTTGTGTGCTTCCTGTACAACTGGAGAAATCATGAGAGAATATCGAGGAAAAGAGAGAATTTGGTTTTGTAGTACAAGTATCAGGTCTACTCTGGATACATGAGTTTGTAATGAATTTGTAGTCTCTCTCCCTCTCTCTCTCTCTCTCTCTCCCTCTCCCTCTCTCTCTCTCTCTATCTCTCTCTCTCTATCTCCCTCTTTCTCTTTCTCTCATCTCTCTCTTTTACTCCCTTTCATTTCTGTTTTTCCCTCTTTGACTGCTTAATATCATATTAGACTCAGTTTGATTTCGTTAGAATATATTCCGTGTATCTTTTATTATACTTTTGTCACTGCATAATTAGAGAAGAGTTTGCTAGAATTTAGAAAGTAATTTTGTATTATTTCAGAAAAAGATTTTAGGGTAACTGCGACTATAGACAGGTCGGGGAAACTAGGGAAAGTTGGATTACTGTGTAAAAAGACACAAAGCGGTTTTGAGACATTAGCCTTGAGAGCTAGTCCACCTTGGTCTATATAATTACAGTTAGCCGTGTTCAGATTAGAAGTTACGCAGTCAGATGCCTATGCCAATGTTGTTTATGAATTTAGAGTTAGTTGTGTTCATATTTAGATTTAATCCGCATTACGTGTATCTAGTCTCATTATTGGAATATCTTATTGCATGTTTATCATTTATGTGATTAAAGATCAGTTCTACACTTGGTTCTTCACAGTAAACACACATTCTGACTAGCCTCTTCATTTCATTTCAGAATTTAAATCATTTACCATCGGATCGGGGTCACTGCAAACTCAGAGTCAATGTTACCAAATATAAAAGAAAAAGCTGTTTGTGACAAATTTTCAAAGAAATTCGTATCATCATCCGTTGTGTTTAAACCAGAAGCTATATCGCTGCCGACACTATTTAACATTTCATATAAAATTTTTATCAGAAATAACATCTTGGTTAATAACAAGATGCGTTTCTTCCTGAGACTTTTTCCTTGGAAGTAAATCATTCATCACCTTCCAAGTTTTCCGAAAATCGTTGCTGCTTTCCGCAAGCTTAGTCCTAAAATAAAACCTTTTCAATTTTGTATTCAAATAAATATTGTTCGCTTTGTTTCGAAAGCAAAACAGTGTATTTTTCCCAGTGCAACTTCATAGTTTGGTTATAATCAACAGATTCCTGAAGACTAGGTTGTTAATATGTTATTTATAAGAACTGCGTTAAACATTTGAAAACATAAAGCAAAATGAATGGTATAGAACTCTTTTAAATGATTTGAAGTATGAATTGATGTCACATTTAAATTCTAAAACAAAAGCAAAGGTTAATGAAAAACAGGTAAAAGATTTGACTAATATGCTAAGATAATGTTTTAATTTTATATGTATATAATTATGACTTTGTTATTGTGAACGTTGTAGATATGTGAAAATTTCCTGAAAGGGTTAAAAAGAAGGGGGAAATTGTTCATAATTGGATTCCGGTATCTAATTAGCTCAAGTTGGTCGAACTTCTTTGTGTTGAAGTCCCTCCCTTGGGCTAAAGCGAAATGTACGGAGCATGTTTGTTACTAAGATTAATAGATTAATATAAGCGTTAACGACGAAAATAGTTCCCATAATCGGTCGTCATTGTCAGAAGGGGGTGTCGGGGTCACTCACAGCATGACTGGCTACGCACCCGCGTCCAGAAAAAGCGTCGAAAGGGTGTCTTTTTCATGCAGCTACGGCGTATAAGTTGTCGACGTTTTCCTTAAAAAGGGGTGTTTTTCAAGCACTGATCGCACACAAACTTTCCTTCTGTCCTTCCTTCTTTCCTTTCTCTTTCTCTCTTTTCTGTTTTTGCGCCCCTTCAATTAATTTTTTTCTTCTTAGAGACACCATAGTATGTAAAACAAACCAAAAAGGGGGTACCTTTTCAGGTTCATAGAGATATATACTTATTAAGGCCATATAAAAAAATATTCATGTTTAGCGTCCCCGCCCGCTTCCTTTTTGGGGGCCGCCTGCCCCTTTTTTTTGTTCAAAATTTTTTTTTTCAATTTTTTATTTTATTTTTAATTCTTAATGAAAAAACATGAAAAACATACTGCTAAAATGGTCTTTTACTGAATTAAAAAAAAAATCGACACATAAATGCTGGCGGCCATCTTGAAAAATAGCCCGAAAGGCTGCCCAGCCAGACGGGGAAAATGTACAGAGCGGCCATTTTGAAAGAAAAAAAAAAAAGAAAAAAGGGCCTCCTCCTTCCTATTTTTCAAAAAGGCAGGACGCTAAACATGTTTTTTTTTTATTTGGCCTAACACTTCTATGGTTTCGATACATACGCCATTAGGGTCCATTTAAGAGGTTGATGGACACCGGTGGGTAGCACTTGTGTATGAGAGGTCGTTGGCTTCTACCACTTCATAACAATAGGCCTACCTCTCCAAAATGTTTAGTTTTAAAATACCGGTAGATAATTCATTGTGGATCAAACCGAATGTAGAGTTATAATTATTTTTAACAGAATATTGTATTGTATCATGTATGCCATCATTATCTCTCTTATCTGCATTAATATTGTCTCCTCTATCACCCAAATCCTCTTTTTATCACATATTATCACTCTCCCAATTTAATTGTCTTTTGCTCCTCCTTTCATGTTCATTCCATGGTTCAGTAATTTGTTTTATTGTCATTGTAATCAGTGCAATCATAATTATAATAAGGCCAAATAACAAAAATGAAGTGTTTCTCGTCCCCGCCCGCCTCCCAAGTTTGGCCGCCGCCTCCCCTTTTTTTATAACTATTTACTCTGCAGAAGATCCTCCCCCCCCCAAAAAAAAAAAAGCCTGTGATATACATTTTGTTTAAATAGCTTCTAAATTGATACAAATCATTTGTTTTGTCATACATATATAGCACAATATCTGTGAATAAATAGGCTTGCCCAGCTATAATTAGCATGGCAGCCATCTTGAGAAAAAAATAGTAAATAGTAATGCCCTGCCTCCTCCCTTTTTTTTAACGTCCGTACGAGAAACACGTTATTTTTGTTATTTTGCCTAATAAGGATCACAATGATTTTTCTTTCCTTTCTCTTTCTCTCTTTTCTGTTTTTGCGCCCCTTCAATTAATTTTTTTCTTCTTAGAGACACCATAGTATGTAAAAATCGGTCGGATTTGGTCAGATGAGTTCAACGAACTTCAGCGGATAATTTGAATTTTTAAATGCCGTCGCGACATCGAATCAACGCACTGTGTTAAGTGCTTGTGCGGCTTTCTCTTAAAAGATTGAAGATATCAGCCTTTATTTACAGGTATGACTTTCTTTTTGTAATTAGAGCTAGATTAGTGTAATAACCAAATGATAAATAGTAGAATTCATAGCTTGCTATACTCAAGGTTGAACGTTAAAGTTTAAACACTTGTCTGATCTTGATACAAACTGAACGAGGTATTTGTACGGCACCGCTGCTCGAGCTCTGTCTCGCCAGAACTCTGGGACTGGGCGGGCCCGGTGGTGGCGGTGTCGGCCGGTGGTGCATGCAGGTACATACAGGTGCGGGTGGGAATTTTTGCATTGACGACTTATCCGACTTTGTTTTGTTGACTTTGTTTTCAAATTTGAATGTTATAAATTATAACAAGGCAGATTAAGTAGTTTTGATAGTTGGTAGTTGATACCGACATGTGTGCACTGTGCAGATGGCCAACGCCCCCGACGGTTAAATAATGGGTTGCTATCCATAAAGCTGAAATTGAAATAGAGTAGTAGTAGACCTAGACCGAAGATTTCTGTCTCTTTCGTTCGTTAGCCTCTGATTTGGGTAGGGTCGGCTCCTCTCTTTAGAGACAGAAGCCGACCATAGGCGCTCCTGTGAAAACATTTTGGCCATTTATGGCCAAAACTCTTACCAAAATACTTTTACCGATGCATATCCGATGCATTTATTATTGTTAATTAGGCCTAGGCTAAACTACATCGGTTCCACTTACCAGATTGACTGTATGATGCATTTAAGGGTCTTTTTTCCGGATTTTCATCGCCGAAAATGAGCTCCGTGTTGAAATTCTTGCAGCCGTATATTAAACTGTTACTGTGAATGGATGACGTCATCTTCCTTCATGCGCAGTAACAGTTTAAAATACGGCTGCAAGAATTTCAACACGGAGCTCATTTTCGCTATAAAATCGGAAAAAGACCCTTAAATGCATCATACAGTCAATCTGGTAAGTGGAACCGATGTGTTTAGCCTAGGCCTAATAACAATAATAAATGCATCGGATATGCATCGGGTAAAATGTAGTATTTTGAGAGTTTTGGCCATAAATGGCCAAAATGTTTTCACAGGAGCACCTATGGTCGGCTTCTGTCTCTAAAGAGAGGAGCCGACCCTACCCAAATCAGAGGCTAACGAACGAAAGCGACAGAAATCTTCGGTCTATAGTAGACCTAACTAGGTCTAGTCTCTAGACTCTAGTACTACTAGTAGTAGTACTACTACTAGGCCTACTAGACCCTAGTAGTAGTGTGTGTGTGACTGCATGTGTGTGTGTGTATTGGGTTTTACAGACGTGTATCAATCAGATATGATTATTTATGTCTGGGGACCGACCTTTAAACGTCACCATCCGAAAGACGTGACTCAATTTCGAACCTGCGTCCTCGGCTGAATCAGTTTGTAACTTCCACTGTTAGCTGGATTACAGGCGCACGCCACAACGCCTAGTACGATCGACTACAATACTCAGTCTCACTCTCAGATACTATTACTAAAATAGTGAAATACAATTAATTACAAAGAGAAAAATAAAGAAAAGAAAATAAGAATATGATCTCTCAGTCACACAGTTCTTTTTTGTTTTCTTTTGTTCACCTGGCCAGGCAGTGTTCACTACAGCCAGTTCAGTTCTGAGGTTTCATGAATCTTTCAGTTTCAAATTCTGTTTCTATTTAGGGTCTATGGCCAATTGTTCCTCAGAATTCAATTTTACTCAAGTCAAGACTAGACCTAGTCAAGTTATTGATTACATTTTTTTCTTCTTGTAAAATCCAACAGTTAACACAAGACAGTGATGAGTGAGAGTAGTAATTTTCATGATTTTGGTTGCTTAGTTTCTGCTGCTGACATGAGAGAAGAAATAATAACATTTACAAATTTCAATTTAAGATGTCAACTCAACTCAGCTCAACATCAGACATGAGAATTTGAATTCTTGCTTTTACAACAATAAAAGAAGAAAAAAGTACACTAATTGTTGCACAGAATTTCCAGAAGTAGGTGGAAGAAATACCTAGATCTACGTTTCTGACATGACTTGTGTCTGTAATGTATCAGCAATGTAAAATTTGTTCAACAAAGGAATAATTAATTTGTGTCAGTTTCACAAAACTGTCATAAATACAACCTCACCGGCATCCCATTGAAACATGTCTTAATTTTATTACGTGTTTTAATGGAACTTGTTCTTACAATAGATTCATGAAATGATGCCATGCTTATCCTGACATAGGGACAGGTAATTTTCAGCAAACAGAAATCAAACATGCTCCTTCAAAATTTCAGATATTTTCTATTGTCTATTGTCTGTTAGCCAGAACTTCCAGACAGGCTTTAATAATTAATTTTGTGTGAAATGATACGAGCCACTCCCCTTCTTGCCTCACAGAGATGTTACTAATAATTATATCCCCTCTTTGTTTCTTTTTTTTTGTAGTCTACTTGAAGAACAGAATTGAGAAGCAGAAATGGATAACGTCCATGTGGCAATCCGTTTGAGGCCATTCATCAAAAGGTAAGGGACAGGGCCATACACTAACTATTTTCCTGGGGTATTTGGACTCCGACTCCGGAGCATAATTATGGTTATGTATGCAGTTCACCAGTCTGCTGTTTACGTTTTGACATGATGGGGTCTGGAGTAGTGAAAAGGATGGACCGGAATGGTGAGCGATAAGGCTCTGCACACGGCAAAGCCCTAAAAGAGCTCTGGTAAAATACAAACAAAATTCATGAGAATTGATGCGGCAGAATCATATTTTTATCAAAGAGAGCTTTCGTGAAGAAGATGTATTTTTACACTGGTCCAGAGTGAGATTGTAGGATCCCCTGTTACTAGTTTCAAGCCCTACATTTATGTACGTACACCTATACAATTGCAGTGACCAAACCCCACACAAATTTTAAGGATTTGATCAACCTCCTTTTAAATGTATTAAGATATATACATGTATATATAATTTTTTTTTTTTTTTTGGTGGGGGGATGTGACTTCTGTTGATTTGTTTTACTATTGTTTATTATTGACAAAGCTGAATTTCATTTTAACAAAACTACCACCTTATCCATCTTTACTTGTCTTCGTACAGTTTGTTGCCAATTTGATAATTTTTTAATTATTATTCCATCATCAGAGAGAGTGAGAACGATGCACAACATCACTGGAGGGCAGAGGGCAAGAATGTGCAGCAGTACGATGTCAGAGTGAAGCCCGCTGGCAAGCCCTACACATTCGGTAATAAAACATTGCTTGAAAGTCTGTTTTATGCCTGTAATAAAAACTAAATATCCCATTCAGCGTATGAATTCTAAAAGGATAAATTGATCAACTTTTCTTCGTATTATATTTTTATTGCTTCTATTATTTGTAGGAAAAAGCGTTTGTGAACTTTTCAGCATGTTGCCAATTTACAGTTTTTAAAGCTCATTTTACATCGTATTTCAAGACTGATTTTGTATATTTGGTACAGGTATTTATATGCAAAGAATATGATTAAATATTTATTATGTTGTTACCTTAAAGGTAATACAAAGTTTTGGGAAATTTTATAATATTTGGATGCCCCTGTGGATGTATTATAAGCACTAGAAAATATAGCCCCTAAAACACTTCTGCTTTCGAGAAAATTGAATAATCAAAATTTACTGGTGCTCCCGGTAAATTTCAAATATTTCAAATAGTGCCTAAGGCCATTCCATGGTAGCTGCATATGCGACCATGAAAATCTCAGAATATGCAGTTCTGATATATAATTTCCAAACAGGAATAGCAATTTGGTAGATTGTAGTCAAGAAACATTGTTTTATTATTTACAATTTCATCACTTTAGACTCGATTCCAACCGCGACAACGATCTTTGAATACCGGTATTGTAAAATCGCATATATGCTTCCAATATGTTCATTTCAACCAAATTCATGACCCTATATCAAAACTTTGTATTACCTTTAATGTTTATGTATTATGTGATGTATATATTGTATTAATACCCCATATTTTTTTCTTCTTGTTATCAAGATCGTGTCTTTGATGAAAACGAGACAACCTTGGACGTATATGAAGAAATTGCTCAACCAATCATTTCTTCTGCCATGGATGGTTATGATGGTAAGCTATCATTTTGTGCACAATTGCACATGTATAAAGCATTCATGCTAGTTCATGACACTCTTGGTGCTCGTACCAAGTGTGGGGGACTGGAACAAATAAGTACCAAGGATAAATTCTCTGCAACAAGGGTATCGATAACCCTTTCAAGACAAGCATTTCACATTTTGTGGTTTGGGTCAGTAGCTTTTAATTCAGAGCCCTTAAAAATATACCAGGGGGGTGTTTCACAAGATTGAGAGAGAGAGCATATAGCTCTCATTTATTTCTTCCAATATGTACAATTAAAAAACAAACAAGTGACCAGTATGTCATGCATAATTTCATTTTTACTTCAATATATTTGATAACAGAGTAATACATACATATGAGCTAGTAATACAAATAAATTCAAAGAAATGAAAGAAAAGGGTGTCCCTAAAAAAGCCTCAAGGGCTTGTAAGGAGGGGATCACCAGAGCAAATCAAACTTTTAAAAAAATATGTAAAACAAAAAACAACAAAAATAAAAACAAAACAACAACAAAGACTAAGATCGACTTTAAGTTGGACTTAAATATGGCAGGCCATTCATGCCATTGATTGCTCTCACCATTACTATGATCTTTAGATAATATTTTTTCCTTCAATAGTGAACTATCATAAAAGGTAAATTTTGTAGATTTGTGACCACGATTTGTATGTCCCTTGAGAGACCAATGCCAGTAAATGGTGAGAGCGAACAGTGGCATGAACGGCCTGCCATAGTTAAGTCCAACTTAAAGTAAATCTTAGTCTTTGTGAAACACCCCCTGATGCATCAAAAAAAAGGAAGGAAACTTCCACATACATACTGTGTCCATTTTGGTTGCATGACCACATCGTAGAGGTGTTGTGGTCTAGTGGACAGTCGGGTGGATAGTCACCCGACTGCACAAAGTATCACAAGGAACAGGGTTAAAATCCCAGCCCGGCACTAACGTCTTTTGGCAAGACGATAATCTACATTTGCCACTCTCCAACAAGGTGTTAAATGGGTGCCTGGAAGGATGCCAACGTTAATGTAGTTTGCTCAGCATTTGAGTGTCTATAAAATGGCGCCTGGCTGGAATGCTCCCCTGGGGAGTGGAGAATGTGCATACATTGCGTGCAGGCAAGCCTGAATCCGATGACCAGGATAATAATATATTTGTAAAGCGCTAAGAGACATCATCGATGCAATCAGCGCTTTATAAAAGCGAAATATTTTATTAACGTATTTGACAATGGGAACCATTGATTGTTTGTGAAATTCTATGTATGTTGTTGTTCATGTTTATTCAATTTGAATTGATTATTAAAGTCTATTTATGCATTTATAGGAACAATATTTGCTTATGGACAAACTAGCAGTGGCAAAACGTTCACCATGCAAGGCTCTCGTCTCTCCCCCGGTATCATCCCCAGTACTGTCAATGAAGTGTTTGAGACCATTGAAAATGTAAGTGTGTCATATTATTAAGGTCACTGCATGCCAGGATTTTAGCCAGGAGGGTGTCTGGGCTTTTATATGCCACATGTTTTTGTAGTCCCATAACCATCTTTCTGTGTACAGTGCTTGTTACTTTTACCAAGACTGGGCCAAATTCTTATCATTTTGATGGTTCCAGAACCTTGCAGTACACACCAATGCTTATATGCTACATCATCAACCTTCTCTTTAAGTCCAAGTTCAAGAACTTTGACACATTAACTGGCTTGGTCACATTAGACAACAGTAACCAGCCTAAGAAAAAGAAGAAGAATTGGTACAGCAAAATAAAGCCAGTTTAAATGGTTAAATCATACTTATCTGTCAGTTACAAGCTGTAAAAATATTGAACACTTTCCCCCCGTGTCATTAAGATTTAGCTGATATGATTTTTTAAAAGTAAGTTTATTGCAGGCAGTTTACTGCAAATAGGGCCTTATTGGCCTTGAGATATTACTACATCTCGAGCTATATATGTTACATTTGTTTGTTCAGGAAGAGTCGAGATATTATGATGCAATGCATTAGAATC
Source organism: Mesocentrotus franciscanus (assembly GCA_037976565.1). Lineage (NCBI taxonomy): Eukaryota > Metazoa > Echinodermata > Echinoidea > Camarodonta > Strongylocentrotidae > Mesocentrotus > Mesocentrotus franciscanus. Next base: position 28,776,943 of record CP137679.1, on the reverse strand, counting down.
TGCGACATTCTCATCCAATTCCTTTGTCTTTCTTCCACATTCCTCGTTCACATAGACCCCAGACAGAGAGTTCTTGCTTCGAGTGAGCTATGCAGAGCTGTACAATGAGGGAATCACAGATCTCCTCTCCGATGAGAAGAAACAGCTCAGCATCAGAGAGAATGGGGTAAGGTTACTTCTTACGCTCACTCACTCTCTCTCTCTCTCTCTCTCTCTCTCTCTCTCTCTCTCTCTCTCTCATTCTCTCTCTCTTTCTTTCTATCTATCTTTCCCTCTCCTTTGATTTTCTTTCTCTTTGTCATTCACTGTCTCTGAAAATGACATATATTTGATGCCTCCCCCTCCCCTCTCTCTTTTATTCTCCCTCTGCAAGTTTTTAATCTTATGAACATATATACTATATTTAAAATATTTGAACATTCATGCCTTTTAAATCACATATATTTTCATGCAAATGATATTGTGTAATGTTACTAGTACTTTGCATTTTGCAAAAAAAATTATTCAATGGTTGACCCCTTTTAAACAATCATGATGAATTGATGGTGAAGGCGTGACCTGCTGTTTATGGGCTATTTTTTTTCTTTTTCTTTCTATTTGTATTTGTTTTTTCATGATGCCAGGAGCGTGTGTATGTGAGTAATCTAACTGAGGAGGTGTGTACGAGCTCTATCCAGATTCTGAACCTCTTGAGGAAAGGAGACGCCAGACGCCATGTTGGGAGAACCAATATGAATGAACACAGCAGTCGCTCCCACACCATATTTTGCATGGTAAGCTGTCTTTAGCCGTCTATATTTATATGGTTAAAGGCGATTACAATCATGGAATTAAATGTTATAAGACTAGAATAGTAATCTTTCCTTCACTCAGGTGACTTTGAAACATAAAAGCTCTAAAAAGCTTATTTGTCAGGCCAGGTGAAAATATTGATTCCTCTTGAAGTGGTTTGTTCTGTTTGGGAAATACCCATGTAATTATTTATTTTGTTTCTGATCAACATGAATACTACATATATGTTCTCTGGAAATTATAAGCAGGGATTCAAGAATAAACTCTGTAAAATTCAAGGATATCAACACTGCTTCATTTGAATTAAATCCCAGTGTTTAGGAATATGATTTGAACAAGGTATGGAGGAATGAATAAATCTTGCCATGTGATTTGTCAATAATTACATTTCCACAGTGCCATAACAGTATTTTGGCACTGTGGAAACTAAATGACTTTTGTATCAAAAGTAATTAAATGGTCATTCTCACGTCCATTTGAAAAGATTTTAGACAGGGTTGATATGGTATGATATGGTATCTTTAAATTAATTGATTTCCCCCCCCCCCCAGATCATTGAGTCAAGAGGGAGAAAAGAAGAAGGTGATGGTGCTGTGAAGGTTGCTCACCTGGTAAGCATTAACAGTAGTTCTTAACCTTATTTGACCTACGACCCCATCAGGTATTTTGAATCAGTACATTCTTCATTTATCAGACTCACACTTTTTTTTCCTTCCCACTTGTATGTTTCTCTGATTTTTATGCTTCAACCCAAGCAAATTTTCTTTGAAGATGTGATTCTCCTCTAAAGAAAATATTTGTGAGAAGTAAGCCTGAGTCAAAACATGGTTAAACGACCGTATTCATCAAAACCGTTTAGCATTTCTGGCTCCGTTTAAACGTTATTTTTGTGCAGTTTGTCACATGTGTATTGTTTTTGTTTTTGAGACTTCATTGCCAATACGAAACTCCTAAATAAATATTTATTGAAGAGACTTCATTGCCAATACGGACATCTGAAAACAATAATTATTGGCGGGACTTCATTGCCGACACAGAGATCAGAAAACAGTAATTATTGGCAAGACTTAATTGTCCGAATGGAGATCTAAACAATAATTATTGGCGGGACTTCATTACCGACACGGGAGATCAGAAAACAATAATTATTGGCAAGACTTCGTTGCCCGTACAGAGATATAAAAATGATAATTATTGGCAAGACTTTGTTGCCCATACGGAGATCTAAAAACAATAATTATTGGCAAGACTTCGTTGCCAACACAGAGATCAGAAACAATAATTATTGGCAAGACGTCGTTGCCCTTACGGAGATCAGAAAACAATAACTATTGGCGGGACTTCATGGCCAATACGGAGCTCTGAAAACATTATGTCTTCATCAAAATGACTGAATACTTGAGAATTTACACACATGTAAAAATATGTGTATTTTCAAAACGGTTAAACGTAACCACCCGTATACATTTAACGGTTAAACGTTTAGCACAAAAACCGTAATGACTCGGGCTTAGTGGGAAGATGTTTATGTTCTCCACTCACCCTTTGAGGGTTGTAGATTACAATTTGTTTGATGTGTTGTTCATCATAAGAAACTAATGATCTACAAAAATATTTTGATACCCCATAATAAATTACACTTTTATAACACAAAGATGAGAACATTCAATGGCCATGGTGGTTGTGTGATTGTTAAATACATGTTGATACATTGAAAGTGAGGTGAAAATCATAACATATTTTTCTTTATCAAACTCTCAGAACTTGGTTGACCTTGCTGGGTCAGAACGTGCCAATGAAACAAAAGCAGAGGGCGCCAGATTGAAGGAATCCTGCAACATAAACCAGTCTCTCTTTGTGCTTGGGACGGTCATCAATCGCCTGGCTTCTGGAGCTGAGTTTGTGCCATTCCGCGACTCCAAACTCACTCGGATCCTTTCCTCGTCGTTGGGCGGCAACGCCAAGACAGCCATCATCTGTACAATCACGTCGGCCTCGTTGGAACAGACACTGTCCACCCTTCAAGTTAGTCAAATTAAGGATGGGCAATTGATTTGATAATTTTTAATTGAAGAAACATTGAAGTTATTTAGAAAAGAATCAGACATTCTTGAAAGGTTTCCTTGGGGAAGGAGTAATCACAAGCTTTCAGTAAGACCATTTGGTATCCTCAGTGAAAGAATGGTATATTAACACCTAGGAACACCTTCAGTGTCACCATCAACAAGACACGACTCGGTTTAAACCTGGGTCCACTCTACTAGAGTCTTCTTTTTTTTTAGATGTAGGGTAGGGAGCTACACTAAACCAACCATGTCTCTCTGTGCATTAATTCAACGATTCTATCGCAAATTCTCTCTCTACAGTTTGCGACGCGGGCGAAGACCATCAAAAACAAGCCTGTGATGAACGAGATCTTGTCCGATGAGGCCCTCATGCAGAGGATGAAAAAAGAGATCCAGAGTCTGAAGAAAAAATTAGAAGTGGTAAGACCAGAGAAACTAAAGCATTGTTTCAGCACCAAAATAGCTCTTAGAGTCATGAACCCACACTGATATGAAGCACATAGCCTTTGTGTTTTAGCAGTGAGGCAGCAAAAGTGTGGAATGTTGCAAATCCCACTGTATAATTATTCACTCATTTTATTTTCACTGTATTTTGATCCTTGAATACTTAATCCCAGTTACATGTAACTTTGGCAGGACTATGTCAACAATGTGTATTCTACCTAATTATAATCAGCATTTCATTTTTTGTTCCTGCCAATCCATGGCAGCTAGGTGACTAATTTTGAAAGCAAGGGCATGGAGACACTGATTTATATATTGTGTGACACAGTAGAGAATATTACCTATCATGTCATTTGTTTACAGAAATGAGAGGTAGTTGAAACTCATTCAAACTTCTGGGTTTTTTGTGAATAGTACTTCTTCAAATCAAAATTGACTTACCTGTACATGCATTTGTGGTGGGTGGACATTTATGGAACATTCTGATGCTGGGAGGACCAATGTTTATCCAATTCAGATTTGAATGAATTGAGTGTTGATGTTCAGACTACAGATGGAGGAAATTGAGACCAGTGATATCTCTTTTTCTTCTGGATATTTCTTTCAACCATAGTCCCAGGCTCCTCCATTAGCACTGACCGATGGGGAGAAGGAGGCCCTCTTGAGCCAGGAGAGGCAGAGGATGAAGAAGGAGGTGATGAAGGAGATGCAAGAGAAGATGGATTACTTCAACAACATGGTGGTCGTCTCCAAGGGTGGGGGAACCCCCAAGAAACAACTCAAGAGAAAGGTCAGTCACAACAAGCTGCAAATCAGCATATCACTTTTTATAACCCTATATACATGTAGCACTGGGCAAGAAAAGACTGTACCAGAACTAGACAAGGACCCTATTACATAAAACTGGTTATCAACAACAGCTGCAACAGATCTATGTCAAATCTGCTCATAGCCAATCAAATAGTAAGGATTTCAGTAGCTTATAACAATTACCATATCTTGTTGTTGATAACAAGTTGTATGAAACAGGGCTCTGAACCCCGGCCAATCTTGGTTTAAATTTCTCAGCCTGGTTCAACTCCCAGCCTTAACTCTGCATCATACCGTTGGAAAGTATATTGACAAGTTACTTTTACCAACAAAAGATTATTGTCTTTTGCCTTTACATGTTGATTATGGAATTCATATGTTTCCCATAGTCAATAATGCAAGAACTACCTGGTACCTGTATTAGGCAATAGGTTAAAAGAGGGTATATTGACCACTTTTTAAAAGGTACATTTTCAAAATGGATTTCAAAACTGCAACAAATTTCTTGACATTTCATGTGACATGAATATTTCATTTGATATCTTTGCAACATATTCCTGTTTACTATTTCCTGTTATGGGCATAGGAGTCATTGTCGATGTAGGGGAGATATATATCCTGCTTTTATCGTCACAAAGCATATTACATGTATGTATCATTGAGAAGGGTGGCATACCCAAATCTATCTTGATTATTCTCCCTTCTTTCTTTTTTCCCTGTGGCATGCAGCCTCGACGTGAGACATGGTGCCCTGGCATGCAGCTACAACCCCTCCTATTACCACCACGTCCTGCAATGCTGAGAGCCCAGAAGAGCCCCATCTTGGAGGCCTCTGAAGCTTCCCTGTCATCACTCCTGGACGCATCGGTGGATCCATTCACCTCCATCTCGAGTGGATCTGTAAGCAGCATCAGCAGTAATGGTTAGTATCTGGCATTTTTTTAAATGCAAATACAAAATAATTGACACTGTTCATTGTTAACTCAAAAGTTATGAGTCCTATTAAACTGAAGTTTGCAGTTTTGCACACTGAGCTTCATTAAGCTTCATGAGATTAAAAAGAAATGTTATTCTTAAAATGATGCTCTGAATTTTTAATTAAATCATTAAATTTTGAACATCATGGCCACATCATCTTTATTATCAAGAATCCATCCATAACACACCAGATACCATTGTGCATGGCAGCTGAAAGTCCAGGGCCCCGTATTACAAAGAGTTGATATCAATCGTAACTTATTTGCGATTGATATCAATCGCAACCATGTACATAAGAGATAGGAGAATGCAAACTTGCGATTGATTGGAGGACTTACGATTGATTTGGATCAATCGTAACTCTTTGTAAGACGGGGCCCAGAGTACCTCTTTTAACCAGGAGTCATGAATCATGGTTGATGGGTGTAATGCACATTCGCGTAAAGGAAACCTCACCCCAAAGAATAGTGTAGATTTGCTGAAAAATGAGATTTATTCCTGCCTATTGATGTACAATATTCCTTACGAGAAGGTGTGAACCGAAAGATATATAAATGAAGATGTTCTTGGCAAGATGTAATGCCTTTTAGCATGACATGGGTGCAGCCATTTTCTTCATGTCGTGGTGAGATACTGTACATATGCTAAGAATATCTTGCTGTATACCTCTCTCATACACTTAGGTGGGGAATCTTGTAGATTATTGGGCAAGAAGGCAATAAACCTCTCAGAATAACTTAAGTTATTTCTTGGGGTGAAGTTTCCTTTGACTTCATTCAGAATTAATTAAAGCATGATTTATTGAATGTTGAATTATTGAATTATTATAAATACAAACATCACTATATCATCCTCTAGCGCCAGAGGGTTGTTAACTCATATCCTTTCTTATAGAGTTTATGCCCTTCTGGGTTTATGCAAACATGTATTATTTTTCAATTTTCATGTTTTCATTATCACCATGATCATTTTATCTCTTTATCGGAAACACTGCTTTCATGTGCTATCATAAACTTCATTTCATCTCTTTGGTAAGTAACTCTTAATAATACGAGAATAATGCATGTGTATGCTGTATGCTGTATGGGGGGATTCTTCTGAGCTTTAAATTGTGTAGATTTTTTCTTCTTTGTTTTTCGGCTTCACTTTTGTCTCATTTAGTCATAAAATTGCATGAACACATCTAAAATTCGAAGGATTAGATTGATATAAATGTTTTAGGTAGTTTAGTGTAGGTTCTCTTGATAATTTTTTTGGCAACCCAGCTTGATAGCTCGCACATGTAGCTAACTAGCCAATCATTTAGAATGCGATCTCATGCATGTACGTAGATCATTTGACGTCTTCTAACAGACCAATGACAAGGGCAAAAGCTTTGAAATGCATGTATAACATATTTAAACTATTCTGGGAACCTGTGTGCAAATGTGCTTATGTCAGTGTTTGTGTAATACTTGTGTCATTTGCTGTTCATTTTAACTAACCCAAATTTGTACATTCATTTGCATTTATTGTTCAATAAATATTTGTTGTGCCAAATGCTTATGAAAGAGAAGAATCTAGATAATTCAGCAAGCAGTAGAAAAGTTTCATGAAATAGTGTTGATTTGAATTTAATAAAGTCAGTTGAAAGTGAAAAGAGAATCAGTTATGCTGTAAGGGACAGAGATTTTGATGAAGCATTGTTTGTCAATCAGAATTAAGAGTTCGTTTTCGAAATGTTCTTATCAGTCAAATGAAATGCGGAAGAAAAAATATTGCTGTTGACTCAATGCAAATTAAAATGAGTTCAACTGTTATGCCAAGAAATTAGTAATTTTGATTTATGTTGTATTTTCCAACTCATTTAATGAATAATGACTTCCTAAGTTCCGGTTTTCTTGCTGCACTACTGCAAATTCTAAATATGTATATACATGTACTTAGAATAACTTATAACAGTGAACTTCCATATCAATTAATCAACTCTTTTCAATGCTTTTTCTGTGCAGAATTCAACGATGAAAATGCAGAGGCATTCAGAGCGGTAGTCCCCAACTTCGGTAATGAAGGCCTGGATGCTGACTTACCGGATCTAGATATCACCTACTCGAGGAAGAACAAGCGCAGAAGGGCCAGTGTGCGCTTTGAGGATGATGCAGTGTACAGTTTCACACCAGAAGAATTTAACAGAGAGATGGCTTGTCAGACAGAGGTACGGTGAAGCTTCATTTAAATTTAACAAAGTAAATCTCACACCCCACCCCAAAAAAAAAAAGAGTTTACTACACATTTCAGTATGTCATGACACAAAGATTCATGTAAGTGAGTATTATATATATATAAATAAATAGCCTTTCTAAAAATAGAATTGAAAGTTTATTTATTTATGTATGGTTTTACAGTATGCTTAAGGGCCTTTCTTATTCATTATTTCATGAAGAGATGAAATTGTTATTGACCCACTCAGTATTAACAATACCATCAAAGTGATCCTTTACATGTATGGTAATGCAGATGCCTCGTTCCCATATGCCATGATATACCGTGGCCGCAAACCATTGAGGCAAGATAATCATAGTGGTGTGAACAAGCCTAAGTGTTTCATTTAGTAATGTATCACTTAGTAATGTCCCTTAAACCATCTTTGTCTGACAGGCTGTTGCATCCCCCTCTGAAGATCAAGTGCTTGAGATGACAGCTTTCCTCGAGTCTGCTCAAGAAGAAATTATGACCCTGAAGGAGATGCTTGAAGGAAAGGAAAGTGATGTCCTAGAGAGGCAAGCCAGGGAAGCAGAGATGCAGGCTGCTCTGGAAACTGCAAATTTGGAGAAAGAAGAACTGAAGAGCCACATTTCAGAGAGCCAGAACATGGAACTGATGGAGCTGCAAGCTGCACTGGACACTGCAAACTTGGAGAATGCAGAACTTATGTCCCGCATGGCTGAGATAGAGAAGGAGCAGCAGACAGAGATACAGGCTGCACTGGACACTGCAAACTTGGAGAATGCAGAACTGAAGTCCCGCATGGCTGAGATACAAGAGGAGCAGCAGACAGAGATGCAAGATGCACTGGACACTGCAAACCTGGAAAATGAAGAGCTGAAAAGCCACTTAGCAGAAGTACAGAACAAGCAGCTGATGGAGTTGCAGGCTGCCCTGAACACTGCAAACTTGGAGATTGAGGAACTGAAAGACCACATGACACAGGTACAGAATGAACAGCTGATGGAGTTGCAGGCTGCCCTGAACACTGCAAACTTGGAGATTGAGGAACTGAAAGACCACATGACACAGGTACAGAATGAACAGCTGATGGAGACGCAGGCTGCCCTGGACTTGGCCAATGCAGAGAATGCAGATATGAAGTCAAGGCTGGGTAGCATGGAAACGGACGCACTAACCGAAGCGATGACTGCACTTGAGAAGAGCCAAAAGGAACTCGCCATCCTACAAGCTGCATTGGACTCTGCCAACCAGGAAAGAATAGCCTTTGGAGAGGTGCATACCAGCGAGAACAGCCGGCTACATACAGAGCTCGAGTCAGCATTCAGGGAACTCCATTCTCTCAAGGAGCAATATGACGAAAGGGACACAACCAGACTGAACGAGGTGCTGGTTACCCTAGATAAGCAGACTGCTGATATGAGTGAGCTGCAAGCTGCATTGGAGATTTCCAAGGGGGAGAAAGAGACCTTGAAAAGGAGATTAGAGGAGATGCCTTCAAGTGAGCTGAATGATATCAGGACCACATTGGAGTCCTCTCAACAGGAAAATGCAGAACTAAGAAGTAGAATGGAAGAGGTACTATCAATTTTGTTTTTATCTCTGTCCAACATGCATATAAATATATCCCTATTGTGAAAAGTTCTCTGTAATTCCTCACAGAACTCAGATTCCATTTTTTCTTTAAAACCCTAATATATTGTTTTTATTTATTCCCATGTTATCTCCTAGTTAATTGTTGTGTTCATTTATAACATTGTAAAAGATTTAAAATTTTCACATTGCTAATTTTAGACTATACGTCATAGCTTAGTCATTTAATATTAGGCCAACTATCCAATAGTTTTCTTGTAATTTTACTGTCTTAGAAATATTTTGTCAATCGAATGTTCTTTTATTGTAGAATTATTGCAATTCAGCCTAAAAATGTCAACGTTCAGTGTTACCTAGAAACTCTTCAATTAAATTTCATTCTAGGTACAGACTGATCAAGTTAGACAGATGCAAGTTGTTCTTGAGACACTAACAGAAGAGAATGCTGTCCTCAAAGACAGGCTGGAGGAGCTACAGACCAAAGATGTTAATGGAGTCCAAGTCGAGGAGCCAGAAGAGATTCTTGTAATGTAAGTCAGCCGACTCACTTCATCAATATCACAAATTAAGGAAAAGAGAAGCAGAATGAGACAGTGGATGAAAGACATTGATCCAATCATTTGACTGACTGGCAACAGAAGTACCAGTGCCCATACAAATGAACTTATTACAAAGGTTGAATTGCCCTTTAAGAGAGACAACTTGTCTAAAGGGCATACAATCACTGGGACTGGATTTCATGCCATAAACCTGAATTTAAGTCAAGGATAACAATTGTCTGTGAAGTTTATTCTGGATGATATGGTCAAACCTGCTTTAGCAACGACTGTCCATAAAGACCACATGTTTTGTTTCTCTTATTTGAGTTTTTCTTATTGATATGTGTATATAAAGACCCCTTGTCTACAAAGACTACTCGTCTTGCTTACATAGTTTTTATGTACAATTTTCACTGTATTTCCTTCCTGGGATTTGTAGGAGAGCTGAACTGGAGATGTCATCAGCTTTGTGCGATGCTCTCCAAGAAGAGAAAGATCAGCTGCAGGCCAAACTCAATGAGACCATCCCAGATGCTGCTCAAGCCACGCAGACACATCATCCAGATGTAGATAAACTGTAAGTGTTTTATTCCATCACAAAATGCTCATCCTGTTAGTGTAAATTCATGTCATGCCATAACTCTACCTAAATCTTTTTGATTTTTATAAACTGTTACCGTTTTCTTCCAACAAAAATAGCTTGTTGTTTTTGGACATAATAAAGTTTCTGTAAACTCTTACAATTTTAGTTGATATCTCTTTGCTGGAAAGCCTCTGAAGCACTCCCTACACACTGAGACATAATTGTAATTTAATATAACCTTTCAACCTCTCAAAATCATTTATTTAGAAATTAGAATTTGCAATTGATTTCTTGGAGTTGTGTCTAATTGAAACTTTTATACAAGAAGCTCCCAGCTTTGTAAAATTAGCCATTATTATCAGCAAGTGAGACCATTGTGATTAGATTCAAAATCTTGAATCTTTACGCTGCTTTTAATCAAATAGAATGCTTGCTATCATTACTTTGTTTAAATCACAATTTAGCAAGGCTTTCTTACCAGCATTCTGGCTAGTTTCACAAAAATGTACGATCAAATCTTACATCAACACTCCATTCTCAATTAAGGAGGAAACCATTAATGATGTTTCTCATTTATGGTCTTTTATATGATGTATACAGGAAAGGAGAACTGATGGAGTCATTAACATTGTGTGAAGCTCTAAGTGAAGAAAAGAACCTGTTGCAATCTAAGCTGGAAGAGACCAAGAAAGAACTTGAGATGAGAACAGATGAATCATCTGACATCATCAAACTGTAAGTACTCCTTCAGGGGGGTGTTTCACAAAGATCATAAGTCGAACTTAACTCTAAGTTGGACTTAAAAATTATGGAAAGCCATTTGTAGCCTTTAAATAAAATATATTCAAAAGCGAAAATTCAAGTATTTTAGACTTTTTATAAATTCCACAGCAAGAACATGAAATCTCCTTGATAATAGAAAATATGAATGATTTGAATCAACATTTTATGCCTTTTAAAGAAACTTTTACAAAATATTTTCATAGATGCTAACGGCTTTCCATAATTGTTAAGTCTAACTTAGAGATAAGTTCAACTTAGGATCTTTGTGAAACACCCCCCTGATCTTTTAAAGACACTTAGAAGTGGGCTCTCATGTGGAATTTGACACTGTTCAGGTGTTTACCCAATAACAGGTGTTGTCAATCACCAGGATAAGCCTTCAGTTTCATGACCAACAGGCTTTATGTAGTAACTGCTCTGCCTTTTCCCCATATAGTAAAGTCATTATCTGACAGTCGCATCACCCAAAGACTCTCCGAGGGACTAGGGAGTATTTCTCAATTGGCCTACAGGTTTGCTGTGTGCAGAATTGTACACCCATTAATGGTATTTCCACCAAGTCTGGTGTCAGCGAATTATGAACATCTGCACATGGAATCTGACGACCCTCTCCCTTTAAAATCACAGCACATCTTTGATGTGACTATACAACCTTATTTTTAGAGGGGGAATTTTTTTTCACTCACTCTTAAATAAACCAATTGTATACTACAAACTCTTCCTGATTTGGGTTGGAATAGTAAGCCGTCCAGTTTTTTGAAAATAAACCCAGTTGACTCTGAATTGGGGTGATGTCAGACTGGTGCAGTGACTGTCCCTGATCAAGAGTCCATTTAGCCTCTTCTCGAACTGGAGCACTAACAATGTGCTCTAAGTTAAACAAATTCTATTCAAGTCAATTTGATAATGAGTTCTCATTCTAAATAATGCCCATATCTCCTGTTTGCCATACTTCATTTGCTTGATGTTCTGCTTTAAAACGTTCACACAAACAAATTAGTTGCCTGTAATGTATAGGTGGCTCTAGAGATACATGTATTGTACAACATGTTATCAAGTATAGTGTATACCAAGTCTGAACAGGGATGTCTCTTTTCTTTCCATGGTGTCCTTTAGGAAGGAAGAGATAGGAGAGCTGAGGTTTGATCTGCTGCAGAAGTCTGAGGAGTATGCCGAGCTGCAGCAGTTTACAAGATGGGAGGACAAATCTCTTAAAGAACAAGAGGTGAGAATTAGAATTAGAGTTTCAAAGATACTGTAGATAGATAGATTAATACATGTAATTACAGACTCAGGTTTGGTGTTGTGCGTTTTGCTCTGTCTCCCATTAAAACAAATAATGGGGGGGGGGGTGTCTCAGGAATAGGGATTCAAAGTACTCTTGCGAATTCTCTTATATTCACATTCACATTTACACGTGATTATATAAAGTGTGATTTAGATATATAATATTTTATATAAAATATTTTTACCTAACTAGATCCACAAATAATTTGGCTGTATTTTAATCACATACATGTAATTCTTTGATAGTTTCATGTTGTATATTTTATGTATTTTACCCTTATCTGTTGTGTTTTTATAGAAATTGAGTAAGTAATTGTTTTAAATCTGTGTGCACCACTTAGAAATTCAACCTATGTAAAAATACAAAAATAAAAAATAAGTCTTTCTTTTTCAAAGGTTCGTGATTTATAATTTATGTAGTTTAAATACATGTCAGTAATCAGTAGGGTTTTGACAGAGAGTCTTCTGCAGTCGTATTTTAAAGCCTGTCTGCACTAGTTTGGCCAGGAGGGATTAGACCTTCCAGTATGGTCACTGACAGGTGGTTATCTCATCAACTCAGTTCTCAATTAACATAAGAAAAAGAGGATCATGGGGGACCAACGGGCACCGCTTAGGCATTGTTTACTATATAGAGGGAGCAAGTAGCTACAGGTAGTGCAGTGGGGCTTTAAATGTTCATATTTGTACAGTATAAGGGAAACCAGCATGCTTTCACCAAATGATCTGTAATCATGTCTTTTGTATTCTCATAGTCTGAATACCAGTGTGAAATCAACAGGCTCCAGGAGATTATGAAACAGAAGGATAAAGATCTGAAGGATATAGAGGTTAGTATTTTCTTATGATCTATCGTATCGTTTATTTCTTCTCCTTTGCATGCTAATCATCACCAGTTTAAGTTTCATGTACATATGTCTTTGAAATTGCTTTGTTGTTGTTGTCAGTACTTCTATTATGATTTGTAGTGACAATTATCATCATTTTTGTTTAAAAATTGTTCTTACTTATTAATACTGTAGAATAAACGAGCAATTGTTAGTACTACCAAACCATATTTACGCTTAATGTAAAGAACCATGTGTGATTGATATTGTAAAAATAAAAATTTTGATGCCTACAGACCAAGATTTATAATTTTCACTGACATTCTGTGCCTCAGTTGGCACTGAACAAGTGTAATGTGGTAATGTAAAGACACAAAGAAATTAATGAAAATACATGTTATGAAGATATGAATATTGCTAAGAAAGAAATTATTCTCTGATTAATCAAGATCCTCCTATTATCTTGCCATCAGACTAAGATTACAGCCCAACTGACTCAGTCCGAAAATGAAAAGACGGATCTGGATTTCCAACTGGATACGGAGAAAGAGCGCCACCGCTCGATGACCTCTGAACTCCGCCAGCAGCTGCAGGAGGCCTATGACAGACTGAAGGAGAAGGAGGGGGCAGAGGGAGCAACTATGGAAGAAGGCATGGAGATGGAGACTGAGAACAGGGAGAATGTGGTTGAGCTGGAGTCAAGGCTGGCTGAAGTCTTGAGGGAGATGGAGTCCTTGAAGGAGAAGGAAAGTCAGAAGGAGGAGATGGTGATGGAGCTGGAGACGAAGTTGGCTGGTGCCTTGCAGGAGAAGAAAAAAGTGGAAGAGGAGAAAGTGCATGAGCTTGAGTCAAGGTTGGCCAGCATTCTGATGGAGATCGAGGCTCTAAAGAAAGAGGAAAGTGTGCGAGAGGAGAAGGTATGTGACCTGGAGGCAAAGCTAGCCAATGCTGTTCAGGAGAGAGATACCCTGAGGGAGGAGGAGACTCTGAAAGAACAGAAAATGATGGAGTTAGAATCAAGGTTGACCATAGTTCCCCAGGAGCAAGAGGATGAGAAAGAGAAGAAATTGATAGAGCTGAGTTCTAAGCTGGCTAATCTCCTGCAGGAGACAGAAGAACTAAAGGAAGAGAAGAATTTCAAAGAAGAGAAAATTGCTGAACTGGAATCATTGTTAGCTAGTGTACCTGAGGAAGATGTGGATGTGAGGGAAGAGAGAGTCTTGGAGCTAGAATCTCATTTGGCAAGTGTTCTTCAAGAAATGGAATCCCTGAGAGAAGCAGAAGCACAGAAAGATGAGATGATTTCTGAGCTAGAGTCAAGATTAGGTGAGGTCCTACATGAGAAGGAGAGTGGAGCGGAAAACAAAGCAACAGAGCTGGAAGCACAGTTGGATTCTGTTCTCCAAGAAGTGGAGGCTCTGCGAGAAGAGAAGAATGTAAAAGAAGAGCAAATAAGTGAGCTGGAGTCGAGGCTGGCCAATGTCCAACAAGACAAGAAAGGTGAAGAGGAAGGTAGAATTGTCGAACAGGATTCACAGTTGGCTGATGTTCTGCAAGAGTTGGATGCCATGAAGGAAGAAAAGACCCTGAGAGAAGAGAAAGTAGCTCAGCTGGAGTCCTGGTTGACCACTGGCATGCAGGAGATAGAGGTTCTTAGGCAAGAAAGGGATGTCAGAGAAGCACAAATGACGGAGCTGGAATCAAGGTTAGCCATCGTTTCAAAAGAGATCAGCGAGGAAGGCAAAGTGGCAGAGTTGGAGTCCCATTTGACCAATGTCATGGAAGAGGTGGACTCACTGCGGGAAGAGAAGAACCTGAAAAAGGATAAAGTGGTGGAGCTGCAGTCAGATCTGGCCAATGTTGTCCAGGAACTGGAGGCTTTGAAGGAGGAGAAGAACTTGAAAGATGAGCAGATCTCTGAGCTTGAGGCAAGGTTGACCAGCGACTTGCAGGAGAAGAGTGCAGAGGAAGACAAGGTGGTTGAGCTGGAGTCACATTTGACAGATGTTCGTCAAGAGCTGGAATTATTGAAAGAAGAAAAGAACCAGAAAGTAGGCAAATTTCTTGAGATGCAGTCACATTTGAATGATGCACTCCAAGAGCTGGAGTTTCTAAATGAGGATAAGAACTTAAGAGAAGAGCAAATGGCTGAGTTGAAGTCGAGGTTTGCCGACGTCTCGCAGGAACAGGACATCTTCAGAGAGGAGAGAGTGGCTGAAGCAGAAGCAAAGCTGGCCAATGTTCTGCAGGAGATAGAGTCTCTGAAAAAAGAGAAGAACTTGAGAGAACAGCAGATGGCAGAACTTGAGGCAATGTTAGCCAATGTGTCACAGGACCAGGACACAGTAAGAGAGGAAAAAGTGCTTGAATTGGAGTCAAAGTTGTCCTGTGTCCTACAAGATATGGACACTTTGAAAGTAGAAGAGAAACTGAAAGAGGAAAAGGCTACCAAACTAGAAACAAGACATTCAGAAGTTCTAAATGATATGGAGAGATTGCAAGCTGAACTCACAAGGTAAGATGCTTTAAAATTGATAAAAACACTATTTTGAAGTGATATTTTGGTGCAGTGCTTCTTAATCTTAAAAATGCCCCAGTAGTGTAGTGTCAGTAGTATGACCATTTGATCTAACACTTACTGTTGCTGCATCTATGAGTAATGAGGTATTGTCAAATGTGAAGAAACATGTATTCTTTTTACGTCTTTGCAATTTTCTTGTCTTCACAGAATCAAAGATGAGAAGGCTCGACTTGAAACTGAAAACTATGAAATCATGTCGCAGGTTAGTGATATTATGGGTATACCACCTTCCACCACAAACCAGGGGGGTGTTTCACAAAGATCCTAAGTCGAACTCTAAGTTGGACTTAAAAGTTATGGAGAGCCATTTGTAGCCTTAAAATAAAAGATATTCAAAAGCGAAAATTCAAGTATTTTAGAATTTTTTATAAATTCCACATCAAGAACATGAAATCTCCTTGATAATAGAAAATAGGAATGATTTGAATCAAAATTTGATGCCCTCTAAAAAAAACATTTACAAAATATTTTCATAGATGCTAACGGCTTTCCATAATTGTTAAGTCCAACTTACAGATAAGTTCAACTTAGGATCTTTGTGAAACACCCCCCAGGCTGGATAATTGTCCATGCTCTGACATGTGTATTAGTGACGGGTGTGTCAGAGAAAGGGTTGCCTTGGTAATCATAATAATATTGATATTTATTGACATTTATTATCCATTCAGAAATTCGTTTTTCACTGGTAAAAGTTTATAGATCAGTTTACAAAAAGAAATAATCATAATCATAGACAATTGCAGTAATGGTAAAATACAGTCATAACAGCTTTAGTTTGGTAAGTTACACCAAATCAATTGTGTACGATGAGGATGCCGACAGAGCGAGAGAGTAGAAGGAGACCACAGGTAGGCAGAGAATGTGGGTAGAACAGTGAAGAAAAGAAAAGTGATAATATGGATGTTAATAATGATAATAATAATAATAATGATTATGATGATGATAAACATGGTGTTGTACAAACAAGTAATGAATGATGTATTCAGTACATGGATGTCAAATGAGTAGATAAGCAATGAGTGACAAAGGGACAAAGGCCTTGCTACCAAGTTGTGGTAAACAAAAGTTATAAAGAAAGCCAGTTTTTATTGACATTTTACCATGAGTACTGATCTGTTTTCAATTTTCAGATGCAGAAGGATGTGGTTGCCATGGAGACTCAGACAGAGGAAGAGGTAGCGGAGGTAGAGCCAAGTCAAGATCTCCATGCAGTCCTGGAGAAACTCCGCAAAGTGCTCGCATCCAAGGAGCAAGAGATGAGTGAAGTAAAGGTCAGTTTGAGAGAAAAAATTTGATGATTAAAATAGACCCATGGTATAGTCAGGGTCCTCACCAGAAATCTGTTTAACTTTGGACCAAACTGGGTGACATGTGGCCTTGCAAGCATCCTAGGGGATGGTTTAATAGGACCGTAGCAGTTCTACATACTGAAAGTCCATGTGTGCATTGATATAAAAATTGCCCTTGTCCATACCCTTGTCAGAAACAATACTCCTTTTTCCTTCTTATTTTGTTCAATGTTTTGTATTGTTTTCGAATCGTGAAATTTTCATTTTGCATATTTTTCTTGTTTAACCTATTTTGGAGGGAATTGGATGGTCCCTATGTTCAGGGGCGGATCCAGCCGGCAGCAAGGGAGGGGGCTGAAAAAGGGGCCCACTTCGTGCCAAAATTTGAAAACAGTGCAGACCGATTTTCCGCTCAGTGGGGGAGGGGAGGGGAGGGGGTAGTGAGCACATTTCTTTTTTCTTTGCCTCCGAAAATTGGAATTTTTACCATCCCCCCTCCCTTGAGCGCCAGGAGGGGCCCATCTTCATTTTTTTCTTCAAAAAAGGGTGTTTTTACCTGTTTTTTTCTAGGGGAGGGCGCCCCTCCCTGAATCCGCCACTGCCTATGTTAAGTCAATGGGAATGAGTGAGTGAATTCATTAGTCAATAGGTTAATATCATTTACCATTCAATCCTTCATAAGAATGAAATAACTGTTTTCCCTCCAACCCAGGCCCAGTCTAGCCATGAGATACGGAGACTGGAAGAATTTCAGCAATGCCTTGAAGAGGAGAGTAGAGAGCATGAGGTGAGAACCATATTCTTTCATTTCTATCTTGATGAAACTGAGCAAGGCATTTTATGTAACTTGTCTCTCTTTACGCAGGTGTATAAATGGGAACCAGTTAAGCCAGGATGCAAACGTCACTGTTGTTTTAATTGGAATTGGTTCACTAGCAACTGCCTGGAATACTCTAGATGAGTGAAAAGTATGCTCTGAAAGTGCAGAACTATGATTAAATCCACTAGCCTGTGAAACAATGTCTATAAAAATGTTGATATATTGTGAAAGGAATAGTGCTATATAAGTATCATTGGATAAAGTTTAAAGGCCTTGTAGAGCAGATGTTGAAAGTAAATGGTATGAAAAAGAATTGGGATGATAATTTTTGCAAGGAGAAAGTTTCAGCTAAGCTGAGACATCTGGAGAAAAGAAGACTTGATATGGTGCGTACTACTGCTCCTTTAACAAACTGTGTATTTTTATAATCTTTAAAAGGAGAGAATCACAGCCGAGCTGAGAAATCTTGAGGCGGAGAAGACGAGACTTGAGGCAGCCTTGGTGAAGGCAGAGCTGGAGCTTGGTGATTCCATATCAGAAACCCGTATCCTTAAGGAAGAGATGGAGATGATGGAATGTAAATTGGCGGAAGGACAAGAATCAGCGTTAGGCCAGCAACAACAAGAAATGGAGGAACTGTGAGTCATATGTTTGTGTATTATGTACCATTCCAACTTAAATTGCTGTCACCAAAAATAATTAAAATTGGTACATATGATAAAATTGGTTTATTTCTTTGTACAAACCCTCATTTTGTGATAATATTTGACTGATAAAGATACACTGAGTTGGTCCTGAAGCCCTGATATTCCCATTCCATTTCTCTGTCCACTGAGGGACACTGTCAACTTTGACAGTTATCCTTGAAATCATTGAAAGCCTGTAAAATAAGTTCCCCCTTTTTTTTTCAGTCAAGGAAAAATCAAGGAATTTGAGATAGATCAGTCAGTTAAGGGAGAAATCAGGGAATTTCATCGGCCCAAAAGAAAGAAATCAGTCTCTTGTATTTTGTCTTGTGTCCAGACAGCATTATATCCACAGAATGATTGGTTATGATGGCTTTTTAGATGCCTCCTTGCATGATTCTAGCATTTTGAATCTTCTTCAGGGAAAAATCATGGGATTTCATTATCATGACATGCTTAGGAATCCTATTGAATCTTTATCTATTTCTTGCAATAGAATGGTGGAACTTGGTTCAGCAAGAAATCTGCTCACTCAGAAAGAAGATGAGATCGAGAAACTTCAAGAGTTCATGAAGCTGGAGAATGAAGAAGCAGTCAAGCAGGAGGTAAATTAATTATATTATAATTACATGTACATGAAGGATATGCTTTGGTCAAGTGGTTTAAATGCAGGACTATAGATATGAAGGTCATAGGTTCAAGACCTGGGTGAAGGAATATGTTTTCATTTCACAGAGGGGGATGAGTGAAAGCATGGTTTCATTGATAGATCTTGGGCACAGTACCAGGGGGGTGTTTCATAAAGCTGTTCGTAAAGTTACGCATGACTTTACGAATGACTTAAATATGAAAAGCCAAATGGGATGCTCAATCATTTTAACTGCATCAACTAAAGTTGAATTGTGCAGATGTAGATTAACATTCTTATTAAAACAAACCTTTTTAATGCAAAATACATTTTTTGCCATAATTTAATTGAGGTTATTGGAAAAATAATCACACTTTGTTAAAACATCAGGAAAAACTTTGGGCATCCTATCTGGCACTTCATATTCAAGTCGTACGTAAAGTCATGCGTAACTTTACGAACAGCTTTATGAAACATCCCCCAGGTATTCACAGAGTTGCCAATTTGAGTTTGATCAATCACAACTTTGAATATTTCTAAATTTCCTATCTTTGATCTAATTTTCCACTAATTTTCAACTTTCACAGATCTATTTTTCCTATTTTTCTTTCTTTATCAAACCTGTGTGATGTCTGAATGGACTTCACCTTTAACCTTTTGCAATTACAGACGTGTTTGATTATTCAGCTTTCTTTTGTTAATGTTTTTAGGCCCAATCACGCCATGAAATCAAACGGTTGCATAATCTTCTTCAGCAGCTAGAGGGTGAGAGCAAGCTGGTAAAGGTTCGTACTTTTCTCTTTCTCTTTTGAACTTTTTGCTTGTCTGTTAAAGATACTATGTCCCTTTTGCAGCCAACATCAAATTCTGTAAAACTTTGCAGGAATTATGAATATGTCATGTATGTCCTATCTGTGAAATTTAAACGTTAGCAGTGTCCTAATATTCAAATTATGCAAGGAAACCCGTTTACTTGCTAGACTTCACTGTCAGACACTATTGAGTGACTGACTGGCTTTTTCTTCTTTGGTAATAACATACATAAAATGAGCTGTAAAGGGTACATGAGCATTTGTCTACATCAATAACCCACTTCTTGTAATGGCCAAAATTAAACTGATTGAATCTTTGCGCAGCACAAAAACGTACGACCATTCGGTACAATGGTCTGAAAATCAGACTATTACTTACTGTATTGGTATCACTTAAGTCGATTCGACAACTAATAGTAGAAATTTTCATGCTCCCCTTTTTTTTAGGAAAGTTCTAAATTAGTATTATCTTTCAAATGCCGTTGGAATTTAACCTTTTCATTTTTTTGGCCTGCAAATGGGACATAGTACCTTTAAAGGTGAAAAGAAGAGAGATGCATGTTTTGGGCCCTGCACAAACAACTTGCAAAGACAAAATGATGGCCCTGTTTAAAATGTCGTTTGAAGGGCACTGCATGGAATTCATGTGTATATTATGTAGGTTTGAATATTTACACCCTAAGAGATGGGAACCATTGTTACAATAAGATATTCATAAAGCAAAACTGAGAATATGAAAGGTGTTAGTATTGGGGGTGTAAATATTAATAATTTACGTTATGCTGATGACACTGTACTTTGCGCAGAGAATGAAGCAGATTTACAACATGTATTGGATATTGTAAAAGTCAAAAGTGAAGAGTTTGGTCTAAGCATGAATGTCAAGAAAACTAAATCAATGATTTTTAGTAGAACAGAGAACAAGCCTAGAATATGTTTGAAACTCAATGGATATATCATTGAGCAAGTCAGTAATCACATCTACTTAGGACAAAATATCACAGATGATGCCAGATGCGAAGCAGAAATAAAAAGAAGAATAGAAATTGCTCGGAATACATTTCTGGCAATGAAAGGATTATTCACAAATAGAAAGGTGAAATTTGCACTTAGGTTGAGACTAGTAAACTGTTATGTATGGTCTGTCCTATTGTATGGAGCAGAAACATGGACAATAAACAAGGCCATGGAAAATAGAATAACATCTTTTGAAATGTGGATCTACAGAAGAATGATGAAGATATCCTGGAAACGAATGAAAACCAACAAAGAGATATTGCACATGGCAGGGCGTAAACAAATTGCACTAGTAGGATTAGTTAAGGAGAGAAAAGTCAAATACTTTGGTCATGTTAAAAGGCACCAAAGCCTCTTAAAGGATGTATTGGAAGGAAGAGTGGAAGGAAGTAGACCTAGAGGGAGACCCAGAATCAACTGGGAAGAGAATGTCAAGAACTGGAGTGGACTAAAACTGCGAGAGTGCACCAGAATGGCAGAAGATAGAGTGAAATGTAGAGATGTTGCAATCAACCTCTGAACTGGGAGAAGATACTTAGATAGATAGAAAACTGAGAAAAATTGCAGATATTAAAGGACAGAGTAATTATAAAGGATATCATATCTAGTATTATTCATTTAATTCATCATGTAATTGTGTGGAATTCATATTTTATTACAATATGAAGTTGACATGCGCATCTTTATATTTGTCGTTAAACAGGTGCAGATAAGTAAGGAATGTGAATCCAGATGGCAGGGAGTGTGTGAGGAGTTGAGAACAGCCATGCAGGAATCAGAGAGAGAGAAACAGAGATTAGAAGCCACTCTTCGGAATGCAGAAGAAAAACAGGTACAGTTTTGTTTAATTATTTTGTTCAAACTTCATAACTTCAATTCCACTTATTAAAGTGTCATGTCTCAAAAGTTTCTAGGTTGGTAGTAGTGTCTAAATTCTTTAACTGGAAGAAACTTTCTTCAGAAGTGAACAAATCTGACCATTAATTTTTTTTTTCTTTTCCCAGGTGCAATCTCATCAATTCTCTGAACAAAGACTACAGGGAGTATGTGAGGAGATGAGAACAGCCATGGAGGAATCTGAGAGAGAGAAACAGAGGTTAGAGGTGGCTCTCAGGAAAGCAGAAGAAAAGCAGGTAACGAGATGATGATCTTGAATAACCATTACAAAGAAGGAAATTGGGGAGGGGGGTAAAACTGAGAATCTTTCAAGAAAAAGGTGCACAGATGAAGTGAAGAGAGTTTGAATCCAAGCCATGAGAGATGTCAGAGATTTTAAAGATGCTACAAAAACTTGCTTTATTATCTCCTTTGTTTCATTTTCGACCCCTTAAAAGAGATGATAATGAAGCAGTTGCCTCCATTTATCTATATTTACACATCTTGCCATGACCCAAAGTATTACAATTTATTAATGGTCACCTTTGACGCTCTTTTGTTTACGTTCGGTATTATGATTTCAATTTGTTACCGTCACACTTTCAATACGTTACTTCCTCGAACTATTGTTGTAATCTACAACATTTAACTTGATTTATATACTTAATTATTAATTAAGAACTCAGCTTCTCCTTTTCTACTTCCCTTTCAAGCCTAATTGGGGATAGATACATTTTTCCTGTTCTAATGTAATATTCCTATTATTATTATGAAGAAATATTTTTGTAATTAATTAAGTTCATGCACTTGTTATTGTAAAATCATTTGTAATTCAGCTCTCGAGCTGCGATGATGATTATTGAATAAATACCATCAAAAAAAAAAAATAATAATATTACTTCTGTTGGTTTCTTACCTTAAAAGGAGTCTTTAGAGAAAGAGGTCAAGAAGCGTAAGGACGAAGTGAAGAGAGTTCGAATCGAAGCCATGAAGAATGTCCAAGACTGGGAGGAGAGGGCTAATACCATCTGTGGTGAGATACAAGAAGAGCTTGATGCAGAACAGGACAAGCTCAAGGAAACCAAGCAAAAATTGGTAGGTCTGGGGCCTGTCTTTTGAAGAGATGCAATTGATCTGAATTGATCGCAAGTCCTCCAGTTAATTACAAATTTACAACATTCAATTTCTTAAGTACATATTTGCAGAGTTGCAATCAATTTGAATCAATGGCAATTCTTTATAAAAAAATGGGCTCCTGATATTTATACATTATTCAGTACAGGAATTTTAGAGTGAATCAGGTATTCTTCTTTAAATTGGCAACATCAAATTTTGTTGTTGTTGCTACATATTGCTGATAAAAAGTGATGTATGTATCATAAGAAAAATATACATGGACAGAGACTGTCAAAATTTTGCCATTTAGATTTAGTACAGCCTTGAGGGAAAAGTTTAGAAGGAATTTGAATTCAGTAATGTTCTTTTGCCAAACAAATGGGAGACTTTATTGTCCCAAATTACATCACATTTGAATGACCAATTTTCCAATTTATGGTTCATATAAATTTAAGTGAATTCAGCATTCAAATTCAGTATCCATTCAGTATCCAGGTTGAATTGAAGGAAGATTTTTTAAATTTTTCTTATTATGTTTTTTTCTTATTTCTTCTTCTTTTTTTATATTTTATATATTTTTTTGCTCCTCATGAGAGACTTGTGTTTTTCTTCCCCTCAACAGTCGCAATTTGAAGTTTTATGCGAAGAATCGAACAAAGAACTCAAAGCCAAAGATGAAGAGATTGACAGAGTGAAAGAAGACAAGAGGGATATATTCAACAAAAAGGTAACTCAACTTTCCTCACATATATTCTTTATTTTTCTAATCAAAAGCTCCTTTATTGAGTCATGCTTTCCTCCCCATGCCCCCCCCCTCTTTTAGCCCCTTTCTCCAGTTTGAAGCAACATTTTTATATCAGTAAGCTTTCCTAAGATACAGGTAGGCATATAGGTCTTTCACATATTTTGTTTAGGTTGTGAAATGAAAATTGATTCTTAGTCAACCAATATTCAATTAAAAAGATATTTCTGCTATTAATTAGAAAAAATGATGGAATATTTCATGCAAACAAGTGCATTGGTATTCTTATGAAGATTTAGATGTGAAGACTGGCTGTTAGCTTTAACTCCTACCTGTCAGTATATTCCTACCAGTGATTATAATTCAATCGTTAACCCTTGTGATTATCAGGAGATTTTGGAGAAACAGTACGCAAAGATGAAAAAGCAGTTGAATCAGACTATGCAGAGCTCCATCCGTGATGTCGGCGAGGCAGAGGCGAGAGCAAACTCTGTGTGCGGAGAGCTGGAAGAAGAGCTAGAGGTTGAGAAGACTAAGGTCAAGGAAGCCCAAGAGAAAGTGGTTAGTCGGAATCCCTTACTATAGGCTGTTTCAGATATGACGAGTCTTCACTGAGCTCTGTGTTATAATATTCAGAAATGTGAAGCGTAGTACACTTTATGTCATCATTCATTTTTTTAACGCCAGTTTTGCTGCATCATATCTGAACGATGCTTTAATGTTGGAGCTTAAAACTGTTCTACATAGCCCGTGCCATATATTATAACTTATATCCGAGCCAAATACATACGTGCGCTAGAAGCCAAGCCCCAATTCCAACTGATGCAGTCAAAGGAGGGTATTACTAACACTCACTCCTTGGATTCAGACCTTAAAACTATAAGCTGTACCATATACATAAAATCAAGATTATTATCATTGTAATTTTCACTTCCCCCTATTTTTGTCCCCAGGAATGCCAAGCCAAGCACATCTGTGAGCTCGAGGCCAAGCTGAAATCTCAACTAACGCAGTCTAAGGGGGGTGATACCACTACCCGACGGTCCCTAGAGTCGGAGCTGTCAGCCAAGAAGAGGGAGATGACAGTCTTGGAGATGGAGCATACCAGAGAAATTCTCAAGCTGGAGGACAGGTATGACATATTGACTACACTCAGAGAAAGTTTCTGGAAATGATTTTCCTGGAATTTTAATTTTCATCATTTTACAGTGTGGAGGAAAATTTCCATGAACAATGATTGTAAAACTTCCCATCAAATAATTCCCATCAAAAAGTAAGATATTTGATTCCCTTCAATTTTGCCAACATGAATGCAAGCTACAGGAAATGTTTTACTTGACATGACACAGCATCACACAGATCACATCTACAGTTAACAGCTAAAATATCCATACTCTTACCAAGTCTTTTTTAAGTATGTGAATTTTTTTTTTTTTTTTTTTTTAAATTTATTTATTTAATTATTTTATTTTTATTTTTTCCCCAATGTATGTTTATATAAGATATATATTAAAGCTTACATCTAAAAGTATTTAGCAAAGGCCCTAATCCAATCAGTCCACCTTTCATCCTTGCATTACAAAAAATACATAAAACATCAAATATACAAGGGGTATGAATAATTGAGTTGTTATCTGTACTGCACCATGGTTTGTATTAGTTTTTAGCATGTACAGTAGCAATGAGAAATTCCTAGATTTAGCATCATAACAGGAATTTGATATTCCAATGTCATTAATATAATTTCCTGAAATTTTAGCAGTGTAAACAGGGATAATAATGTGATTGCAGGACCCTCAGGGAAACAGTATTAACACTGATGAGGCTACCCTGGATTATTATTGTTGTTGTTGTTGTTGTTATCATCATCATCATCATCATCATCATCATCATCATCATCATCATTATTAATTATTATAGTGTGACCTCAGCTTTATGAGATAAAATGTAGCTACCACAGGGCACCCATCATAGCTTCACATGATGATTTAAAACTTGCCTCATGATGGAATACTGTCTATAATCTTTGTGGCATATTATGGACTGATTATGGACAATTATACACATCCGAAATAAAGCCCCTAGACTTATTCATCTCTACGGCATTGTCATGGATGGATGAGCATTCCTCCAAAATAATTTACACTTCTGATGTCGTATTTTTATTTTTATGCTTTAAATCATCCTGCATTCCTCTGTATAATTATGTAATGATCTCTTGCCTGAGATCCTTAATGATTTGAAATTTTCTTGAATGTCTTCCTGTATGAGGTAAGAAAAACTTATCTCAATTTTTCCTTTTTGTCTCAGAATAAGAGATCTCGAGAGTGAGAAGAAATTCCTGGATGAGAAGAACAGAGAATACCGAAACGAGCTGAGACGGGAACACCAGAAGGCAGCAGATAGCTCGGGTAATTGCTCTTTGCTGTTGCAAGATGATGGCGTTATGGATATAGAATAATGTATCTGATATCTTTAAAGAAAAGAAGAAATTGAACAAGTTTTTAATAACTTGACTTGTTGTTACATCTGTCAGTGTTTATTATGTATGTAGACTGTGCTAATGCTGAACCTTGACCCATACATATGTCAGGAGTATAAAGTGATTAACATACTCAAACCTGCTTCACCATTCACTTGTCTAGAAAGACCACTTGCTCATGAAGACCACTTTGTTTAAATTTCCTTGAACATTGTTTATCATTGAATGTTTGTATTAAATAAATTAATAACATTTCCAATAGGGTTGTCACATTGCCACCTCCCTCCCCAAGTAAGGCCCCAAATTTTGTTTATTTATTCTCGATACATGTGCAGTTCTCTCCACAGGAAATTATCCCGAAGCTGGCATTTGTGGATCGGGAGCATCGTACGATGTCTCCGTCTTCTCTCTCCGCGCTGAAAACGAGATGATGGGAAAGAACCTGAAGCTGGCGCAAAAGAAGTACGAGACCCTGAAGACCCAGCGGGATGAGCAAGTGTAAGTCCTTACCAAACCAAATACTGTATACCAAATTACTGTATTGCTTTGTCCTCAAGATGCAAAATAATTATTCAAACAGAAAATAATAATAATAATAATAATGAAAAAATTAATTAATTTTAAGAAAATATGAAAAAATAAAAAAAATAAAAAGAATGCAAAATTTTTCTTTGAAGACACTATCAAACCAATGCGCTTTAAAATTTCAAGCATTTATTCTTTTTTTCTTCTTTTTTTTCCAATCATTTTGCGATGGACTTACATACAGTTCGCACAATTTAACATTAAAAAAAATTGAATAGTACCCAGACTTAACATGGTTGTTGCCATCTTCTTGATTCTCATTCAACGCTCTCATGTCCCATATATTCAAGGTACCCTTTCACAGAAGCACTTGTTTGTTGTTCTGTATGTATTCACAGGGATAGGAACTCCAATTTAAAGCAAGAAGTTTTATTATGGAAAGGAAAATATGTCAAACTGAGGAGCATTGCTGAACAGAAAACCAAAGAGTTGCGAGCTTCCCACCCTCTAACAGGTAAGCTTTGATTAAAAACAACTTTAAGTACACATGAACCTATATATCGAGGAAATGTATTTAATCTTTGTGAATTGTTATCAAGTAATGATAATTACTGTACATATTAAAGTGAACCGGTAACATTGTTGAAGGTTCATGAAAAAACTGCGTAATTTTGTATGAAATGTTACTTATTATCTTCCTTCTACTGTACTAACCCTCTAACATGCAAAAAATCCTGAGATTTTTATGGTAAGATATTTATGGTTTTCTTTAAAGGTGTCACTGTGCAACAACCTCTAACAGTAAATTCTCCCAAGTCAATTTTTGAATTTTCCCAACCGTTTTTCCATGAAAATAAGACATAAAACAGGCTTTTAGAAATCTTTCAACGCTTAAATGTTTGGAATGGTATATAGAGCCAATTTATTGCTTTGTGACGATTTACATTCACCTTAAATTTAATTAAATTATAATAATGTAGTTGGGACATCCCCAAGTGGACATTACAGAAACCAGATAGACTTCATTATCACCAAATTAGAAAATATAAAGACGTTCCAGAACTGCAGATCGTATTGCTCAGCTGACATTGGGTCAGACCACAATCTAGTACTGGCTAATGTGAAGTTCTCACCTACAAAGACCAAGCGAATAAAGAGCCTCCCCAAAAACTATGATGTTGGCAGATTTAATGACTCTAACATTGTAGAAGCATTCAAAGCAAGGATTGGTGGTGCCTTTGAACCACTACTTCAGCTCCAGGACACAGATGAGTGGAAGAAATTCAGAGATACAACCAATAATATCACAGAAGAAGTTGTAGGCTTCAAAAGGTCGAAGCAAGTTAAAGGTCTCCCAGAAGAGGTTTATAAGGCCTGTGAACAAAGGAGGAAAATCAGAATCCTCAAGATGAACAATCCCTTGGCCCGCAACAAGAAAAGCTACACAATACTCAATAAAGCGGTCAAGTATGAAGTCAAGAAGTGGAAGAGGAAATTTCTTGACACAGAGGTGGAAGAAATGGAATTAGCTCACGCAAAGAACAACAGCCACAAGCTTTTCAAGAAGGTGAAGAAACTATCTGGTGAAAGAGACAAGATGCAACCTGCCTTCAAGAACAAGGACGGCATCTTAAAAACTGCAGATGTGTTGAAATGCTGGGAAGAACATTTTAGCGCTCACCTCAACACGCAATTTCCAAGGGACGAAAATGCTCTTCAGACCATACCTGACCCACAACCTACAGATGACCCAAGTGAACCTTTCACAATTGAAGAAGTAGAGGCGGCAATAAAACTGTTGAAGAACAACAAGGCCTGCGGTTGGGACAAAATAGCTGCCGAAACTCTAAAGGCTAGTGGACAACCAATGAGACAACTCCTGCTCAAAATAATAAATGGAGCATGGTCGGAAGGTGAAACCCCAAAAGACTGGAGCAAGGGTCTCATCACTCCAGTGTTTAAGAAAGGAGACAAGCTGGATCAATCCAACTACAGGGCTATAACGCTACTCTCCATACCCGGGAAAGTTTTCTGTAGAATAGTCCTCATGAGAATACAGGGAACCATTGAGAATCATCTGACAGAGGAACAATGTGATTTCAGAAGTTGTAGAGGCACCACAGATGCTGTGTTTGTCGTCAGACAGATCATCGAAAAGGCCAGAGAAAGAAGGATACCAATCCACTTGAACTTTGTTGACTGTAAACCGGCATTTGATACCATATGGCGAGAAGCTCTCTGGAAATGTTTGCGTTCCATTGGAGTGGGCAAGTCCTTAGTTGAACTCATGAAACTCGTATTTGAAAACCTCCAAATCTCGACAAATGAACTGGAGAAGGCATGTAGAAGATGGGGAATGAAAATCAATGCTACAAAATGTAAAGTCATGACAGAGGATCAACAAGATTTCTCACTAAACAACACCAACATTGAGAAAGGGGATAAATTTGTCTTTCTCGGCAGCATAGTTCCGTCCATAGAAGATGACGTGAAGAGACGAACAAGACTGGCTGCTTGGGCATTCGGAAGGCTGAAAACTGCCATCTGGTCCAACCAAGATATTTCTAGGAGACTCAAAGTCAGGATCTACAGAGCCCTTATCTTCTCTATTGTCACATATGGAGCAGAATCCTGGACTCTCCGTAAATCAGATAGAAATAAGCTTGAGGTATTTGAAATGAGGTGTCTCCGGACCATCCTTGGAGTTCACCTAATGGACAAAATAAGGAACGAAGAGATCAGGCAGAGACTGAACATCCCAAGCACCATATGTGAAGAAATAACCAAACGTCGCTTGAAATTGTTTGGCCATGTTGTACGCATGCCACATCACCGCCTACCATACCAAGTATACCAGAATGACTTCGGTGCACACAGACCTCGGGACGCCCTCCAACGAGATGAAAGGAACAAGTTCGGTGCGATGTGAGATTACCCTCACAAGAGGCAGAGCAACAAGCCCAGGACAGATCAGAATGGAGCAGGATTCTCATAGGGGAGCAAGGGGACACACCGTCCTGTGCATCCAAGTCAGTAAGTCAAGTCAAGTTGGGAGAATTCAGGAATCGATCAGATCAGTTTTTCCCAATTTTTATCATTAATAATGGTCTGTTTTCACTCAAACTTTCAGATCATCTTTAATTGTACATCTTTAAAACAGGTATTGTGATTATGTATCTGGTAATTAAGAGTGAACATCTGAAAAATATTAACAGGTAATTTATTTTGAAATGAAATCAGATTTTTAATAACACATTGCAGTCTTTTAGTACTTTTTGGTAGCGATATTTTTGGAAAAGACCATTTGAATTATGGAATGCTTACATGTACTGTAAACGCTGTTATTTTCGCGCGATTATTTTTGCGCTGAGCGACCCCAAAACATATTCGCGGGTCCTTAAATTCGCGTTGCACGCATTTCAGCCCGTTCAAAACACGCATAAGAAGTACGTATATTTTGGCGAGTTCTAAAATTCGCGGACACCGACTTTAGCACGAAATCCGCGAATATTACCACGTTTACAGTAGTTGAGGGTCTAAATTTTGTTGTTGCGTTTTTTCTCGTACTTTTCCTGATCTAGATTGCAATACAGAGCATCCTGGGATTCCAAGCAGTGCCTTAGAGGGGGCGGCATCCTCCCCAAGGGGTGAGATGAGGGCTGGCCTGGCTCCCTACCAAGGTACCTTGCAAGAGAGGATGTTTGAGATGTTTAAGACCAAGAGAGTGGAGCCAGACAACCCAGAAGAATGCACCACTCAGTGAGAAAGCGATTTGAAGACAAAATGCTACAGCCTCCTTCACATGGCATGGCAATCAAAGGGAGTGTAGCATGACGAGACTATGTGTCTTTCACGTGGACCTACTCGGGGCCAATCGGGTGTAATACGACTACGGACGACGCGACCACAGCATTCATGTGCATGCAACATACGTGAAACCGAAGCATGAGGAGAACTTCGGTCTGTTTCGCGAACGCTAGTGCGCGCTGACCATGTAGAGATTAAGTCGCTGACTATACCGGTAATCAAGTCCATTCATTTACTTGCAGTTGTCCAAAAGAAGACGTAGATGGCATTAACCAGTATTTGCCATGCTACACTCCCTTTAACCCACCTCTATCTAAGCGGTTCAATGCAAACCGTTTTGTTTATATTACACATGTACATGAATGGCAAGTGGGGTGAACAAATAGCTGCATGCAAAAAATCCCTTATAAAATGTAATCAGTAATCTGTGTCTTCTGAGGTACAGAAATATGAAGCAAATTACACTAATGTCATTGGATTTTGCTAGTTTTTTTTTTGTTTAAAGGCATTTTACTGTGCCATATGTGAATGGGACTTAAAAGTCCATGACTCTTTGTTTGACATTTGGCAGATAAATAATATCAGTGTAATGTCTCTGAACAATCTCACAACTGTTCACTAGAACCTGATACATGAGAACAGTTGGACTACAAAATGCCAGTTGTTGGACAATCGACACTATTCCTAATAATGAGTAGTTCACTGTAGGGTCTTTCTTCTCCCCCCATCAATAGAAAGCTACTTAAAACTGCAAAAGAAAGTGGCTAGGAGTTGAGGGTCGATTTTTCTCTATTGTATATTTTACATGTAAATACAGTTATTGTCTTGAGTAGGTATGTTCTGTTCATGTTCTTTTAATGTCACTCGAAATTGTGAAGTGAGTTCAAAATATTTTTATTAACAAGAAATAAATACATGTATGTAAATAGAAAAAAATCCTGAATAGACAGACCTAAGTTATATTTCAAATGTGTATATAGATATCAGACTGTTAACCTTCATTATAATTTAAGTGTGTTGCAGCACCACCTTGTAATGTTGATTAACAAGACTATTATCATAGTGACATAATCTCTAGTAAGAAATTACTTGTGTCAAGAATGCTTTTTATTTCGAGAATATTTTGCTAAATTGTTTGGTCTGATTTTACCTAATCATGAATAACACAAAGGCTCATATGCTTCTTATTAGTTTACAGTTACAAGATAATTCTTTTGATACAGATGAATTTCAAAAGAATAAGGAGTCTTCTGATGTAAGACAATAGCTCATATTCCGATAAAATTTAAATTGGGCCTTGGGTGTCAATTCGCGTATTATTCAAGGAAATTAGAACGTGGTCTAAGTTTTCCTATTGGTAAACATGACTTAGACCAAGTGTCTGGTTTAGATGACTAAGTGGAATTCCAAGCTTTGTATTCAGGGATTAGGAATTTTGTATACCGGTATTCTGGGTTTCCTCTGAATCGGTTCTTTCAAAATCAGCAGTAGTATTGTGCTTGTATATGATGGAAACATTTTTCTGTGTCATTTTGTATGTGTGTTCGCATCACCTTGCGTGAAAAGGGATTTGATACTCGGATTGAAAAAGCATTTATTTGTTTGTAAACACAATTTAGTTTGGTATAATTCTTTAATCTTTTTATATGACATTGTGTGTATGCATCACTCAGAATGCACTTCTATACAGAACAAGAGATGATTGATTGATCTAATGCATTTTGTATTCAGGGAATACAAGTAGCTTATAGTCTGTGATTTGTCTCCATTTCAAACTAGGGCCTAATGTTATTTAAAAATACGGAAAGGCTCACAACACAGTCTGCCTTTATTTCAAGTCAGCATTGAGCTTGCATAATGGAAACTGTTTTCTGTCATTTGAATAACGTGTGTCAGCACCGATGTGGCACAGGATTTGATGTCCAGATTAAAGAATGGTCATTTATAACAATAAATTAAGTATATGTAGAAAAGCTATGTATTTGTGTTGCTCACCGATTTTATGCTAATGAGATTTTATGACTAGGGCCCCCCCCCCTCCCTTTCATAAGACTTGTTATCAATAATAAGTTGCAATAACTGTTATAAGCTACTGGCATTATTGCATTGGATTGACTGAGAGCATATTTGTTATAGAAATGTGATACTTGTTATTGATCAGGCCTAAAAAAAGATGTTGTATTGCCCTTTGCGACCGACCCAAAAATCTGAAAATCTATGGTAGGCTTTTTAAAAAAGTTTTTTTTTCACCCTTTTTTCACTTTTTTTAATGAATAAAAAAGAATGTATTTTGTTTGTTTAAATGGGATATAAATGCATAAAATCATCAAATTATGCCCAAATTCCCACTCGTCTTCTGCCCTAGTTTCAAAATCCTGCTAGCGTAAACAAGCAAGTAGGCCCGGCCTCATGTACGTGTATATACCATGCACTGCACCAGCTAGAAACTAGGGAGATTTGGGCGACGTTCCCTGTTTTGAATTTTTTGGCGATGGTCGCTGTTTAGAGTTTTCTACGGAAAGGCTCACAACACTTTATTCATGACACATTTTGAAGGCACTAAAAAAAAAAAAAAAAAGATTTCCGACCGACCGACCGACCCATGTTTTGGCACCTAAAGGGCAATACAACATCTTTTTTTTTTAGGCCTAACAAGTTTGATGAAACAGGGGCCCAGCTCTTGAAGTGTGTAAACATATATCTCTTCATTTCACCAATGTTGTGTGTGTCAATGCAGTAGTTGATCTTTACAGTATCTGTAAAAAAATGAAATGTGTTTTTTATGATAAAAAATTATGGAAGCAGATGTGAAAGATATTGTAAATATATTTAATTTTCATGGATGGCATTGTAGAGTTCTGTTGAAATCATTTACCGGTATATAAAATTTTCATGAAATCATTTCCTTCAGTGTTTTAAGTATGCATGTATCGTATTATTTATTAAAAAGAGAGTGGGATCTGGAAATGGATGGCATAAGAGGGAAAGGATGAATGCCGATCTCATGAAAAAATATGGTGAAGAAAGAAAGCAGTAAGGTTGATGTAAACGAGGAGGATGTTCGAGAAAAGATGTGGAGGGAGAGAGTGTCATGGCATGAAAGTCAGTGACTCCTCGTAAGAGGGAAAATGTTGACGTTAATAAATGATGACGATGGTACAACTCGTGACACCCCCCCCCCTCCTTCTCTCAACTCATTACACCCCTCCACCTCTTTCTCTCAACTCATTACACCCCTCCTTTATCTCTCAACTCATGACACCCTCCCTCCTCTATCTCTCAACTCATTACACCCCCTCCTTTTTATCTCTCAACTCATGACACCCCTCTCTCCTCTACATATCTCTCAACTCATGACACCCCTCCTTTTTATCTCTCAACTCATTACACCCCTCCCTCCTCTATCTCTCAACTCATTACACCCCTCCTTTTTATCTCTCAACTCATGACACCCCTCCCTCCTCTATCTCTCAACTCATTACACCCCTCCCTCCTCTATCTCTCAACTCATGACACCCCTCCTTCCTCTATCTCTCAACTCATTACACCCCTCTTTTTTATCTCTCAACTCATGACACCCCTCCCTCCTCAACTCATTACACCCCTCCCTCCTCTATCTCTCAACTCATTACACCCCTCCTTTTTATCTCTCAACTCATGACTCCCCTCCCTCCTCTATCTCTCAACTCATTACACCCCTCCCTCCTCTATCTCTCAACTCATGACACCCCTCCTTCCTCTACCTCTCAACTCATTACACCCCTCCTTTTATCTCTCAACTCATGACACCCCTCCCTCCTCTATCTCTCAACTCATTACACCCCTCCCTCCTCTATCTCTCAACTCATTACACCCCTCCTTTTTATCTCTCAACTCATGACACCCCTCCCTCCTCTATCTCTCAACTCATGACACCCCTCCTTTTATCTCTCAACTCATTACACCCCTCCCTCTATCTCTCAACTCATTACATCCCTCCTTTTTATCTCTCAACTCATTACACCCCTCCCTCCTCTACATATCTCTCAACTCATTACACCCCTCTTTTTATCTCTCAACTCATTACACCCCTCCCTCCTCTATCTCTCAACTCATTACACCCCTCCTTTCTATCTCTCAACTCATGACACCCCTCCCTCCTCTATCTCTCAACTCATTACACCCCTCCTCCTCTATCTCTCAACTCATGACACCCCTCCTTCCTCTATCTCTCAACTCATTACACCCCTCTTTTTATCTCTCAACTCATGACACCCCTCTCCTCCTCAACTCATTACACCCCTCCCTCCTCTATCTCTCAACTCATTACACCCCTCCTTTTATCTCTCAACTCATGACACCCCTCCCTCCTCTATCTCTCAACTCATTACATCCCTCCCTCCTCTATCTCTCAACTCATTACACCCCTCCTTCCTCTATCTCTCAACTCATTACACCCCTCCTTTTTATCTCTCAACTCATGACACCCCTCCCTCCTCTATCTCTCAACTCATTACACCCCTCCCTCCTCTATCTCTCAACTCATGACACCCCTCCTTTATCTCTCAACTCATGACACCCCTCCCTCCTCTATCTCTCAACTCATTACACCCCTCCTTCTATCTCTCAACTCATTACACCCCTCCCTCCTCTATCTCTCAACTCATTACATCCCTCCTTTTATCTCTCAACTCATTACACCCCTCCCTCCTCTATCTCTCAACTCATTACACCCCTCCTTTTATCTCTCAACTCATGACACCCCTCCCTCCTCTATCTCTCAACTCATTACACCCCTCCCTCCTCTATCTCTCAACTCATTACATCCCTCCTTCCTGTATATCAAAACTCCTTACAGCAGCCCCCCATCCCTTAATATTTTACTGTAATACTTGCAGATTTATTATATTTCCTTTGTACAACCTATCAGTACCAGTAAAGATGACAAATAACAACCCGAACAATAACATCTCTAGTACATAGATAAAGATAACTTTATTGAAATAACATACACAGAACATTTGTGCAACACATTTAAATAAGTAGCTGAAAATTGTTTTCATTGAAGAAAAAAAAGGGGAAAATGCCCACTCTGTCTTTGAACTAAATTTAGAGAAGCGCAACTTGATACATTGCTGAACCCAACAAGTGACCCCTACATTAGCAATATAAATACAAGTGCGAAAACGCAAACTGAACAAGATTCATCGGATCTTTAATACACAACTAGTGCCTCCTTTAAAAAAAAAAGATACCAGGAAAATAACCCAATATTAACAAATATACATATATCCCAATGGCTTTAAAAAATTCCGGCAAGCACAATTAATAAAATAATGCTTTGAGATTGTACAAGGGGAATGGTTTTCATCATATACTTTTGAGCGAAGCACAGGAGTCTTGCTCCTTACGGATAGAAAAATATATAGACATTAATATTTAACAATACATTACAAAGATATTTTAGATAATCATAATGGTAACACTATCTTTCAAAACAGAAGTACCTATATTTTAGAAGCATATCATCAGACTGTTGGGATATTTGCTTAGAATTGCGATCTAAGTCTTTGCTACTTATGAATTGTGTATGTGTGAAATGGAAGGCAGAGACATTTTGACACTTTAACTTAACACATAATCAGCACACACAATGCAAAAGAATAAGTGAACAAGACGTTACGATACATGCGAAGTAAGAAGACTCGCCCTCTAAAAAAACATTAAAATCCATCTATTTCACATGGATGATTTGAGATATCAGCATCCAATGAGGTCCGATGTATTTAACAAATATAAAAACGGTAAAATTCCAATTTCTAGTAGGTTACAATTGTATTGACGCTCATTCATTTCATGCTCCTTGTTATCTTACTGGCAAATTAAGGAAACTTATTTTCATTTGCAAAACAATCTTCAATATGTTGTCTTCTCAGCTGAAGTAGGAAGACTATGAAACATTATAATTCAATTCTCAAAATCTGAAATATCACATCCATTCAAAAGACTTTAAAAAGTAGCATTTTCGGCCACATATTAAATACATCGGCACTACCTATCTCGTCAAGATATACAAAATGCTTCATATTGTACAAGCTTGTTTGAATCCTGTCTACTGCATAGCAGCAGATGTTTCCCTCTAATCTAAGAAGATGGTCAGAGATACAAATGCCCTCCCTCGACATGAGTGGATGCAGTATGACAAAGTTCTGTTGAAAGGAATAAATCTCCTTTCTCATGACATGTTCCATCCCCTTAGCAAGAGGCCTTCAGAATGATGATCATTGCAGTTTGGTCAAGTTGAGCTCATAACCCCCTCCCCCCGACTCAAAAACTTTTTTCTTTTTCTTGAAACGGGTATAATATCAACAAGTCATTTAGCATCCTTATCCCAAATATAAGCCTCCAGTTTTGTGTTGCAAAATTTGTTTACAATGGCTTGGGGAAAGAGTTTGAAAAAACTGTCATGAGCTTAGTGGAACAATACAAACAGAAAGCGGTAATGATTTAAGATTCCCAATCATCCAGAACGGTTGTCCTAACAATAGCCTCTGTAACACGGTAAGGATCGCAATTCGACGATGGTCTTCGGTCCTCCATGTAGCCCATTCCGTCGATGCCGCACTGGCGGGGTATCCTGATGCTGGCGCCGCGGTTGGCCACGCCGGATGAGAAGTCGTCAATACTGGAGGTTTCGTGCCTGCCAGTCAACCTGCGGGCGTTGTCCTCTCCGTTCTTGGGGTCGTAGGCACGGATGTGCTCCTTGTGTCTCTTGGCTAGCTTCTCAATGGCATCCTTCATATGTCTGCAGAGAGTAAAATAGAAATAACACTTGCCATCAGGGATACTCAACAAAAATTTGTTTTACTAGTTTATCTGAAAACTTTTTTATCTCACAGAGTTTAACTCTAGTTCTACTTCTTGGGCACCAGTATTTAACCGTTTCATTTAATTGGCATTGTGATCTTAGGAAATGCAGAGAAAATTCTCGATATCTTCCAGTTTTTCATCTCAGATTCTCGTTTGTCCACTTGCTTCTGGTTATTTATGGCTAGCTGTTGTCTGCCTGCTTAAAAGAAATATGCAGTTCCTAAAACATGTTTCATCCCTTCCCTTCTAATTGATGAAGTCTCATTGGTACGAGCGAAATGTATCTTTTATTACTTTCTTCAAATGGAACTAGAACATCCATGCTAATCAGATTATTCTTAGATGCATATTTTTTTAGTTCTGCGGCTTTAAAAAAAAAAACCTAGTTGGTAGGGTTTACTAAGTAAAATTAAAAAAAATTCTTACTTGATGCCGCCTGGCTCACGCATGGCAATGGTGCTGAAGTTACAGTGAGCACCAGCTCCGTTCCAGTCTCCCTCCATGGGTTTAGGGTCAAGGGTCGCGATGACGCCAAAGTCCTCACAGACTCGGTGGAGGATGAATCGGGACATCCATAGATGATCACCCATCTCGATACCTAAACAAGGTCCAACCTGGGGGAGGAGGAGGAATTTAAAAAAATAATAATAAAATTAATTTCATTTATCTTTTTCTGTTTGACATGACTGCATCTTAGTAATACATAAGTTAATGCATGGAATGTATCGATCTTGAATCACATAAGAGTCGATGGCTTGATTCACACACCTAAAGTAAATGAGCAGTTCTCCAAATTTGTTAATGGCATTTGTATGTGCAGATGATTGTTAGGCTTTTGACCTGAAAATATTTTAACTGGTCAAGTTTTGTTTTTTCTTGTCTTTTAATTTCTTTTTCACGAGGCAGAGCTGATTAAAGCAACCACTTTCCATATACATGTCGTATTGGAGTAAAGCATCTATGAATATTCCTCGATACAATCAATTTTCATCAAATGTGCAAAATTCAATCAATCTTTAAGAAATTTGCAAACTACGGTATAAAAAGTAAACTGATGATAATTTTTTTAAAGAGATTCTCAAATGTACCTGGTATTCCCACTGTGCTGGCATAACTTCAGCGTTGGAGCCTGCAATCTTGACTCCAGCATACAGGCAAGCACGATAGTGAGATTCTACGATGTCACGACCATAAACGTTGTTAGCACCCACCCCACAGTAGTATGGTCCTGTAAAAATGAAAACGGCAAAGGAAAATTCATAAACTCCGTGTCGCTCACAGCTGGAAGCAGAATGAGAATCGTATAACCAAAAGCTTTTGTTCTCTGCAATATTATGAAATTTTAATGACTACCATTTTCAAAACAAGACACTTTTGTGAATTTCAATATTACAATATTGCTCTCCTGGGATATATAAAACTAATCAGAGGGATATTGAAACTTGATTTTGATAGGTCTAGTGAGAAAATAGTATCTAAGCAGTTTGACAAATATCTTACAGAATTTAAAAGAAATAAAACCAACCAAATTTTTGACATTTTGTAGACCATGAGAAGGGGCAAAAAGCTAACGATATTTTATACAACTACAGGACAAGGGTGTGTACAGAACATCCCAATGCCATGAACCACATCACTATCCCTGATTTATAAGGTAAAAACATGATGGGTACCCTCAACTCTTTAAGCAAATAACAATAACAGTTCACCCAAGCATATCAAGTGGGTGTGTTTGACTATTGGCCTCTAGGCTCTACCCATCAAGTATAAAGCAAATATTTTTGCTCTTTTGTCGTGACAGTAAGAGAAGATTATTTTTTCAATTGTATTATGAGGCACCAACAGGAAGAGGAAATGACATGACGCTTTTTGATTTTTTTTACCGTCAATAGCTCATATTTGATGAAAGGTTGCTTTGCTTTTACAGAATTGAACTCCATTCCCCATATCTCTTCACATATATATTTATTTTTTGCTGCTCCTCTTACCCTGTGGTCCTGGGAAGCCGCCCTTGGGCCAGCCAAAGGGCCATTTGTCACTGCCTAAGAGGGTATATTCCTGTTCTATTCCAAACCAGGGTAATGTGTCCTTAGCTCTGTCCATGATCTCGTTACATGTCTTCCTGAAGTTAGTTTCTGCAATACGGAGAGAAAAGGACTAGCATGTTAGCACTTCACTTCATTTTTGCTATTTGTTTCGGGTTTAGTTTAGTTGGCAATCAAAATTATGTCTGAGCTGAAATTACTTTTTCTTTGAATTTAATTTCACATCATTTTTCACCATGTTTTTCTAAATTGTTGGGGTTTTAATGGCTCAATATGCAGCTTCCTGGCACACAGCCAAGTACATGTAGGAATCAGTAATTACATTGACAAAATATTGTAAAGAACAAATTATTTTAAAGAATAACTTAGAAACTGATAAAAAATTTAACATTGAACAGGGATCAGGCATTTCATATTGTTGTAAATTTGTCAAGGTACCATTGGCAAATTTCTGAATAATTTTGTTCTTCTAAATAATAAAAACATAACCAGAATTTGATTAGGAAGAGAAACAAAAAAGGGGGAGGGAGGGGGAAGAAAGAGGTGAATCAAAGCTCAAATTGGATTTTATTTCATTAGATGAAAATGACAGTATAAACAATGCCAGCCAAGATCAATGAATCGACTCTCACCAGCTGATCTCCAGTCGTACTTGTAGACGTCACACATAAGGAGTCTGTTGTCTCCTCGTCTGAATGGATCCCTGAAGAGAGCGCAAGGTTTGAGGAACATATCGCTGTTGGACCCTTCCGACTGGTCAGTACTTGATCCATCAAAGTTCCATATAGGGCAGTCTAAACAGGGAAAAGAAAGAAAATAGAAGCATAGAATACATGTAGTTAATAAACTTGAGGTATTGCTAGAACAAAATATAGCAAGTGAAGCCATATACCAGACTGCAAACCAAGAGGTTTCATAAATTGTACATGACCACCATTTTCACGAAAAATATTTTGTTATGAATGGCAAAACTTCAGTGTCGATGTAATGAGAATTGTGATTCAATTATTTTGCAGCAGCATGACATTTTAATAAACTTGAACAAATCATGAATTTTGTAAGCTTGTGGTTTGTATTACACATTATTTGTTTGAGTAAGCACTGCTACAGTATATAATATATTTTCAATACATTCCCTTCTCATAAACTGTTTGTGGCATAGTAAACAATTCATCAGATTTCTCATGGAACAACAAAAATCTTCACAACCACTTTGGAATATATGTTTACTTGTGCATCATTTTATGAGAAGGGGTGTGGGAATTATCTAAATATGAAAATATTTTTCAGAAGTAATGTTGAATTACCATGTCATCACCATCCCTTGACAATTTCAAACATTCTCACACTATTGCAAACAAACAGACAAGCACACCCATATGGTGCTTTTCAAATAAACATTTCTTTGCTTTACGCGTGATTCAGAGCTTTAAAAAAAAAAAAAAATGGCAGATTAAATATTTCCATCTGGCATTAAACAAAAATTGCCACTAAATACACAAAAAAGGGTAGAGCAAGAAATACCAATATTGAATCCAGGTGGCATTCTGTTCGGTTGCTATGGTTAACTAATGAACGATTTATCTGCATGACTGAATTGCATGTGCGTCAGACTCGGTTGCAACGTGTCAATAAAGATATTGTGTAAAGAAAGCAGTCCTTTTAGTGTAAAGACACTTGTACAGTATGTATGATTGTAAAGTTATCTTGATCTCCTTACAGCCTTACATTTTCAACATACAAAGAGTACTCTATTCTTCTTTAAGTACAGAGCACATCCAACCTCTGCTTTAGAAATTGGTCTGTGGCATTATGGCTCAAATGAAAAAGCATGGCCTTCTACATGCACATTAAAATTGTCGGGTGCATTGCTGATTCTTTTTACATCAGAGTAAATCTACATGTATATTACAGTGTAGAACAAAATTTCCAGACAACAAATTCAAATTAAATCCTCTTCAAGGATTAGAGAAGAAAATGTGACTTGTGCCAGGGATTTTGAATAAAGTTTGATTACCAAATGAAACACAGGTCACAAATGGTTACTTCATCTACCTATACATGTATTTAGGTGTACAAAATTTCACCTAACCTTCTATAAACAAGAAAACTTTCAAGTGTAAAAATTTGGTGTTTAATAAAGCCACAATCTGTAATTGAAGGGGCTACATTAAAGGTACTATGTCCCATTTGCAGACCTAAAAAATGAAAAGGTTAAATTCCAACGGCATTTGATAGACAATACTAATTTAGAACTTCCCTAAAAAAAGTGGGGCTTGAAAATGTCTTTAAGTGGGAAAATAACGACTATTAGTTGTCGAATCGACTTAGGAGCTATAGAGCCAGTAAGTAATAGTCTGATTTTTCAGACCATTGTACCGAATGGTCGTACGTTTTATGCTGCGCAAAGATTCAATCAGTTTAATTTTGGCCATTACAAGAAGTGGGTTATTGATGTAGACAAATGCTCATGTACCCTTTACAGCTCATTTTATGTATGTTATTACCAAAGATGAAAAAGCCAGTCAGTCACTCAATAGTGTCTGACAGTGAAGTCTAGCAAGTAAACGGGTTTCCTTGCATAATTTGAATATTAGGACACTGCTAACGTTTAAATTTCACAGATAGGACATACATGACATATTCATAATTCCTGCAAAGTTCTACAGAATTTGATGTTGGCTGCAAAAGGGACATAGTATCTTTAAGTCAATTTATGTAAGAAATTTCATTCATTTTATTCATGATAGAAATTTGAAATGTAGTAGCCCCTTTTTTTAAACTTCCTGGTGCCTTTGCATGAGTTTGCGGGACAAACTGTCCTAGACATAATAGTTTCCCTTTTCTCTTATCCTTTGTCTCTTTTTTTTTTTGGGGGTTCTTTCTTTTAGCTAAAAGCAATTTCCCAAATGTTTTTTTTTTAATAATCAAGAGATGCAACGATTTTGAAGTTTAAATTGCAGTCTACCATTACTTGATCAGAGAAAACCCTTTACATAAAAAATACAGACAATGGATTTCATATTTATTTAAGTCCTAATATCAAAGGTTATCACATTTAGAACCATTAATCAAATGAGACAATGGAGGAGCTATCAATAGCAAACTATCAGTTTATATATACATGTACTGTACGTCAATTACGTCATTAGCATGAGATGAACCCTGGACCCTCTGACGGTAATCAAACAATGACACGGACAACGAGAGTCAGAAACAAGAACTGTAACGACACGAGTTTAGAAACAACAGAGCAAAGAATTATGGAATTACAAAAAAAAAAGTTATCTGGAAAGAAAAAAAGCTCCAATAAAAAGCAATACATTAAATACTGGAATATGATCTGTCACCAGCAAGTCACCATATTTTCCCTTTTTGGTTTATTTTCAGATAGATTTTTGATATTTAAAAATGTTATTGAAATGTTCTTTTGTTGGACTAGTGTCGTTTGGTCATGTATTATCCATGAGCCTGCATACCCTAAATGTAAAATTTTCTATCAGAAAAAGAAAAATTGGACATACACCTCCCCCCTCAAAAAACACCTTGTTGTTGCTTTCAGAAATAATTATAATTCATAAGTTTGGGTACACGAGAACTCTGTATATTAAAAGCTTGTATAAAATTGGCCTCCATTTTTATCCCATGAA
Source organism: Mesocentrotus franciscanus (assembly GCA_037976565.1). Taxonomy (NCBI): domain Eukaryota; kingdom Metazoa; phylum Echinodermata; class Echinoidea; order Camarodonta; family Strongylocentrotidae; genus Mesocentrotus; species Mesocentrotus franciscanus. The sequence continues at coordinate 28,734,111 of CP137679.1, read as the reverse complement.
TTCTTTTTCTGCAGTTGGCAAGCTGCAACAGAGAATCAAACTTTCTGAAGGTGAATAACCAAGAGCCCTGTATCTTGATTTTCAGTGCAACCTTAAACAGATCTTATGTTTTGTACTGATACCAAGAACTTCACTCAACATGGATAATTAGCATTTGCTCGACATATATCCCATGAATTCTCTTTCTGCATTTGGCAAGCTGCAACAGAAAAGCAAACTTTCTGAAGGTGAATACTGTATTTAGGTGGTAACCAAAAGCCCTGTATCTAGATTTTCAGTGCAACCTTAAAGATAAAGTTGAGTTCTGGTCATGCGATTGCATTGTGAAAGAAACGTTGTGTAATTCGATCAGAAAAGGTTGATCATCTAGCATATACATGTAAGTATTGGTGGGTACTGCAAGGTTCTGGAATCATCAAAATGAAAACAAATTTGGCCCAGTCTTAGTAAAGTTACAAGCACTGTAAACAGAAAGATATATATAAAAAGTATATGGGACTACACGAACATGTGGCATGAAAATCCGTCCCGATTTTTATGATTTTACATGCCATAATTAGAATATTAAGGCATTTGAAGAGCCATGCTGTTCAGGGAACATTTTTTATCTGATGTTCTTCCACACTTGCATAATACAATGATAACGCTCACAAATTATTTTTCACCTCTTCCCAGAACTCAACCTTCTCTTTAAACAGATATGTTTTGTACCAATACCAAGACCTTCACTCGACATGGATAATTAGTATTTGCTTGACATATCATTTCAAGTAGGTTATCGCAATCAAGGACTTCACTTGTCTTCATATCTTGTTTCCCCGAGACAAAGGGTACTTGAAAACTGATCAATATTTGTCCTTTTATCATGTGAATAAAAGGTCAACAAAATGTTACGCAAACTTTAATGAGAAGTTTTAGTCGAGGTTAAGTTTTAGAGAACTATATTTTTGTATCGAGTCCATCTAGTTGAGCGAAAATAATAAGTAAATAAAGAATTCTATTAAAAACCTTACATAGAGTTGGCATTGATCTGGATCGATTGCAAATTGTGCTATCAATTGTGACTGATATCAAGTTGCAATCACTTTGAAATTTTGAATGCTTACTGTATATTATATGGGGCCTTGTAAACTTACCTTCAGGTTTTTCAGGTACGGAATCCATCGTTTTCGTCTTGGCTCTCAGGTTCTCTCCTGAGCCATCAACCCAGATGTACATGACCTGGCAGTGGCCACCCGTGTCAAGGGTCATATATCTGTCTGACACGGTCTTATCGGTAGCTGCTGAATATTCAGTCATTTTGAATTATTTCCTGTTGATTCAATAAAACAGAAAAATATTTAATGGAATGTTTTCCAAAAGTCAGGGACACACTTCATTTGATCAACATATCAAAATGATATTTAGTCCGTTCATGAAGGAATATTTTCTCTCAAATTCAAAGAATTAGTAACATACATGAAAGGAATGGATTCTTTCCCCAGTTATCAAGGAAATGTTTTATTCTACATTGCATGTACTTAAAAATGAATGAACATAAAAAATATCAATAAAACAGGCAAACAATTGTTTGATTCATATAGGCAAACATCTATGGGCAGAAAAAAATGCGAGCCTTTTTTATTGCTACCTTATAAAATGATCAGCCCCAAAGATAAAGGCAGAACATTGGCCTTGAGCAATGCACGATTCGGGGATCCTGACCCTCCCACCCACCTCGATTGTGACTCACACATGCAGCATGGCACACCAACTACACAACATTAATTAACTCAATGCAGGGGGATTGCAAATTTTTACTGGAAGAATAAAAATTCCCCACTTAAGTACTAAACCCACCCAAAGGCTGAGCATCATCAATACCTATTCAATCAATCTCCATTAACATCACTCATTCAATTGCGAATATTTTAAGGCTATGGCACATGATACAAGTCAGGAAATTGATGATGAATATTTAAACACCTACATATGTAGGCCTACATCGATGTCCGTTTCCAATTTTTGATCATGTAGTATCTGTAAAACTCGGAAGTAAAAACATCTATGTAATTTTTTTTTGTGGATAGTCCGAGACGGATAGTAAAAACTTGATATCAAAATTTGTTTCTTTTTTTCTTGCAAATCTCTACATTCATTGGGGTCAAGACTACAGACTAGTATTCATAATTGAATGATACATGCCTAAAACTAAAACAATACAACACACCTTCACCATCCACACCATAACAATAAGATTCTCTGATTCTGAAATAAATTTAAGTCAAATGGCAGATTCTTAAAATAATTTTAGATTCAGGGACAGCTTGTTTCCAAAATTCCATTCATGATATTAACCATCTTAACTTTTTTTCTTCCTTCATCTCATGAGACATGAATGACAAAATTAGCATATTACAGTCTACACAATTTAATAGAAATTAGAAAGTGCACCAGCACAATTAAACTTAAAGCCCAAGTCCACCAAAAATAACTTACTTTCAATAAAACCAGAAAAATCAGACAAACCAATCAAAAAAGTTTGAGCAAAATCGGATAACTAATAAGTTATGAATTTTTAATGACATGAAAAACTTTGAAAATCACTACACAAATTGGCAACTCACTCATGAGTCTGTGACGTATGGTCCTCACTATCCACTAATTATTTTCTTTATATTGATAATATAAATTTCCTATTTTCACCCTAAGAATCTTATTTCTTCACACCAGCATCAAAATTAGATTGTTAGTAATATGTTTTTGTGTGGATGCACAAATAAAGAGATAATTTTTGCCCAGTTAAATCATGAAAAATTGAATTTTGATATTTATATAAAAAATCAATAATTATGAAATACAATATTCAGAAAATAGTATCAATTCTTCAAAATTCATATTTTTTTTGGGAAATGTCATGCACGCAATATGATACAAATCATATAACCTGGGCAAAGGCATGGGAAAATCAAGTTTTGGGGATAAAAGGGAAATTAATGGGATTAAACTATATAAAGCAATTGATAAGTTGTGAGGACATGACGTCACAAACTGATAACCATCTTGGCAATTTGTGTTGTGATTCTCATTGTTCCATAGTTTTACATACTTTTTCAAAAATTTATAACTTTCTTATTAGTTATCTGATTTTGCTCAAACTTTTTTTGATTGGTTTGTCTGATGTTTCTGCTTTCATTGAAAGTAAGTTATTTTTGGAGTGGACTTGCTCTTTAAAGTTATAACAAAGTTTTGGTATAGGGTCATGAATTTGGTTCAAATGAACATATTGGAAGCATATGCGATTTTACAATATTCAATGATCGTTGTCCAATTGAAATCTAAAGTGATGAAATTGTAAATAAACTCTTTATGTTGTATAGCGCCCTCTCAAGACTGATATTACTTTAGCTTTAAAACAATGTTTCTTGACTACAATCAACCAATTTGCTATTCCCATTTGGAAATTATATATCGGAACTGCATATTCTGAGATTTTCATGATCGCAGCTACCATGGATTGATGGAATGGTAAATTTTGATTATTCAATTTGCTCGAAAGCAGAAGTGTTTTAGGGGCTAAATTTTGTAGTGCTTATAATACATCCACAGGGGGCATCCAAATATATCAAAAATTTAAAGAATTACTATCCATCCAATTTTCAAAATTTCCCAAAACTTTGCATTACCTTTAAAGTCACTGAGCCACATAGATCTATATTCTAATGGACATATGCACCACTCATCAACATGTGAAACGCTTGATCTGAAGGTCGCTTCGTCCCCTACACCCTCTCTCTACTCTCTCTCTCCAACCACAACACAACGGTACTACGGTAGACCAATAGACACGACACACACACATGTACATGCGCGAGCCACGTCTGCGCTGTACGCGGGGACTGCCCCCATAAATGATGAAACGATATTACAGGATTGCATCATATCATACTTGTAGATCATGCATGCCGCTTTCGAAGCTAGACAGAAATGCCTGCGGCCAGAGCTCGGGCGAGACAACCACGGCGCGCGCGCGGGACAAAAATTGGATGAAAGCTGGATCTCGCGCGATATGACATGCTTGAATAAATACCCCCCGAAGACGAAAAATCCCACAAAATGCGGGAGCGAGCAAATCAATTCCAATAACCATTTAAACATGTAATTAAAATTTTAAAATGTCAGAAAATTAACTGGAATTTAGCTTTGATTTTGAACGTCGCGTCTTCACCTGTTCAAATATATCCTCTTCCGTTTGGAAGGTGGAATCGGGTAATTTTACGAGCAATTTTTTATGATAATGACATTAACCTATTGACTAACACGCACGCATGCAGAGCAAGCGTGAAAATACCCGCGCTCAGCTCAGCTCACTCCCTCACAGATTTAAAATAAACTGAAGGTACAAAATTGACAGTTGTATCGCAGATTCGTAATGATAACCCGTGAAACATGAAATGAAATTCAGTCAAACTCAAAAGTAAGGCAGCGCGCTTTTTCTTGTACTATTTGTAGCATGTAGTAAACATCCGCAACCTTGCCTGGCCCCAGTCGACAGTGTGTTCAGCAGAATGTTATTCCAATCCCTGCGGCTGCAATACTATAGGTTCTAGCGGCTTTCATTCTCACGGAGCTTATGTTAAATTGACATTAAAATATGAAAAATACAAGAAATAAAACATGTTTCAAAGAACGGCAAACAGATTCATGGAAGGTAACTCACCTGAAGTGTTTTGAAATAAATACAAATCGGGACGGGAGACTATGATGGTGCTTCACAGTTGAGTAAATCGACGATAAATGCTGCTGTTTTGCGGGAAATGTTCGATAAAACTTCAACCGGCTTGGAAGCCGCCCACGTAAGTGACGTCACAACGCAGTGTCGTATACTTACCGTCATTTCATTGGGCATGGTATTGACAATGTACTGTGTACATACGCTCATTGGTTCGTGGGAAAGCATGATGTCAATGACATGAACAATCACGCGTGTTATGTATGCACGCCCTTCAGAGCACGTGGGTATGTCCACTCCGATTGTTTGGAAACAAAACGAACAGTCTGCAATGCCAAACCTCGTTAGTTGGACAATAATATATTGTGGCGATCGCAAAGTGAAAAGTGGATATTATCAGAGAGGATATAGTCTCACCTCCCTGATATTATGCATCAAATAATGTAGACCTTCGGGAGAGGCTGTATACAGCATAGGCTTAGGAAGATTTTCAGGATTGCAGGGCCGGGGGCTCCATCCCGGGCTCCATCATTTGTTTTTGACCCGCCGTTTGAAGATTTTGTTTTTCCCCGACGCCCCCGTTGTCACCATTTTAGACAGTCCAAAATTGTTAAGCCTTTTTCTTCTCTCTTTGCTCTACCCCCATTTTTAGACCACCACTAGGGAAGGGGTGATTACCTGGAAACACAGTATTTTTTGCCTTTTGGGTCTAAATTATATACCCAATAGGCAAAAAAATTATGCGAGCGCATAGCGCGAGCTGATTTTTTTTTTTCTCTCGATAAAGTGACCTGAAATCACTGCATTCTAAACCCTTAATTAAAATAAATCCCCTGAAATAATCATCATATGGAAAAGTTTCAGGCCGAAATTCCACTAAAGTGGATCTGTGCGTGTCTTTCTTTGCTCAGCGCGCACAGGTGCGTCTCATGAATAATTCATGACCCTACGCGCAAACTGCACACATAGCCACGCTAAGGCGCGAGTATGCGGACCAGTCCATTAGCGAATATAGGTAGATTAAGCTCAATGTACAGAGGATAACACATAGTTGTAATGTTGTAATAGTTGTAATGATGCATTGGGTAGAGTTGGGAATTTTCTCCATAAAACAGCGTTCAATAATCTCATCTCTTCTTTTTTATTTAAATGTGAACATCACTGTTCAACAATACAGCCAATGTAATCATCGCTGACATAAACAAATGAAGCAATGGTAATGAAACCCCTGTGCAGACAATGGCGCAGGCTCAGTCCTAGTCATGGCGTGATATGACTCTCTATGCTAATGAGCTCGGAGTGTCACCAAATGTGATTGGATGGAATAGATTAATCTTCTTACTTTTTCAAGGAGTCCGACGAATTTTCTATACCAATCAGCTTGATTTTGATATATGACAGAGAGGAAAATTCCGGACTGGAAAGTGAAAACGCTGTATGCGTAGGGTAATCCGTTGCTGGGATACAGAGTCTTAAACACGGGGTTATCGATTAGTTTCCTGCTTCGAATTGTGCAAGTACGTGCATTGCTATGGAAGGGTTGGTGTCAAAATTCACTCGAAAATCTTTCTTTCGAGGCCTAGTCCGACGCAAATACTAAAAATTATTTCCTCATATTCTGGAAAATACAAGAAAAAAATATAGACAATAGAAAACCGCTCGCGCCAGCCTTGTATTTTGCAGCATTGCAAAGTTACACCAATATCTGTGACAAAAAAACGGTTTTTGAAGCCTGTGCCCATTGGTTATAGTACATGCGCGCGAGCATGCGTTCGAGACTGGCCAAAAGACACCACTTTTCCATATGTTAACATAAGGTTAAATAGATTAAACAAATATGGCGTCGGAGGTTCTAGTACGCTAATCACGTTCGGAATTCCATGCAGTTTTCCAATTTTTCGATATAATGACTTGATAATTATGTAGAGTGGCCTGATGAGCGGGTAGGCATAGGGCGTGCCTAAACTTACAGAGACACTTCGATGAAGACACCCTTACTCCATGATTGCCTGTGTTGAACTGCCCTGGGCTTTACATCTTTATTTTGAATATATAGGTATTTACATGTTCAGTTATATAATAAAAGGAAATAATGAATATTCAAATATCATAGGTAGCAAATAAAGGATGACGAACAGAGGAATGAAAACAAACAAATAGGAGAGGATGATCAAGCATAATGATGTGCACCAATCTATAAATGTGAATTACTAAGTAGCCTGTTCACACTACAGCTCTTCAATAAAAAAAAACATTTGTAGCCTTTCTTTTAAGCAGTTGAAGAAATGAAAGTAGGCCTACTTGGAAATCGTTGAATTGTAAGATATTCAGTTTATTTTTTATTAAGTTAGACAAAATAAAATAACACACATTTAACACCTTTGGAAAAAATAATACGCCAGGAACGTGAAAAACAAAACTTTTATTGTCACACATGCCTATAAGTCGGACATATTTAAAAACTGAAATGTGGCACCACCCAAAAAATATAATTCTGAGATCCTCCTTTGTCTTTAATTTGTACCTGGAAGATGAAGACGTGCCTGTGATGATCTTACTCCAATGCAAAGCAAGGCTGGTGTGCAGCACGTGTGTCGAGACAATATCGGTTGTTGACAAATGAGCCCCTCAATCAATCTCCCAAAATTTATAAACTCTCAGTTTTAATAATAATTTGAATACTAAGTCAATCTGTAGTGTAGATTATAGAAACGCATGAAGCTTCCAGCCCAGAACATAGGTGTGCAGATATATTTGGGGAGGGCGGGGTCAATGATAGCCTATCCAAGCCCGAACAAAATATTGGGGGCTCATGATAACCGAGCCCTCAAAAATATCGGGGCTCCGTGATGTTATCCGAGCCCCACAAAAATATCGGGGGGCTCTGTGATGTTATCCGAGCTCCACCAAAAACAATTGGGGGGCTGATGATATCTGAGCCCCACCAAAATATGGGGGGTGCTCAATGATATCAGACTCCCGCCAAAATATTGGGGGCTCATGATAACCAAGCCCGCCAAAATATTCGGGGCTCAAAGATATCTGAGCCCCACCAAAATATGGGGGTGCTCAATGATATCAGACTCCCGCCAAAATATTGGGGGCTCATGATATCCGAGCCCCTCAAAAATATCGGGGGGGGGGCTCCATGATGTTATCCGAGCCCCACAAAAATATCGGGGGGCTCTGTGATGTTATCCGAGCCCCACCAAAAACAATTGGGGGGCTCTGTGATGTTATCCGAGCCCCACCAAAAACAATTGGGGGGCTGATGATATCTGAGCCCCACCAAAATATGGGGGTGTTCAATGATATCAGGGCTGTGCCCCCGGTTCCTAAGCCTATGTATCCTACACGAATCTTTGATATAACCAGGGAGACTCTCCCTGATATACTCCAGAGAGACGGAACTCCCTGATACTCCATAGATATACTAGTGTCGCTCGGGCTAGTCTATTATGGTGTAAATATAAATAAGGAAATGGGCCGTAGTTGAGGTCAGTGTCCACACGCCCACCCCACCCACTATTCAAAATATGTCATATTTGAGTTATATAGGCCTACATCACTCGATTTTTAGACATTTCTACTTCATGGTCTTCAACACTTTACTTATCTTTATTTTCCACTTGATTCACTATACCAATGTTCCCTTGTACTTTCCTAATCGTCATTATTTTCTTTGACAACTCTTTCATTCCCACTGGCATTATACTAGCACAATAGTTTTACCCTTTTCTGTTACCGGTACTTGTACCTCAATCGCCATTTTTATCCTTCACTTATGTCTCCCCACAGTGATTTTTTTTTCTTCAATGCGAATGTAGATCCTTATTATTTATACATCTTTATAGTAAACATGTTTGAAATTGTAGTTGAAGGACAAAAATAATACTCTTTTGAGACCAACTGTGTGCATGGTGTTATTTCTTAGCTTTGTTGACATTTCAAAGACTACGAGCCCCCTCCCTTCCTCCCTTCCCCCCTCTCTCCCCCTCTCTCTCTTTCTCTGACCTTTGCATTGCTATCATAACTTCTTTTCCCACCTCGCCCCTCCCCTCACTTCTTTCCTCTGTCTTCTTCTTTTACTACATCTCCCTATCCTTTTAATCTGTATTTTAATTATCTCCATTTTCTCTCACCATCTTCGCCTTCCTGAAAGACCTTATCAGTATCTCCTTCAAACCTCTCTAAAAATGTATCTTTCCCCTTTCAAATCTATCTCTTTTTCTCCCCATGTACCCTCCCTCTTTCCCTCTCTATCTCCCTCACCCTCTTTCTCTGAATTCTCTCTCTCTCTCTCTCTCGTTCTTTTTCACACCTTTCCTCCATAGTCACCATCCCTCCTTTAAATATGGGAGAAAGAAGTAGATGATAGAACAAGAAAATGACTACTAATATAAATTATTCTTATTTTTCTTCAAAACATTTCAATATTCTTAAAGAATACATCAGACATGTGCACCATATTCAATCAGGGTAGTAGTAACAGACAGTTTCCTGTTTTTAACATATAACATTATGTACTTCCCTTTCCATATCCATCAATATAACTTTCATAAGGGTGTAACTTTAGTTGCTAATTGTCCTACGAATGGAATATCACATAGGCACAATCCACAATCAACTGGAACTGAACAGGTAGGTTTTACAACATGAAATTAACATTTTTAAGACGAGGAAGTAACATTGATCATTGATTGCTCACACACAATTGAGAGGAAGAAGGTTGTTAACTCATGTACAATGGCAATGAGTTAGTGCCCTTCTTGCTCTGAGTCTGAAGAGAGAACACAAAGTGAATACTACGGGGTATAGTCATGTATTCATATCCTCATCCACATACATTGTACATATTTAGCGTATTGCATTTAGAAGTTCCTTCAAAGAGCTACTGGTAATGTTTACAAATCCCACTAGTCACAACAGTGAAAAGAATGAACTTTCCCAGAAAAAAAAGACAGTTTCGTGCCTACGTCATCAGTAACATTGTGTGGGCTCAAGGACAATGTAGTATTATCTATTCCATCTGATATAACCATGGACCTACTACGAACCATAATATAACTCCACTCTCTCAATGTACAGGGATGGAAATTGTCAGCTGGGTGCAAGAAGGCTGTATTAAGAGCTAAGTATTGTCAATGGCCTTCATGCAGGCAGCCTATGAAATCCCTAGGCTTGTAGAGTGGAACCCATGATTGAAGAAGAAAAAAATGCCGGTAGTGGAATCCAGTCCCAGAAGTGATCAAACACTACATTATAATTGATTTCACTAAAATTAGGAAAACTGCACAAACACTGTTAAGGGTGTGGTTCTATTCATTTTAGGTGTGGTTATATTTCCGGCACAGTGTCGGCTTCTCAATTTGGCTTCTTTCCAAAATCTACTGCCATCTGGTGATGGTTAGTAGTTTGCAGTCACACACCCTTTGTTCATAACATCGCAAGGTCTAAATGATTGTATAAAGTAGACTACACTTTACACAGACTCTTAACTGGTACAAGGTATAACTATTCTCAGCTGATTTAGGCCTAGACTTGCTCAAATGCAACAATTAAGTAACAATGCAGCTGAAGTGACAAAAATTGGGTCTGTGTTTGCAGGCTATACTAGTGACTAAAATAATATTTTTTTCATAAATCTCTTTTATATAAGCTATGCTAGACTATTGGAGCATGCAGCTACTATTCACCATATTACGCTCTGTGAATAAGCTATGCATTTCTAAGTAAGCTAAAAACCATTGTTGATTGAATTCTTCAAATCGTTCAGGGGTGTAGTTTGTGTCTGGAATGCCAGTAAAATTTGTATCACCAGATCATTACAATGTGAGCAGGGTCTAATAAAGTGAAGCTGAATTCACTGTGATGAATGAATAAATGCACACATTTCCAAATTAATGACTGCATTATTATCCAACATAAGTCCCACATTCACAATTTGGTACCACTGAACTACTATTCTATTTTATAGAAATTAAAAAGAGTTTATTTTCACTGCGAATACCGAAAGAATGTACATATTTCTGAATCAATGCCTGCATTGATTTAAATATCATACACACACATATCAAACACAAGCCCCATATGTCACAGTTATGTACCACTAAACTCTTTTCTATTGATATAGAAAAAAGTTGATTTTTTTTTTCTTTCTCCAAATCAATGCCTGTCTCATTGTAAATTAATTAAATTAACAAACACAAGTCCAAAATTCAACGTAACTATTTTAAATTGTAAGAGAACAAAGTAATAAAGAAACTACAATGTCTTCATTTCATGAGAGTTTTGTAGCATCTAACAGGATAATGTCTCTGAGGTGCATTTATTCACACAATTTGAAAGATCTGTCAAACAAATCCTGAGGTTCAATTCACAAAGGGGGTTTTAATTAACACCATAGAATAAACCGTGGGTTTGTATGTTTTTGAGCCTCTATTGTGAACTGAAATAAGCTTATAACTATTAATTGCCCATTCATTGGACATAAAGACATGCTGTGTGTATGGTGGTTTAATCCATGGGCTTACACCATGGAATTACTACAAAGTAGTTTGTAGTAGGTCCATGCTTACACTAAGCCTCCTTGCGAATTTGGGACTAACATTGTGATGGTAAACTTTGGTAAATGAACTACAAATCAAGCGAAATTAGCTTTGAACCTGTCTGCAATATTTCATCTGTAGTAAATGTTACTTTTTACCTCCATATGTGACAGGTTTGAATTTTGAAACTACATCTTTGAAAATCAGGTTGACAATCTCAACCAAAATTATTCATTTATGAGATATATAGCCATTAAGTTTGGGTGAAAATAAATGAAAATGTTATAGCTCAGTTTGCATCAAAGTACATCTAAGAACTCCACAGCTGGACCTAGGGCTGGACCTAAGGCTGGACCTAGGGCTGGACCTAGGGCTGGACCTAGGCTGCAAGGGACTTCACGCTCATCAGTTCATTGCTCCTTCCAAGTTGTCATTTGAAATGTTTCAAGTTTCATTTGTGCACCACCCTGCTAAGAAATGTTGTTTACCAAGGGATAAGAGAAGCCTCATCAGCTTCACTGCTATTCCTCCTGAGGGCCCTGCAATTACCATTACCCCAGCGATTGCCAGGTTCCCATTTACACCTTGGTGTAGAGTGGCACATGTGGATAAAAGTCTTGTCAAACAACCTTAGTACTGAGCTGGGATTCAAACCTCTAACCTATGGATTGAGAGTCAAGTGAATGAACCTCTATTCCACGACACTTCCATATCTTCTTATTGACCAGTTTTTTTTTAAATTTTAGGTTAAATAACTGGCCAGAGGATCTGGAAGGGAGGTATTTGGAATATCGAGTACTGCTGGTCCAAGTCTCGGAACAGGAGGGCACTCTTGTTTCTCTCAGCCGTGTAGCCAAGTTCATTATAAATGTGAGCCTGCAGATGGAAATAAAAATGAGATTGAGAGATGAAAGAATGTGGGATTTGATATCATCTTCCATAATAACAATGTCTGACAATGCAATTACAGGTACAAGTACAGTCAAACCTGCTTTAGCGACCACCTGTATAGAAAGACCACAATTTTTTATTCCCTTGAAAATGCTTTCTCATTGAAACATGTACTAAAGGAACCTGTAGATAAAGACCACCTGCATATAAAGACTACTTTGCTTGTCTCCCTTGGGTGGTCTTTATAGACAGGTTTCACTGTAATAGTTATTATCATCTGTTAGGAGCTCATATAAATTAACCATGCGCCCATGCTTTAACACTGAGTTACTGGTTCTGAATAGATGATATATCACAGTTACATGATAATACAGTCAAACCTGTCTATAGCGACCGCCCAAGGGAAACACAAAAAGTGGTCTTTGTAGACAGGTGGTCTTTGTAGACAGGTTCCTTTAGTACATGTTTAAATGAGAAACCATTTTCAAGGGAAACAAAAAATGTGGTCTTTGTAGACAGGTGGTCTTTGTAGACAGGTGGTCTTTGTAGACAGGTGGTCTTTGTAGACAGGTGGTCACTAAAGTAGGTTTGACTCTATATAGCATGAGTATAATCGTGTCTTTAGAGGTGATGATACAGAAGGGTAGAAAGAGAGACAGAGCAAATAAAAAGCCAATAAAAAGGAGACAAGAAATTGAAGAAAAAAAGTAGGAAGAGCGGAAAAGTGAGTGTGGGAGGAAAATAGAATAAGGGGAAAAGAACAAAAGAAAGAAACAGAAACTGTTATCAAGTTACATAACACTCATACAGCACAGGGGTTTGATTTAGAACTGTTGATTTTCGGTTTTTATATCAACCTACAAAACTACTTCTTGAAATAATGATATAAACTTAAAATTAAAAATGTTATTATCATACTCATATTGAAATTACAAAATGATTTAAAAGAGAATTACTAATACATGTATTCCCTAATGCTTGAAACATGAAAACAAACTCAAATCATTTGTTGGATAGGTTGACAACAGCCTTACTGACAGTATTGCATGATGAAATTGTAATCAAAATAATAAAATTAAGTACTTGAAGTATTGATTTTCATGGATTAAACAATGATAACGTTGTTTTTAGTTAAAATTATTTTCTACCAGTAGTAAAGTAGGCTTAACTTCTACATTTCAAACATAACCATAAATATGTGAATTGCTAATAGCTTTAATCATGGTAGACTAACATAAGAACTCCAGTTTGCATTACATTTTAGCCTAAAATCAATGATCCATTCATAGGACCATCAAATGTTACACAATCCCAAAGGGGTCCAGCAATCTAATTCATTGTTTAACTTTTCACTCCATGATAGGGCCTATGTCTCACAACAACAGATAATAAACCATGCAAAATCAATCCAAGTCCTTGATAAAAGGGATCTAATCTCAATAATCTAACATATTACAAAACTAATCCTATATATAATGTTCTTTGAACAGTTTTTCCAAAAATAGATTTTTAAAATCAATAGGCCATACACATGACTGATTTTTATCAATAGCTGCTGTGCTTCTTCACCCTGCCTTAATGCCTTTATATATCCTGTTTCTTTATCACTCACACTCAAATCTTAAATACCATGCATCACTAGAAGTTATCTAAGAATTAAAGTTGTATTCTAGGAACAGGAGAATTGACTTTAAAGATCCCACTGGAATCTACTTAAAACACCAACAATAATAGTTGATTCAAAGGCTCTTAAAAGGGTTAACACAATCTGCTACAAAGGGCAAAGTCTAGACAAAGTGCAAGTAGATGGTTGATTGGATGATAATGATGGGGCTGTGGTGGGGTGGGTGTCTGGTGTGATGGCAATTCTAATAGAATAAGGTCTATGACTTGAATTATATGTACACTTCTTCCCCATACATTTGGGTTAGAAATTTGAATCCTTTATTTACTTAGTGCAGTCATAATAAGACATCAAAATAAATTACCATTCTATTTTCCTTTCACAATAATTAATTATGTTGAATGTCACTTACCTTCAAGCAATCAAATAAAATGTGGTAAGAGGTAGCACATTTTTGTTACTGAGTTATTTCAAAATTGTAAGGCAAAAACATATCTTTATTTCTATTGGATAATAGAAAACTGAATAAGCAATATTAATCTGGCTTCTCAAAGTGATTGCACAACACATTCCCCAACTACAACTGCTGTGATCACAGCCTGCACTATAAGTATAACTCCTGATTTTAAAGTAGCTGTGCGAATATTTAAAAAAACTAACTTTATTTTCATTATTGCAAAGGTGAAACTTTAATTGGACAATTTTATCAAAATTCAATGCTTGGAAACATTCGAATTGATGATTATTATCAATTACAAAACGCTTAACTATAGCCCTGGCATAGCATCTGAAGAGCTCTCCGAACGCTGCTGAGATGTGTGGCATCACAGGTTGGGCATGATTTGCACAAGCAGACGACATCCCATAAAGAATGAACATAATTGCAATGCTATTATTTCTCAAATTATAATGAGTTTAGTGTATATAAATGTGATGGCATTTCACACCATTCAAAAAGGGATATGAAACCGATTCTGATAACTAAAATCTTTTGTTTGTAAATACACAGGATAGGGTTAATGAACAATCAAAGAAATCCCCTGAATGATAGCATGGACGGCATTTTTTCCCTCTTGAAACCCCGAACATACCGCAGTGTATGTAGCTGAAAATACAAAGGCGTCATATTTTGTTTACTAGCAACTGATTCTTTTATTTTTTCATCGCTGCATTTTTCATCAAAATAATACCATGCGCAGGATTTAGAGTGAGGCAAGAGATTAAACATTTAGCCTGATGGTAGTGAAGTAAGAGAATTGACTGAAGAGAAGATGTCAAAACAGGTACTGAAAATGTGTGAGATGTCATGGGGCATCGTCTGCTTGTGCAAATCATGCCCAACCTGTGATGTCACACATCTCAGCAGTGTTCGGAGAGCACTTCAGGTGCTATGCCGGGGCTGTATTTAAGCATTTTGTAATTGATAATATTCATTACTTCGAATGTTCCCAAGCATTGAATTTTGATAAAATTGTCCAATCAAAGTTTCACCTTTGCAATAATGAAAATAAAGTTAGTTTTTAAAATCTTCGCACAGCTACTTTAAAGATACTATGTCCCTTTTGCAGCCAACATCAAATTCTGTAGAACTTTGCAGGAATTATGAATATGTCATGTATGTCCTATCTGTGAAATTTAAACGTTAGCAGTGTCCTAATATTCAAATTATGCAAGGAAACCCGTTTACTTGCTAGACTTCACTGTCAGACACTATTGAGTGACTGACTGGCTTTTTCATCTTTGGTAATAACATACATAAAATGAGCTGTAAAGGGTACATGAGCATTTGTCTACATCAATAACCCACTTCTTGTAATGGCCAAAATTAAACTGATTGAATCTTTGCGCAGCATAAAACGTACGACCATTCGGTACAATGGTCTGAAAAATCAGACTATTACTTACTGGCTCTATAGCTCCTAAGTCGATTCGACAACTAATAGTCGTTATTTTCCCACTTAAAGACATTTTCAAGCCCCCTTTTTTAGGGAAGTTCTAAATTAGTATTGTCTTTCAAATGCCGTTTCTTATTTTCCCATTAAAGACATTTTCAAGCCCCTTTTTTAGGGAAGTTCTAAATTAGTATTGTCTTTCAAATGCCGTTGGAATTTAACCTTTTCATTTTTTGGGCCTGCAAATGGGACATAGTACCTTTGAGCACGGACCCTAATATCCTTACTCATAATCCTCACCTTTAACCCAACCTAAAACCAAATTGCTACCCTTATCCTTATAATTCTGACCATAACACAAAATAATATAGAAATTTTAAAAAAATCTGGAGCAGAGGTGGCTTCAGACCATATCATTTGCTTATCCACCCTTTTAGGGTGCGTTTATCATGTCTTGCCACTCAGAATCAGCGTTTCTATATGTACATATCGAACCCCACTATACGAATGTGTTTTGCGGAATGTCGCGTTTATCGACTCTTCACGAATCGAAATAAAGGCCTTGTCTCTGAGCAGCTGCTTTGCGCCGTTTGACACGGGAAGCAGATTAGCCTGGGAAGATCCAATTTGTATGTGTGGTTCATAACAGCTTTGCATTTATCATCTCTCAGAAACTTGATTCTGGCTCTATGTCACATTCAAAATGCAATTTTTTCGGCGTTTCAATATACCCATTTCTAAAGACGTTTGAAGTTGGCTTTGCATTTATCACCTTAAAAATTTGCCCGAAAGACGTTTGAAAACGCTGATTCTAGGCAAAAAATTGGACAATAAACGCACCCTTAATCATACATTTTCTTTGTTGTATTAGAGGGATTAGCATGGTCACTGACAGGTGGTTATCTCATCAACTCAGCTCTCAATTAACATGAGAAAAAGAGGATAATGGGGGACCAAAGGGCACCGCTATAGGCATTATAGAGGGAGCAAGTAGCTACAAGTAGTACAGTGGGGCTAAAAAGGGCACACACCAAAAGTACAAAGCTACATTTGCACATGTGGCCTAACTGCAATGTTGTCAAGTGTGAAAAAAAAACATTCTGCTCCAATTGTCTTTCCTTAATCATGACCCCAGATGATCATGACCCAGACGGAAGACTGTACTTCAAGGCATGGCCTTCAAGTGACCCATAATAAACACAGTGCGGAGATGACTCGCTTCACATACCTTTTAAAAAACATCATTACATTGCACTATTGTTTCTCTCCGCTTTGTTTTCAAAAGTTAATCCGCTGACCTGCAAGCTCTCAACAGATGGCACAGTTCTCTGGTAAGATTACTTTAAAAAACAAAGGGTGGTATACCGATAGTGCTTACTAAAACCCTTTTCAAACTGGTTCTATTGGAGTCACACCGATGAAAATACCGATTGAATTTTCCTTATGTAAACAAAGGTGAAACCGCCGTTTTCCCCGCTGTCGCTTTCATACTGCCGGTGAAATTCACTCGCTGTGGCGAGCTCGCCGGAAGTGAAGAATTATTGGGCAATCGCTGTTAGCTGCTGGCGCGCATTTTTTTGATTCGGCAGACAGTGCAGTGCATGCGCAGCTCAGCTAGCTAGCTTTATAATTTTACGATGCAACGGTAGCGAAAGTTTACATAAAGTCAGTGAAAACGAAACAGCATGTGCGATAAACAAAAATCCATTCTACTTTCATTACATTTGTTATTAATCAGTTTTAAATATTGTTTTGTTCACCATTTGATCTAAGAAATATATAATTGTGAATAAATATATTATCATAACGATATATAATAATTTTTGTTTTTTAACAAAGCTTATCAGTAATGTAAAATAAAAATAAAACGAATCTATTTAAGCCCGCACCCATCTCGCTAGCATGCATGCAAGCATGTTCAACAAAATGTCAACAAACACAGCTGGTTACGAAACGCGCGTATACTGCGACCTTTGACCTTTTTCATCGCTGTTTTCTCCCGAACGCATTCACAGTGGCTGTTTCATCGGTGTCACACCGATAGAAAGAGAATTTCTCCTGCTCTTGAGCAGGAGAATTTAATCGCCTATTTCTCTTCTTTTCATCGGCTATTTAATCGGCTTTTTCTCCTCTGTACCTTTCAAACTGGCAGTTTCATCGGATGCGTCCGGATGCATCCGATGAAAATCAGGCCAGTTTGAAAAGGGTATAAGTTAAGCTTGGCTTAAAGGTAAAGACCAGGTTTGGAAACGCCCCTCTCTCAAAAAAATGAAATGGAAGCTCTCATTACCAATCATGTGAAAGAATATGTTTTGACTAATACGTGATGATACAAATTTTGCCGGGAAAGTCGGGATATATTTGGTAAATTATTCTATCTATTGGGACCAAATAGATATCGCGCACGTGGTCGCGTAGTCTCATATACATCTTTCTGTGACATCTGTGTACAGCGCTTGTAACTTTACCAAGACTGGGCCAAATTTCTTATCATTTTGATGATTCCAGAACCTTGCAGTACACACCAATACTTATATGCTAGATGATGAACCTTTTCTGATCGATTCCACAACGTTTCTTTCAAAATGCAATCACAGGACCAGAACTGGTCTTTATCTTTAACTTAGTTCACACTTTTGTGGAGTGCCTGTTGCCAACTCATTTACCCCATACAGATTATTTTAATCCTGCAATGAAAAGTGTCCAAAAATTAATTTTGCAATGAAATGGGAAGAAAAAGATAATATCAGTATGAACTGAATTTCAATAAAGTCTTTGGAAGATTATCTTTGTCATGAATATTGAAGGAGGAAGATGAAACCTATATAGCATTCCACAGAACTAAAATTCTTGTTTAGTCTAGACTTAGTCCGGGCTTAACTTATGAGAATACCACCCAAAGTGTCCAAAATAGATCATCTTCACAAGTCCACACACTAATCCTTGGCTTCTGGATCTCAATAGATGACAAAGTACTATTGTAAGATTACATTACGAAAAACAAAGTATCCAAAAACAAGCAAAAAGGAGTCACCTATCAAGTATCATCCTCAGAGTTTTAAACACCTCAGAGTTAATACCCTTCTGGACTGTACGCATGGACCCCTCTTTTCCATTTCCAATTTTTCTTGGGGGTTGGATGGGGTGGAGGGGGGTGTGGTGGGGTGGGGTGGGTCTGGAGTTAAACTTGAGGGGCTCACGTGCATGGGACACCCAAGTGTCGACCCCTGGTTTATGGTGTGTAGGTTTTATTCCCAAGTTCAATGCAGACTGATCCAGTCAAGACTTATTCTACCATAATATGACACACAAGAGATAAGAAGATATATGATGTGGTAACCAAATATTGGCTTAATCGATCAACTGATTCCAAGGAAAATATCACCTGCTGAGAACCAGAAGGCTGTAACTCATATGATTGAACACAGGGGTAACACCCTTCTACCTCTCACTAAGCAGATCTTATCTCGTTTTTACAGCTGTAACAGAAAACATAGATCTCATATGTAGCTTGGATGGTTACCAAAGTTTGTGTTATTAATCTCAATACTTTTGACCATTAAATAAATATATTTTAAAGATGCCATCTAAAGCATTTCATAAATTCATCTAGAAATCACATGCATTTTATTTTCACAAATAACACTTTCCCAGAAATGTTAATAGTGTGCAAGGATGTGTCATTACCAGGTAATCAAAGAGCCTTAGTGACTTGCCACTGACAGGACTAACCACATGTAAACTATTTGCTCAATCAATGTATTCCTCCCTAAATGGCAAATATTTGTATAGATAATTTTCTCACGCCATATAATGCATACCATACAGTATAAAGAAAATATAACAGTTATTGTTCATTTCACACCTAGCCATGCCATATGCCATAGGGTGAAA
The DNA here is from genome assembly GCA_037976565.1 of Mesocentrotus franciscanus. Classification (NCBI taxonomy): domain Eukaryota; kingdom Metazoa; phylum Echinodermata; class Echinoidea; order Camarodonta; family Strongylocentrotidae; genus Mesocentrotus; species Mesocentrotus franciscanus. The sequence continues at coordinate 28,714,551 of CP137679.1, read as the reverse complement.
GTTTATGTATCCTTGGTTGTAGTATAACAGCTAATGAATAACAGATTTTGCCATATTAATTCCTTAGTAATTGTCCTACATATATCACTTTTCATTTATTATTTTTGTAAATTCTGTTATTTGTAATTTGTACCTCTGACAACCCCCTCCCCACAAAGAAAGTGTTTTATGGTAAGAAAATGTTGTGTTCTGTACTTAGGTGTACCTACTTACGGGTAGGTTTTGCCAGGGGGGAGGCATATGCCCCTTGTACCCCATCCCCTGATACCTCTGAAAAAGCTTGCAGCATGGCAAGAGAAAGCTTACCAAAACTGGTAATTTTTCTGTTGAAAATACTAATATTCATGCCAGACAGACCATTGGTAGACTGGGCAAAATTCAAGCACTAAATCTTTTCAATCATGAATATTGTGAATATCTGTATTATTTGTTTAGACTCTTATATTAGGGGCAGAGGTTGACACAGATAATAAATCCTGTCGGTCTTATAAAAATTGGCATTCCGAGTGCATTTGCTCCTGGCTTTATTTCATCTGAGAGAGAGAGAGATATATATATATATATATATATATATATATATAGGGTTGCAATGGGGTTTTAGATTTTAGTTATGGGTGAGGGTTAGTTACCTATAGTGTTGCATCTAGGGAAGAAATTGGGAATTTGGTTATTATTCTTTTTTTTTACATCTGTTATGACACAAGACTTAATTACAAAGTAAAACATATCATTTCATTTGGAACAATGGAACCTGATTATTTGACAGTAACTTGATAATGTTTTTAGGTCCACTTCTAAGTTTCTGTCATTGTCTGAAAACAATGGACTGATGTAAAATGAAAATGGTTTGGTCAATGCCATTGTCAGATGAGCTGTGTTCATATATGTACTGTCACAAACTTCCAGAAAACTTAGTTCTCTAGTCTTGATGAGGTTCGGACAGAAAGACTTCATGCAGTGGCTAATTTTTTTTTTTTGGGGGCACAGGTGGCATAGCCCCTCTCTCTCTCTCTCTAGCAAAACCTAATCTGACATATCAAAGTAGAAAAAAGAGGGGGAGGCCCTTTTTTTAATGCTTGCCCCCTCCCACACAATTCTATTACCAATAACACACCTAAAATGTCAAAACTTTTTTTTTTGGGGGACCTTGCAGGTGATTTTTGTCATTTCAATCAATGAAGCAAATGAATTAACAAAACTGAATCTTGTCACCAAATGAAAATCACGGTGACATGGTGCTTTTTGTCGCAATATTGTAGCAGTTTGAACAATATGAAGAGGTACACTCAATAGCACTTCAAGCATCAGTGGACCGTTTTTGCACTTGACGCTTTTAGTAAGGGTTTAAACCCAGTGTAAAGTTAATCTATTTGCAGCCTAATGTTTTAGACGATAACAAATCTGCAGTGAGAACCTTGTCTTCATTGTGGACATTGAAAACATGCCGTCATACGTCATTCCATATGACTTCCCATTGTTCCTACTAGATAGACAATCAAGATTAGGGATAACAAATATTTCCTGTTTGGAAGGTACGTCAAACCATGGACCTACTAGGTCCATGGTCAAACAGAGCTTCAAGGTAGGCACAGGAGTTGATAATATTTGTAAGGACAAAATGAAAATAAAAGAAGTAAAATATACAAGAACTTATTAGAAGAAGAAATCAATAGAACAGAATAAATTGCAAATGAAATGTGGCAAGAAAAAAGAATGAAAATATATACATGACTGGGCCCACCATAGGCCATGTACAGCAATGCATTTTGCTTCACAGACAAGTCAGACATACCGGTACTTTATTGGTTGAAATGTCCTCTGAGCATAGTTTTGAATACGAATGACTTTGTATACATCAGCGTTTTGCAACCATTTTATAGTCATGGCACCCTTTTAAGAAATAAAAAGCTTTGCGTCACCCCGATCTAAAATGCATCACAAAAGATTCATTTTGCATCACTCTGGGACATGTCACGTTTGAACATGTTTGTTTCTAAAAATTTACAAGAGTGCAAATAAGAATGACATTTTAATACTGTAAAAGTGTAAATTTGTAATCAAAACACAATAGATTAGATATCAAATTATGTATGCAGGCACCTCACTGCCGAATACATGGAATACAAAATCATATATTCCATCACTTCAACACTTGAATATGAAGATATTTGGGAATCTGGTTGCCCAGAATTATCCAGTTTCTAAATGTTGCAACTTGCAAGCGAATGAAGCAAGATAGCCTGGTAAAAATATAATATCATTATCAAGATTATAGGGTATATTCAGGCACATTGCTACCGAAATATCACAATATTCGGACACCTCATCATGGAGGTATTCACGCACTTGTCATCCTGTTTCTAAATGTTGCGAGCGTGTGAAGCAAGCAAGGAAAAATAACAACTCTTTATTGTCTCCGAAATGTTATTTCCTCATGAAAATTCAGAATGGTTTTTGATATTTTATTTTCACAAATTGATGTTATCCCCAAATGGATTTTTAATATAAAATAACTAACTCTCGCGGCAACCCGGTTGAATAACGCTGCTGTACCATAACATCTGTGATGACACTGCATCGAGGTGGCATTGGCATTGGAAAGTGTAAAAATTTGAATGGCTGCACTTAAAATCAATAAAAGGGATTGTGCATTAATTAAAGCTTCCAAATTTGTTTCACATGCTAAAACTGCTCTTCAAGATTGACTGTCAAGACATGTTTTACCACCACAAAATCTACTCTACAGAGAGCGCGAAAAGAGCTATCCTTTGGTTCCCAAAGAAGAACATACAAATTTGTGTTTTCTAAACATGCCCAGGGTCCAAGAAACAGGATATGGTTATTTTTCTATTAGTGCTGGACAAAATCAATATTGCCATGACATCGCTTTGTTGCCATACAAACCCTGGCTCGTCAGTCGTTGTGCGTAACAGTGTCTGCATTATGAGACTACAATAGACTCTGTACTTTAGCTGGTCCTTACACAGCCAGAGACTGACATATCTAGGCTCTGCTCAAGGCTTTAGGAATTGTGGTAAAGTGTAAAATCAAAGTGTCAAATTAGAGTCTGTGCTTGCAAACTAGTCAATGGCATGCACAGCGGTGAAACTAGCTTACACCATTCTGTGAAGGGTAAGGATGAACTCTGGTTTTAGTTCATGGACTACTTTTATAGGTACCACCTGTCATATTTTTTTCAATATAAGTCACGTAAGTAGTTGATTTGTTTTTCACTTTGTAAAAAAAAAAAAACCTGAAAATTTTTGAAGGAAAATAGCCATTATCTCAATATAAAAAGAAAGGTTTAAAACAATGTTGATTATTTAAAACCAAAGAATTCAATTGATACGGCAGTTAGAATTATATAAATAATAGTCATGATTATATAATAACAATATTCCTTGTCAACCCAGGGTAGCCTCATCATTATTCATAATATTTTCCCAGAGAAAATAATTCAATTACTGAAAACTCAGCTCTATAGACTACTTTAAAAAATGGCTTAAGCACACCCTTAGTCCACTATAATTTTACTCTGTATATACACTCAATATTTGATGTAGATGAGCTGGATCTCTACATCACAATACACTCTACATCACAATGGGGGAGAAGAGGGAAGTGTTTTGTAAAATATTGTGCCACTTTTTTTCTGCTGGTGTGATCATGAGTCTCCAGCATGTGATACAACATCTGATCTGAGAAAATTTGTAGGCTTTGTCTTGACGCATTTTATGCTCTCATATAATTATTTTGTTAATTATGTGAATGTGGTACATGTATCTCTTAGATTGTCTTTGTCACATAAATCTCCAGCAATGGTTGCATCTGGTTGGGATATAGGTGAGGGCGGTCTGCGGCCTACAGTTATTTGGACAAGGCCTGGCAGCACAGCCGGGTGCACCCAGTGTTCATGTATTTTTGTGTGATTTGCAATTAATTAATTATTTTCATTTCTGTATATTTATATCATGTGTTTTCTGCCAAATAAAATAATAATAATAGAAACAGGTACTTTTAGTGACAGGAGTGAGGTTTTCTTATCCTTCCCTCTTTCATTATCAGAAATGAGTGTCACAAACGATATTGTTTTTAAAGATACTATGTCCCTTTTGCAGCCAACATCAAATTCTGTAAAACTTTGCAGGAATTATGAATATGTCATGTATGGCCTATCTGTGAAATGTAAACGTTAGCAGTGTCCTAATATTCAAATTATGCAAGGAAACCCGTTTACTTGCTAGACTTCACTGTCAGACACTATTGAGTGACTGACTGGCTTTTTCATCTTTGGTAATAACATACATAAAATGAGCTGTAAAGGGTACATGAGCATTTGTCTACATCAATAACCCACTTCTTGTAATGGCCAAAATTAAACTGATTGAATCTTTGCGCAGCATAAAACGTACGACCATTCGGTACAATGGTCTGAAAAATCAGACTATTACTTACTGGCTCTATAGCTCCTAAGTCGATTCGACAACTAATAGTCGTTATTTTCCCACTTAAAGACATTTTCAAGCCCCCCTTTTTGGGGGGAAGTTCTAAATTAGTATTGTCTTTCAAATGCCATTGGAATTTAACCTTTTCATTTTTTTGGCCTGCAAATGGGACATAGTACCTTTAAGATTTAGGTTCCAAAGTGCAAGTTGATTTTCTTGTTCATTTTTAGAATAAACTATTAGGTATAGAAAATTTTGATACATTTCAACATGTCTTACATGTAGGATTGTAGGGTCTTGTGGCAAAAAAAAAAAAACACAAACGGGGAAACTATAGGTTCAAATGTCATTTTGAGTAATGGTCATACGATCACATTGTGAAAGATAATATCTGGAAGTTATTGGGAAAGGTGATTTCATATGTTGGACATAAAAATAGTATTATTGTATGCATACTGTGAAATTCTGGAATCATCTTTACATGAGACATTTTCACACTGATGTTCTTCCTCATTGAAATTCTAAGAAACAAAAAAACGTCACATACCATCTGTTTGGAGCCAGAAGGGCATTATATACATGTACTTAACACAAGGTTAATGCTTTCTGGCTCTAAGCAGACAATATCATTGTCACCTATACCAGAAGACAACCTTCTCAAATCACTCATAAATATAGATTTTGGCCATTAGTTTGATTTGCTTGAATGTTTTATATAATGTAGGCCTATAACATATGGTCACCTGGAAATCAATTCTAGAATATACATACTGAAATCTCTCAGCTGCAAAAGATATCAATAGCAGACAAATATTTCAAACAAACTTATTATTTCTTCATGAAGATGCTTCTTTGGAGTTGTGTAAAAAAACTGGAAATTCTTGCAATGATTAGCAAATAATGCATTGTTTTCAGCACTTTCCACAATGAATTTCCACAATCTGCTCTTATATATAAATATATTTTTCAATCCCTGACTGTTAAAGTTGAGTTCTGGTCATGCGATTGCGTTGTGAAAGAAACTGTTAGGAAGCCATGGCATGGAAAGAGGTTCCATTATGTAACACCTAGAAATTGGTGAATACTGTGCGATTTTGGAATCATGAAAGTAATTGAGAAATTGATTCGGTCTTGCAGAACGTCACATGCCCTGCACACATATAGGTGTATACACTGAAAGAATCAATTGGTCGCTCATCCCCAAAAGCTTGTCAAGTAATTTTTATCACTCATGACGATTCTTTGAAATGTAATTACGATTTAATACCATGTAATGACGAATGAAAATTCCTGAGTGACAAATTGCGAGGGGTATTACAAATATACATTTGTTCAACAATGAATCACTACGAATTCGCGTTGTCACGTGAAGTGGAACAGTACAAATCTACTTTAACTCTACGAACCTTATGTCAAACGTTACGAATTCAGAAAACACTGATCGCCCAGCTCATGACGAACTTTGAACAGGTTTCTTTAATTCAAAAATAATTTGTCATGCAAAAGTACCGCGCTCATGCAGCTAGCTGTGCATGCCATGCATGTACGTCGCGCGCGCGAGCTAGATCTTGTGACCATGATCCACGTAGCGTACCTATTATTACGAAGATATAGCTAGCGGAAGGCAGCCTGTTTCCGATCCCCTGAAGGATTTTCAAAGTGCTTTGTTGATTTTTGGTTTGTTATAGTAGGGTATCTCCACGCCTGAGTCACGGGTCGGCTTGACGAAAATATGGTCACTAATTTTAGTTTGTCGTTTGTCATGCAAAGAATTTTGACTCTCTATGCTTTGCTGGATTGGAGTGCGAGTGGTTTAGTCTAGACTATAACATTAGATCTGGTCTATATTTTATCAGTCTCAGTCAGTTGACAATGTACATAAAGTCTAGATCTATCACTATCAGTTCGAGCCAGAGCCAGAGCTCGACTAGGCGCCTGAGACTGAGGCAGAAGCAGACCGTAGATCTAGACCTTATGTAAATTGTCAACCGGGACTGAGACTGATAACATATAGACCAGATCTAACGTTATAGTCTAGACTAAACCACTCATACTCCACTCCAGCAAAGCATAGAGCGTCAACATTCTTTGCATGACAAACAACAAACTAAAATTTGTCAAATAAGACCACTTTTCACGACAAATTAAGATTTGTCATGTACTAGATAAAAATTTGTCAAATAAGACCACTTTTCACGACAAATTAAAATTTGTCAAGTAAGACCACACGCATGACAAATTATTCAACGAGTTATTAGTTTGTCAAATAAGACCACCTACGTGACAAATTTTAATTTGTCAATTGACTAAACAATATTTTCAGTGTAGAGTGGTGAAGTGTGACGTCATCCAAAACTATTTTTTAGAATTTCTCAATTTGAACTTCATTATCCGAAAGAGCATTAAAAATAATGTCCAAATGTCGAAAACCAATCGAATATGTTAAGTATTGGCTGAGATATGACCATATGAATAAATATAATGCCTAAAGAAACTCAGTGTTATATTGCACTGGTTCGTAACATTAGGAACCAGAGCAAAATAACACTGAGTTCCTATAGGAAATATATTTTTTAAATGGTCATACCTCTGCCAATACTTAACATATTCAATTGGTTTTCAATATTTGGACATCATTTGTTATGCTCTTTCGGAAAATACAGTTCAAATTGAGAAATTCTAAAAATAGATTTTTATGGCGTCACAGCTTCGGGACTCTATATGGGACTATACACACAGGTGGGATACAAATTTGGTACAAAAACATTTCAGTTATTTTTTTTATTTCATATTTCAAATATAAGGGCATTTGAAGAGCAATAATTTTCACAGGACAATTTTTCTCTATATAGAATGAAGAAAAAAAGCTGACAAAATTGTTTTTCACCTTTACTAGAAAGGTTCTCAACCTTTTGCTTATGGATGTTTATTCAGATCAAATCCAAGTATTGTACTTTAGCATGCCAACCTTGAGCCAATTCACTACAGAATAGCTGTGAAGCCTGTGATGTCACAAAATTGATCCACAATTATGCACATTACATGCGTTGCATTATACATATGCATGCTTAATTTGCCTAGGCCAAGTTCAATAAGATACCTAACTGCCATTGGCATGTCAAAGCATGTCAAACTGCCTGCATGGAAAGACTAGACCTTGTCAGGCCAAGTAGTAAGTGCAATCGACATGTCAAAAGTATAAACCTGTCTGCATGGAGAGCCTAGACGTTTTTAGGCCAAGTTCAAGCATGTAGTAGGTCCATGGTTCAAGTAACTGACCTCAGGAATAGAGAGAGTCCCTGGAATCAGCTGGGTTGAGGATGATATCACCAGTACTTTGTAAACATCTACCATTTCCTTAGCAGGAACATAGTGAAGCTATCAAATCTGAAAGGGACTTTCACCCCATAAGAACTTCCACCATGCTTTCCCCAACCACATGAGAGATATATATAGGTATATATATATATATATATATATATATATATATATATATATATATATATAATCAACATTAAATTATTTGTTCTATATATACATATCTATATATAAATATATCTACTACATGGGAAAATTATACCATGTGTGATGATTAACCTCTTGTGTGCCACCAATGTTTTAAACGCTTTGCATAAATTAAAGTTCAAATGTAAATTTTTGACTTTATGATGCTTGTTTCATTGCTACATTGAGTATGAAATAGAGTACTGAAGTGTGACGTCATACTGGCCAAGTTGTTGAGGTTGCTGGTTCAAAACATGGCGTGGTGATGACACCAGCGACAAATACTGAATATATGCATGCCCCGTCCAGCCCATTGCTTCAATGATTTCATAGTGTATCTCAAACGCAGGCTCTGTTGTTTAGAACCAGTAACCTGGACGATGAGCAAATGTGAAGTTGCACTTCAGTGCTCTATTCTATATTATCTCAAACAAATATACTTAAAAAACAAGGGTATTCATTTCCAGACTCAACGTATTGGTAACATGTTCAACCGCAAATTCTTGAATGGGGTTTGTTGCCAATGGCCTGCTATTAAGGGTTAAGGATCACAAGTCATTCTGCAGTAGGTTATAGAATTGAAATCTAAATAAGGTGACCATCAGTTTGTGATATCTAAATTGCAAACTATGTGTAATTTTGAGACCATCGTTCTTCATTGATGTGTGCACATTGAACATAATATTTTGGTTAGTTACCTTTTTTCGCCTTATCTTATGAATTCTCTTCTTTTTTTTTTGTGAAAAATCATGAACACAGATGAAACCTTATCTGTGAATCATGATTTCCTAAAATAGCTTCATACATCATATGAGCCACTGGAAAACATGAACCATTCATGTGATAAAACCGTGATCATGATTTTTTGGCATTGGCTCAGGAAACTGTCACCTACATACTGTAGGTTTTACCATGTGTCATGTAAATACTGTATGTAATTATTACTGATGAGGCTAAACAAGGGTAAACAAGGCAAGCATGATTATTATCAGATTAGAATTAGTCATTCTAGTTTTTTTTGGGGAGGGGGGTGAGGGTGGCAGGGTACAGGGTAGATGGTCTAAAAATAATTGGTGGGTTTGGAGTCTAAAGGGCATTGACTCATATACTTTAATACAAAGTTAATGCCCTTCTGGCTCTGAAAAGACAATATTAGGTGCTCTACCATAAGTCCAAACAGACTTGAACTTGAGATGGTAGACTGCATGATCAGCACTTCTTGAGACATTAGTTCCAGTTTCAAGGTCTACATATACATTACCCCAAGTAAAGCAATTCCCAATTTTACTCAAGGAATTACTTGGCTGGAGCTTCAGAGCATGTTGTAGTATGAGTGCATCTTCACAGGTGAATTGGCCTGCTGAAGTGGCCAAATAGCTGGCTATTTCTTAAACAAGCCCTAGTTTGCTTGAAATAATAATATGAGCTGAAATCCCAAGCACAATGGTGAAATAGCCCACTAATTGCATCTCTATTAGGAATAAGCTTGAGAAAGTTTGGACGACATCAGTTTGTAAGACATCACTTTGTAAGACGTAAGTTTTTAAGACATCAGTTTGGAAGACATCAGTTTGGAAGACATCAGTTTGTAAGACATCAGTTTGTGAGACATCCGCATTTGCCACTCTCCACCCAGGTGAGGTAAATGGGTACCCAGTACAAAGAAATTTCTTGAATACTTGAGCACCATATCATGTTACATGTAGCTCAGCTAAAGCCAGGGGACCTCCAAGAGAACAGTATTAATACTGATGAGGCTACCCTGGGTAGACAAGACCAGCATGATTATTATTTTTATTATCATCATTATTATCAGATCAGAATTAGCGAGCTACTGTTTTCTGAAAACTCTGTCTAATGAAGCCAGGCCTTTGAAAGAAATACAAAAGTTTTGATGTGCCTGCAAGGGGGCTAGCAAGGGAATTCCTAACAGATAATGCCCAGTAATTTGTATAGAAATGACCTTTGAAAATTTCTGCTCATAGATAGTCCACATGATAAAATCTATAAATATTATGTATTGAGATAGAGGTTTTAAAACAATATGTATTGAGAGGTTAAACAAACTTTCATCAATCACACTAGGGACAAGATTTTGAGGCATTTTACTGTTGTTTTTGTATTTGTTTATTATTCCAGTCAAACTTCATGCACATTTCAAAGAAAATGATGTGATGCTGGTACACGTAAACTGTATAATGACATAACCACGCTCATCTCCTAAATACCGGTATGTAGTTTGCAGACACAAAGTCAAACCCTTTTCACTTGTAATGAGTAAGAGAGAGTGAACTGAAGATTCAAAGATAAAGTTGAGTTCTGGTCATGCGATTGCATTGTGAAAGAAACGGTGTGGAATCAATCAAAAATGGTTGATCATCTAGCATATACATATTGGTGTGTACCCAAGGTTCTGGTCTTCTGGAATCATCAAAATGATAAGAAATTTGGCCCAGTCTTGGTAAAGTTACAAACACTGTACACAGAAAGATGTATATGGGACTACACAAACATGTGGCATAAAAATCCGTCCCGATTTTTATGCTGTTACATGCCATATTTAGAATATTAATGAGCCATGCTTTTCAGAAAACACTTTTAATCTGATGTTCTTCCACACTTGCATAATAACAATGATAACGCTCACAAATTATTTTTCACCTCTTCCAAGAACTCAACCTTCTCTTTAACAGTAAGTCAGTAGCTTGCTCAACCAGAGACTGACAGAGTAAGGCTCAGCTCAAGGCTTTATTGAATTATAGTTGATTGGAGATCTTGCAGTCCATTTTGATCAAAGGGGCCCTGGACATTTCTACCTCTTTTCTAGCTCCGTCGAAAGTTTACAATCAAAGAACACCGTCATTTAAACCTTTGTAATCCTAATGGAACCATCTCTGTCAGCAGAATAACAATGCTGCAAAAGAAATTCAAAAGATCTATTCATTCAACAGTGCAAACAAAATATGAAAGAAGCACTTTGGATCTCTCTTATTAGGAGTTCAACACAATATTTGCCAATCAAGTACATGTAACTTATATTTCTCTTTATATAGGAGAGCAAAGTAGATATTGGCACTACCGGTATCCCTTTTGGAAGTGGACAATCAATATGATCAATACAGTAACATTTTTTTTTATTACCAGATTTTTTATGTAGACTGTATTTATCTAGTTTTATTTTATAGTATCTTTAAAAATAATTTTTTATTGTTGTTTTGTTTGTTTGTTGTTGTTTTTTTTAGGGGGGCAGAGGGTGGCAGAAAACGTTGAAAATGAGCAATTGTTTATATTATAAATAGAGAGTAATGTAAAAAGGAAAAAAGATACGACAGATGCTCCTGTAACAATTGCTCCACGGTTATTTTCCACACTATCCAAACTCCTTAATTCAACCCTGGACCGAACAGCATACCTTACCTAACCCACACCTTAACCTTAAACCATTATAAAACCCTAACCCCCACTCTATACTTTGGACAAAATAGTACCAGGAGCAACTAGCTGTCACCAGAGCAAATACTGGTTCCCTGTATTCATGTGAAATTCTAGAGGTAGGGATTGCGTCTAGCTCTTTCAGTTTCACCCTGCACATCTTAGAAATATATAACAATTTTTCTTAAACAATGCTGGCATATTATCTTCATTTGTGAGGTAGGGGTGGGGGAGGGGGTAGCTGTCAGTCAGGCAAATTATCCACATACATGTTAATAGTTTCCCAAGGATTTCCACTCAGGAGAAACAATTTGCAGAAATTTCCTTCAGTCTATTGGCAAGTTACCAACGCATGGAGCTATACTTTAGAACATTTCACCCCCGTGGTGCATGCATGTATGTACCTCAAAAATGTAAATGTAAACCACCCTGAGCCAATAGCATTATGGAAAAGCAAATTGAAAATAACGATCACGCCCAACTTCACATTCATGTACAAACAAAAAATCATTGTCTGCAACATGTTTTCAATGATCAGTCACACCTCACAATACGTGCCCGATACTACACTACACTTAGAAGAACAGACTGTTGTGAGCTTCTGGAATCATCAAATTTAGTAGAATTCACTAAATCTTATTGAAATCATATAAAGTGAAAAGCAACAAACAGAAACAAATATGTGAGACAAAACGTATGTATGTGTGATCAAAATTTGGTCATGATTTCATCTGATTTTACGTCATATTTGGGAAATGAGGGAATTTCAAGAGCAATCATTGATGTAAACATTGCTTATTTTGTTAATCTTTCAAACAGGAATTACTAGAATGAGAAAGCTTGCACATCATTTTCACCTTTAGGCTTTACAAGAGCCCAATATTTAGACTAGGCTGAGACAATGATCCAGGGGTGAACTGGGGCATCCCCCTCATAATTAATTAATTGGGCTACTCATCTACTGTTTCCGAATTGGCAAAGGTCAATTACCACTGTCCTGCTGATAGTATAGGAAGGTCATCCTTGATCTTAATCATGTTAGGAATGACTCACAACTCATTAAAGCCAATGTCAGTTTGATACTATTAAATGTCCTCAGAATTAGAAGCCATGGTCCTATGAGGTCTATGGGGAAGCAAGGCCAGTCTGAGGCTAGTCTGAAGGCACAAACCTTTGTCAGTCATAACACCTATTAAACTGAAGATCTGGGACCCGTTTCACAAAGCCTTTTATCAATGACAAATGACAAAAATCAGTGACAAATCTGCTGATAACTAATCAGAAGCAAGGATTTCAGTAGCTTATAACAAAAACTGTCATTATTTTGTCACTGATGACAAGTTTTGTGAAATGGGGCCCTGAACTGTGAGACTAATCAGACTATTGACAATACACATGGAAATTGGCCATACAGGGAAACTGCTCCTGATTGATTGGGAGCTGCTACAGCTTGCCCAACATAACAACAGTTAGTGAATGCAAAGAGGATTTCATTCATAGATATGATATTGTTCATAGCAGAAGGATGCAAAGGTAGGAAACCAGGGGTTCTGGAAATAAACATGCATAAATTGAAATACATTTATATTAAAGGGCAAGTCCACTCCAAAAATAACTGACTTTCAATAAAAGCAAAAAAAATCAGACAAACCAATCAAAAAGAGTTTGAGCAAAATTGGATAACTAATAAGAAAGTTATGAATTTTTGAAAAAGTATGTAAAACTATGGAACAATGAGAATCACAACACAAATTGCCAAGATGGTTATCAGTTTGTGACGTCATGTCCTCACAACTTATCAATTGCTTTATATAGTTTAATCCCATTAATTTCCCCTTTTATCCCCCAAAACTTGATTTCCCCATGCCTTTGCCCAGGTTATATGATTTGTATCATATTGCTGATATTTTCTAAATATCGTATTTCATAATTATTGATTTTTATATAAATAGTTTATTAAAATTCAATTTTTCATGATTTAACTGGACAAAAATTACTCTTTATTTGTGCATCCACACAAAAACACATGACTAACAATCTAACTTGGATGCTGGTGTGAAGAAATAAGATTCTTAGGGTGAAAATAGGAAATTTATATTATCAATATAAAGAAAATAATTAGTGGATAGTGAGGACCATACGTCACAGACTCATGAGTGAGTTGCCAATTTGTGTAGTGATTTTCAAAGTTTTTCATGTCATTAAAAATTCATAACTTTCTTATTAGTTATCCGATTTTGCTCAAACTTTTTTTGATTGGTTTGTCTGATTTTTCTGGTTCTATTGAAAGTAAGTTATTTTTGGAGTGGACTTGGGCTTTAAACAGGTCTATTGTATTTACCGGTACATGTAAAATTGGAGCCTGTGCTAACAGACTACACCTCCAACCCCCCTACTCACCCCCAAAACAAAAAACAGCAACAACAATCTGAAAATGGTTGACACTCCTTGTTTGAGGACAGAGGTTCGGAGTACTCTTCAAATCTCAGATAACCTTGGCATGGGACAAGGTCATACATAATACAGTGTTATCACTAGGCAGATAATCAACAAAACAAACATGGGTTGAAGAGAAACACATGATTAGCCACATGCAGGCCTTGGTGGATGGAAATGTAATTTGAGTTATAAAACAATTAGGAGGTGGAAGTGTGTACCCACTACAGGATCGTTGAGATCCAAAAGGGCATTGCACCATTCTCCAATTAAACCAGTTGCGTCTTGATTTAAGGGGTTCCTTTTTGCTTTATTGTATTCAAAATATGAGTTCCAAATATTACTTCTACAAAGAGATATTGCAATTCAAATACACTCTCAGTGAACAGTAAAACGTCTTGAGTAGACTAGTTAACGCACGCATACACACTCGGATAGTCGGACATGTGTTGGACTTCTTCTTGCCCTTCTACTTTACACAATCAGCTTGTTTTGAGGGAAACATAATAAAAACAATTACCAAGGTGACACAGTAAAGATGATGTAACCCCTAAAACAAGAAATGAACTCTCACTAATTTATTTAACAAGAAAACACCTTGATGAAAAAAACAAAGAAAAAAGGCCATTGTAGGCATGAGATATATTTTGATCTTGTTTGAAAGTGACTCGACATAACAATAATAACATGATTTCAATTATCCAGGGTAGTGTCATCAGTAAACGACTACCACGGGACATGCCAATGATATAACCCATTAAGCAAGAATTGAACTCTCAATAGTTTAACAAGAAGGTGTGTACAAGAAAATATCTTGGTGGAAAAGGAAGAAAATTTGAATAAATGATTCTTGCCATTGTTGGCATGATAGGGTTTTATCTTGATTCACAACTGACCCAATATAATAACACCTGTAATAATAACATGGTTATATTTACCAAGGGTAGCCTCATCAGTACTAAATAGTGCTCTTCCTGGGTGGGTCCCCTGCCATTCTTATTACCCAATCAGTGCCAGATACCCATCTAATATACAGTTAACAACTAAATTATTCTTACCCTTACCAAGTTTTGTAATTTTGTAAGTATGTGAAAAATTCATTTGTCCCAACTCATGTTTCTTGATAATGTGACATATTGAATCTTACATCTAATAGTATTCAACACAAACCCTAATTCAACCAGTCCACCATTCATTCTTGAGAAGAAAAAGAAAGAAAAAAATATCAAATTTACAAGGAGTGTGGGTCGAGAGGAACAAATGTGGGTAAAACACTTGTTTAAAGATGTACATGTATGTATGCACTGAACGAGGGATGAACCCCAGGACCTTTAATTTGTAGGAGAGTCATAAGCCTTCACCAATAGACCACAGTGTTCCACACCCAAGAATGATTATATGAACAGGAAATTGAAACCATTACTGTAACTATTTTCTTTGGCAATCGTGTGTGTCATTAACACTGTCATTGGCATCAATAGGTCTTTGGCCAAGGTTGTGAAACAGGTATATCAACAATTCCCAGCCCAGGTAGAATATCCCAGATTTAATAGATGTAAGGTACATGTAGCAACAATGTTAAATCTGAGATGCATGGCTCCAAGTGTTTTCAGTGTGACACGGTTTAATATTGAAGCCCTAAACAAATTGCGCTTCAAAATGATCATGAAGTGCCTCAAAAAAGTAAAAATCTTTGAGCGACCGGTTTTACCATAATCATTTTCCCCAATAGACTGTAGTGTTATAAAAACTGTTAGGAAAACGAAAAATGAAATTTCGATTTCCAATCATAAATATCTTGATAATCAGATAGGCGACCGGCTTGTAAAAGTCATGGGATTCCTGTATAATTACGATTGCAGCATGAGCTAAATCCAGGATTTTGTTTCAGAGTCTGAGGCAATGTTACCGAGTCACTTTAAAGCAAACATAACTCCATGCTAGCAAATGGGTTTTACCAACGTATAATTTCCATCACCAATCAAATTCCTAACTTCAACCCAGGACCCAACACTATACCTAACCCTATACCTAACCCTAAATCTTACCTAAAACTCAATTGCAAGTTTGCAACCTTAACCCTATATTTTTGATAAAATAAAACCTGGAGCAATTGTTACTGGAACAGACCTCAAAACAGCAGGAAATATCCCTCCCATACTATTTATTCAGGCTGTTAGAAATTTCACAGGTATTATATCAACCATGGAACTACTACACCTGTAGGTCCATGATAACAACAAACTTTCACCGACTTTATCTTCAAAGATGCAAAGTCCATCATTCACGGGCATCTTTACCCAAGTAAGTAAACCTGTCTCTGCAAATAGGCAATGCAAAGAATAAAGATTACCAAGGACTAACACATATTTCTTTCTATTGTCCTGTTTACACTACATACAGGTGTAGTCCAAGGGGCATTTTGATCACTTTTGGACTCAATTATTAACAATAAAAATCGCTGATTTTGCATTTCAAAGTACAATTACCTATTGCAAATATTTTGACAGAATTCTATTCTCTAAAGATTTTAATTTTTCAAAGCAAGTTTGTAGTGTAACAGCTCCTGACGACAAATAAGACGTGACAAGGCTATTCCAAAATGCAAGGAAAACTTGTTAACTTGGAAAATATTGGGCTGGGGGAAAATGACAGGATTGTATGCAAATGAAGCATGGCAGATATTTGACCCAACCTGCTTTTTATTCAATTTTTTCCTGTTTAAAGCCCCTATCAGGGATTTGCAAGCCCTCAAAAAAATAGCAGCAAGATGAGTGTGAAGCTCTCATAATGTACATAACAAAAGGGATGAATAAAACACTACCAGTTACAAAATTCAAATTTGAAAAGAAAAATGTCTGTAATTTTTAATACTAATAATGAATCTTTTGCGACAAGTTATAAGTTTCTTTATATGAGTTTCCTAGAAATTTTCTATAGTCTGAACAGTAGTCTATTAATTCTTAGACTAAGAGAAACATTGTTGTGAAGATGAAAACTTTAACCTGCATGTAAAGAGAGGGGAAGGAAGGGGAGGGAGGGGTAGGCAACCTGAGAAACAAGGCCTGCACATTCTTATTTCACCTTTATCACAAAAATAATAGCTTTAATAATAACAAAAGAATCATTTGATGACCATTGGGTATAGTTCACTTCTTGTATGAATACCAGGAAGGGTTGGAGGGGGATCTTTGAAATGGGTCATGTACACATTTTAAATCTTTTATTTAATTCTTTTCTTAAATCACTTGATATGACCAATGACTGCTGTTTCTTTCTGGTATTACAACAGTATTACCACTTAATAATTCTGTGTCAAAAGTCAAAAGACAAGAAATACAATCCTAATGTCCATGCAGTACTATATACATATACACAAGGAATATTCCAGGGGCTACTTTAATCTGCTGCACTTTTGTGACCCCCAGGTATGATTGCATAATGATCATGCACTGACAGATCTAATGGCAGATTTCAGCTGATAATTTTTAAGGGGGAGGATGAGGGGAGTAAACACAATGGTCAACAATGGTCAACAGTGGTCAGACCACATATTTACTACATGCAAATACATGTGCTCTGATCACCATATAGTGGGAAGCCGTGTGCAACAAGTACATGTACAATGGTCATTCAAGTGATTTATTTACCCACTACTATTAAACACAAAACAAGAGTCTCGCGATTTGGAGGACAAACCTACAAAAGGCTTTGATCAAAGCACGAAATGAAGCCATGGTGATTGCTTTTAGCATTGTTTTCGTGATGGTGCTTTAATAAACATTGTTGTGTAATAGTGGTGATAAGCAGCTCATACAGAATAGTTTTAAAGCATGTATGTGCACATGAACATATATAAATGTAAATCTCGTGAACTACACAGTCAATTAGGCCACTATGTTCTAAATTCATCTTACACAAATGTTTTCCAAACAAAAAGAATAGACCGGTTCACAAATGTATTCAAATTGTATTCATGCTTGTACCGGTCTTTCAATGAATGTTACTGTAAGACCCTATCGAATTGCCAGAGGCTTGTCAACATAGCAACAGCAAATGCATACAATCTGCATTCTGCTTATTGAAAACAAAGCCTCCCAACATGTGTATACATGCATTAGTTTAATAACATGGCTCTCGAAGAAAGAGTTCTTACAAAGTTTATGTTACCTGGCCTATTGTTGCAAAATGCTTGCCTGACATTGAAACAGCTATTGTATGCAGGGTGGATTTCATCCATCAAGATGTTAACACACAACAGGTGAAGTGATGTGTCATGGTCTAGTGGATACATCACCAGACTGGATCACATGGTTCACGGTTCAAGTACGTCCCGCCACTGCACTAATATTAGTCTTTTGGCAAGACATTTAAATTATCTGCATTCGCTACTCTCCATCCTGGTGATGTAAATGGGTACCCATGGAAATATGGAATCATTATCATGTTAATCTTCTAAAATCTGCATCGTCAGAGCATTACATAATTTAAGGAGTTCTCTTTAAAAAAGTTTAAAAACTCATTGAGCAATTTTATGACTTTTGCAGTAGTCAATTAAATACAATAAACTTAGGGTGCGTTGATTGTGCAATTTTTGCCTAGAATCAGCATTTTCAAACGTCTTTCAGGCAAATTTTTAAGGTGATAATCGCAAAGCCTTTTTCAAACGTCTTTAGATATGGGTATATTGCAACGCCGAAAAAAGTGCATTTTGAATGTGACATAGAGCCAGAATCACATTTCTGAAAGATGATAAATGCAAAGTTGTTTTGAACCACACATACAAATCGGACCTTCCCAGGCTAATCTGCTTCCCGGGTCAAACGGCGCAAAGCAGTTGCGCAGAGACAAGGCCTTTATTTCAAATCATGAAGAGTCGATAAACGCGACATCCTGCAAAACATGTTCGTATAGTGGGGTTCGATATGTACATAATTATAGAAACGCTGATTCTGAGTGGCAAGACACGATAAACGCACCCAGACTGGCCAGAGTGTGACCTGTGTAAAAATTTGCCTAACTTTACTTGTAATACTTTTTTATGCTAACTGACCCCAAACGGGTCAATTCTTACAAATATATTGGCAACACCTCTGTCTTGGGCACATCCTCCAATGACACTGAATGGTTTGTGCAGTTATTGAGTATCCCATTCAGCAGCTTTACCATGCCTGAATGGACTGGAAACTCACTCCTCACAGGAATGTTTTCAAGGACAAAGAGACATCTGTACCCATCATGCATGCATCAATAATTCTTCCTTGCATGCTCATTGAATGGAAGAGAGATCGCTGGCATATGCTGCATGGCTTTACATGGCTATAACATTGACATACGAATGTGTTGTGTATCACTACTAGATTGTAATACATGGCTCTCAGTAGATAAATGGTCATAAGGGCGAGTTCACTTATACACTTAACTTTTTTGCATGCTTCTCGACTGAAAAGCTTGCCAGATGTTTGTCTGACCCCGTGTCCACACACAACAAATTCATTGTATAACTATCCCAAAACGGTATACTGTTTCGGGATAGTTATACAATGAATTGAACAATTGTGTGTGTGGACGGCATCGTTTCGAACTAGAACTCGATAACTAATCACCCCTAATCACGGAAAGTTTTGTGTGTGGACATAACTAGTATAACTGGTCGAACTAGAACGGTATAACTGGGCGGGGCTTAACGTGACCGAGCGCGAAAGGAGACCTGATCTCTCATTTCCGCTTCCGTTTCATGACTGCAGTAGCAAACTGCGCAGTTACACGACGTTTCGCTGTAGAGTTTCGGATACTTGTTCTTGTGTGTGTGGACGCCCTGGAATTTATACGATGATTCTTTATATGACGTTTCTTTATAGAGTTTCGGGATTAAAAATGTTGCGTGTGGACACGCTGTGAATTAGCATCAATAGACAGGTTTACTATCATATTCAAATTTTATGCATACTTTTCAAACAAAGGTTGTTCATAACAACCTGAAAGCTTGCCTCAGGCTTGCCTGACATAGCAAAGAGTAATGTATATGCAGACTAGATTCCAAGTATCGTAGTTCATTAATTAATGACAGGTTAATGGAATAACTCGTCACTAGGTCCCCAGGAAAGACATCCATTAATTTAAATATATTATTAAACTGGTCTATTGATGTATGCATCATATTATAGTGAAAGCCAATAACTCTTACGAACAGGTGACTTGCAATAGTCCATCAATAGGGTCTAAAGTTGGAAGCATTCATGACTTTGGTCTCAATTTAACCATTTTCATAATGTAACCAAATTTAATGTGTACATCTTTGTTATCTCATACGCATCATTTCATTCACCCAAACTACGAATAATTGCATCTGAATAAGTCTGAATATGAATTGCATGCATTGCTCATTGTAGGACATGCATTATGGCTAGACCTACTTAACTACTCATAATGTATGCGATTCGGATTCTGGCTATTGAAACACAATTATTTGTAACAGGAGAATGAAATAACTTGTAACAAGGCACTGTACACAAAGGGGTATGCATTAAATTGAAAATAGCCTATTTGGTCTGGTCTGATCTGGTCTGTAACAAGCGACAAACCCTTAAGCCATTACATCTACATGTAGGATGTAATGTACACTTACAATTAAAATACAAATATACAACTCAATCATCTTTTGACATATGTTTGGCACCAACCAAAAAGGCTTTATCAATCATGGAGGAGCTGCATTCTAACACATGCTGCTCTATCAGCAGTAATGTAATTACTGGAGTTTTCTCTATAGACACAACAGCTAGCTACTCACACTCACAGCCAACCAATGGAATTAAAGACCCCTTTCGCTTTATTCAGTTTGTGTGTGTGTGTTTTTGTAATCATTACACCTATGAGAATAACAGGCATTAATACATTTTATAAAAAAATGAATGAAAGATGATTGATCACTCTAAAATATCTTTCAGGCACTAAAAAAAAAGGAAATTGTACATTTATCAAGCTTCTCTGCAACAATCATATTTTTTACTTTACGCTGACAACAATTTACAATTTAATTAAATAACAATTTATCAAAAAATGTCGAATTCATTTGTCGATGAAAAAAAAATCAATTTCTTTTCTAAATTTTTTCATATAATCAATTCCCTCTTTTTCTTTTTTGCTATGGGAAGTTGGGTAGGGTACAACAGACATAAATGAAATGAAGACATTCTATTTATCTAGATCAACATCGAACAGTGCCAGCAAATTTCATCAAAGAAAGTTTGACATGAATTTTGTAACCACATGGATACAGAGAGCTATTTCTAATCCTGCTTAATTATGTCAAAGCTGTCCTAGTATTGGCAGCCATTATCGGTGCACAGTGCATTTCAAGGAATAAATCCTGCCAGGTACCCATTTAAAACCTGGGTGAAGACTGAAGAGAGACAACTGTGGATAAAATACTTAGTCTAAGGACATATGCAACACTCAGAAATTTAAAAAACCTGCGTGGAGAGAGTCAACTGTAGGTAAATTGCTTTGTCCTAGGACAAGCACCAAGCAGAAATTTAACACCTGGGTGGAGAGAAACAACTAAAGATTAATGCCTTGGCTAAGAACATGGACATCGGACAAAGGCTTGAACCCTCAACCCTTTAGACTGAGAGCCAAGTGAATGAACCACTTAACTATGATGCATGCATTTCAACATTTCTGGATATGCCCTTTAACAATTGAACTAAACAGGCTTTAGCATGCCACGAACATCATGTCCATCATGCCACGAACACAACACCTTTCATGAATCATTTGCATTGTGTCATTAAACAAATAGCACACCCGTTAAAAGTCTAGTCTAGTTTCCAGACCATGTTGTTTATGTTTAGTATCCCTGAACTACTATCACCTTTACTTGTTTCTCAAGGTGATTGGAAAGGGAAGACAAGGTACCGAAAAAATCCCTCCATGTGTACCTGGCATTTTTAAAGGTAAATCTGCAATCTTGTGAAGATTAAAAATAAGATTTTGGGGGGTTTTTTTTTGGGGGTCATCAGAAGGCCTACAACTACAAAAACACAACACAATATTGCAAGACAATATAATTCAACACACACAGTATCTTGTTTGAATATTTTGATTAATTACTTAATAATAAAAATGTAAATTAGTGATAATTATTGTGTAAACTTGAAAAACTACGACCATAGAATGCATGGAAGACTATGACTAAATGTAACTTGACAAATGATGGCGCTATACCTCAAACCAATTTGACTCAAAATCCATTCTACCAAGTTCAAAATAGTGTACATATGTAAACCAGATCCCCAAAGAATGTGAGTACAATTACCCAGCTACAAATACACTAATTGACCAAAATGTTCTTCAACTATGCATAACTTGGCAACAATGGTTGCTATTGATGAACCTACATACCCGACATAGCAGCACATTATAATTGGAGAGGAATGTGAGGGAGAAGACTCAATAACTTCTGTTTTAAAGGGCCCCTGCCATCCAAATGCAAATTTATTCCTGTTGGTGTGTAGTAGCCCTGCATACATCTCATATTTTGATATGTAAACTTCTGAATGTGTTTCATAGATTTTTAAATATTTTTTGAAATTTTTTTTTTCAAACTTGCTAAGCTCCACCCTAAAATCCTCCAGATCTCATTCTCCTTGTGACATCATCTGTCAGTCATCAATGAGCTATCTTGAGAAAGTGGTATGTAACTTTGCCAAAGTTGACCACCTGTTACAATACGTCATACAATAGCAACATACAAGTTGCTATGTCAGACATGCTGTATATAGCATCACCAGGAAGACAAAGGCAATGATGATGTATTGTACATGTATGAAAGCATGCAATTCTATTATGAGCATGTGCTGAGCTGGGGGAAATTACATACCATTGTCTATTGTAGAATATTAGTTTAGTCTGACATGTCTGACATAGCAACTTATATGTTGCTATTGTTTGTTGTATTGTAACAGGTGGTCAACTTTGGCAAAGTTACATACCACTTTTTCAAGTTAGCTCATTGATGACTGACAGATGATGGGCCCTTTAAATGTACTCCTCCAGAAGGTGTATTCTAAATTTCCCTTGCATGCCTTTACAACGATGAATACTAGTGAAAATCCAAAAGATTGCCAGGAGCTTTCCTGGCATAGCAACAATCAATTTATGCATACAGCACTCTGCATATTGATGTACAACTTATCCTATAAAAAGGTGAATGCATTAGATTGTCACTAGGCTCTTGGAGAACTTGTGTTTTTTGTTTTCTTTTGTTATTCCACCTACAAAATAATAATAAAATTGATAAGGAATGGTCTATATTTTAAATGAAACTTGAGGGTACCATTTACTGATAGAACAACAACAAATAAGAGTAAAGAAATGAAAAGCAATCCTCATTCCTATATGCAAGAATCATAATCTCTGTTTTGTTTTCATTCATTCTTTTAATATCCATTAATTTATTCCTTCCTTCTTTCATTCATTCATTCCCTCCTCCCATCTCTCTCTCTCTCTCTCTCTCTCACTCTCTAACCTACTTCTTGTTTTCCCCCATCTCCATTATCCACATTCCAAATTCCCACTGCAATACCATGTGACACAGCCGAAATAACTCTACACGGACCAAATAGCCTACAAAACCTTGGCCACTTGGAGTTACGTCATTTTTGGCTTAATCTGGTGTCTGTCTCATTGGTGTGAGTTGAGTATAGAGAAAATATGTAGAGAGTGCACATAATTATACAGAACATTTAATATATGACTTCAAAGAATATTAACTGACCTGAAGGTATGCAATGTCCTTGATCTTGTACTCCACCCCTAGAGTTTTGAAGCCCTCAGAGACTTGATTCAAAAGCTGGACTGCCGACAACAATACTGAAAATAAAATGATACAGCAATCTTCAGATTTCCAAGATGCCGTAACATAGACACTCAAACTACGGCTGAAGAGCTAGGCCTAACGCATCTCAGTTCTTTAAATCACACCCTATGTTGAGAATGCAAAGGTTTGGGTCTGTAACAGACTAAACATTAATAGTTTGGGGAGTTAACACTTTCAAAGTTACCTTTCCTATGAGTCTACAGTAGATGCAAGGAGCCAGACCTGAACAGTCACTGAACACACTCGACCCAGGAGAGGTACATGTAAGTTGGTACCTGGCATGAATTAATTCCTTAAAACGTTTGAGCGCTGTAATGGCAGCCGTGCTAAAGTCGGAGTAATAATATTTAAGCGCTAGGAGTGGCAGTGCCATACATGAGCACTAATCAAGAACCCACTATTATTATTATGATTATTAACATAATTTGGGTGTTTGATAAATATTTTTATACTGGACTACTTACAAGTTTTTCTCTGGGTTGGCTCCTGGTTGCCATCACATGCTATATGGCATTGGCATCTGGCCAGTAGGAACTGGACACACCATCGGTCATACAGAGACCCACTGGTCAAGATGGTTGGTAGGATGCTGTTCAGGAGGACCAGGGCATGGTTTGGCATGGACATCAAAATCTGATACACACACAAACAAATAAATAATTGTAAATAAGGATGACACACCCACGACACATGATGGCCTTTTTTTTCCAACCATGGAGTAAGAAGGTCCCCCTTCCTCATGTCACCAGTGCCCCTTCAATCAATGGCTGGCCCTACACAACAACAATTGAGAATGTGTTTCACATCCTTAAATGCTATGGCAAAACATTTGAGCAATAACCAAATTCCTAAAGAAAAACCTAACCTAAAACCAAACCACAACCCCGATCTAAACAGACAACTATCGCCAGGGTATATGTTGGATCTCCTTTCAGACTCATACCTGTGTTTGGGCAAGATGAGCCGTTGCCATGGCAGCAAGGTATGTGAGATGATGACGATGACAGATGGACAAGGCTTCTTGGAGGTGGCTGATACTCTTGATAACTTCCTCTGATAGGATATGGATTTGGGACAGGACCAACAAGGATCTGAAGAAGACAAAAAACGGTAGTGTTCACATTATGATACCAACTTACCTTGAATGAATCTCTTTACAAATCACTACAGTTTTGTATTACAAATGTTTCTGGTTTGACAGTAGTGTTCACATTATACCAACTAACCTTGCATGAATCTCTGGTGTGAACCCATCCTTCTTCTCCTTGCATTTTGTGATGAGGAGGCGAAGCTTGTCCAGAGCCTGGGTGTGTTCTCCTTTACACACCTGAAGAACTGCTCTCCTGGGGTGATAAGCAGAAAAAAGGAACAAATACACTGTATTGGAATATAACTAGAATATCTTTAATGAAATGAAGGTTGCGTGACAATTCAAAATTCAACCATTTAATAGTAGGGAAGTTTACATGTATTTCACCTGAATTATACATTACTTTTTTCTTTTCTCAGGAGTAAGTCAAATTGCAAATGGAAGTGGGAAAAGTGACCCTCTGCATAACATAGGCCCCAAGGTGTACTTGCTAATCAGTGTTGTAAAATACAGGGGAGTGTTTCACAAAGATCCTAAGTCGAACTTAACTCTAAGTTGGACTTAAAAATTATGGAGAGCCATTTGTAGCCTTAAAATAAAATATATTCAAAAGCGAAAATTCAAGTATTTTAGACTTTTTATAAATTCCACATCAAGAACATGAAATCTCCTTGATAATAGAAAATATGAATGATTTGAATCAACATTTTATGCCTTTTAAAACAACTTTGACAAAATATTTTCATAGATGCTAACGGCTTTCCATAATTGTTAAGTCCAACTTAGAGATAAGTTCAACTTAGAATCTTTGTGAAACACCCCCCTGAAATGTGAAGCACAATCGACTTGGATCTGGCCCCTGCACAAGTACTAACTTAGATCTAAAATGACAAACAGCAAATAATTGGTTTGAAACAAGTATGGTTTAAAAGAAATGGTTAAAGTGAACATAGAGTGAAAAATTCTCTACATATATTGCTAAGTTTAAAAAAGGAATTATATGGCAGCACTTCACTTATACTAACCTAAGATCCAACGCTACGTCGTCTATTGCAGCTAGATTGTTGATAGCCTCTTGTGCTGAAGCCCAGTCCATGTGAAAGAGTGCCCTCTGGAATGAAATCTCATGTTCACAATGCTGCCATATCTGTATCAACGAAAGACATAAAATCATTGGAAAATGTTAATTTTAATTCAATTTATATCACTCATAAAAACTGCCACAAAGGCATAAGAAACTGTGATAAAAAAGGGAAGTCAAATATGGGATATTTAAGAAGATAAACACACAGAAAAGATGTTTGCAATTTGAATAAAATAATAAAACATGAACTTGTTACATATCCTCTCTGCTCTCAACACTAAAATCAATACAAACACCTTTATTTTAGGGGTTTTAACAAAATGCAAGATGTAGTAACTGACAATGCATGTGCTAACATGTATTGTCAGTCCCCTTTATTGATTATCATGAAGACAACTCACAAAAATATTTATGTCCCTGAAGATATCTGCATGCAAAAATATCGGCTTGTACAGTAATGTACAGTACTGTACAAAATATTATAGAAAATCCATAACAGTTGACAGCTCTGAAGGAAGTATAATAGGTTATTGATTAAGCATGGATGTGGAGAATAAAAGAAAAGGCCTCTACCTTTGCATGAGATGTCATTGGAGGAAACCTGGTCTTTGCAAACTTGAGGATATCTGCGGCTATGGAGAACTGCCCTCTATCGGCCTGCTGCCTTGCCTGGTTGCAGACGGCTAGGCAGAAGGACTCGCTGTCCACTGCAACGCTGTTGTTGGGGCTTCGGGTGGAGAACATGTTCAGCAGGAGCTGGTCACTGAGAGACGACATGATTCTGAAAGGGGAAAGGAAGATACTAGGTTAAGAGAGAGGAGTTGTTGTTGATGATGATGATGATGATGATGATGATGATGATGATGATGTTGATGATGATGACGATAATAATGATGATGTTGATGATAATGATGTTGTTAATGATGATGATGATGACGATAATGATGTTGTTGATGATAATGATGATGATGACGATGATGATGATGACAATAATGATGATGATAATGATGTAGAAGAGGATGATGATGATGATGATGATGACGATTATGATGATAAAAGTGATAACGATGATGATGATGATTATGATGATGGATACTCTCTGACAAATACCCTATTTTATACACGTATATTTAAAAAAAAGACCTAACCATCATGAATACCTACAATATTATTGTAACCCATACAATATTTAATGGCAGAGCAGTCTAACTTTCACAAACACAAAGAAGGAGATATAGATATTTGAATTTCATAGCCTCTCTTCATTTATTCTGACTACAGAAGGTGATTATTTGGGTATAAGAATGTAATTATGTTTGGATGTTGACCTACCTGTGTCCATACATGAACCAGAGAGCTGACTGCTGGGCTAAACTGGTTGAAACCAGTTGGGGCTGGTTGTGCTGGCAGTTGACTGCATCTGTGCGAGCCAGGAAGTAAAATACACTAAGAAGAAAGATAGGGAGAGTAGGAGACAAAAAAAGATATAAATGATAGGTGGATGGAAAAATATTACAGACACAAGGAGAGAGGAGGAAAGACAGAAAAAGACAAAGTGAAGAGAAAGAGAAAGAGAAAGAGAAAGAGAGAGGGAGGAGAGGGACGATGAGCATGAAGGGACAGTGTTCCCATCGGAACAAAGAATCATTAAAGTGTTAAATATCTTTTCTATTTTCAAGCTTGAAGTGAACACACATATTTATTTTACAGGTTTTTATCCTGTCCAATGTACATGTACACGAACATAAGTCATGCCTTTGT
Organism: Mesocentrotus franciscanus; assembly: GCA_037976565.1. Lineage (NCBI taxonomy): Eukaryota > Metazoa > Echinodermata > Echinoidea > Camarodonta > Strongylocentrotidae > Mesocentrotus > Mesocentrotus franciscanus. The sequence goes on along the minus strand of CP137679.1, from coordinate 28,686,916 downwards.
AGAACAATGGCCAGTTGATATTGCTAAAAATTCTTGCTAAAATATAAATCATACCACAGATAAATATAGAAAAGTAGCATTTAACCATAGATTGTATAAGTGATACATGTTCATTACCAGCCCTTTAGCACAGGAGAAAACCGACTTTGAGAACACACATACCTTGAGGGCTCGACACCATGTAGAGCTTGATTCTTTGTATGATTTTGCATGTCTAGACACGTCAGGTACTAAAAGAAAGAAAAAAGAACAAAGACATTGCAAAATGAAGAGAAAAAAATGCGACATGAAGATTTTGTTGATTGTTAAGGACAGGCATTTTCAATGCAATATTTCATGCACACAAAAGTTTCTATTTTTACAGTAGTAGAGATCTAAACCTAGACTAAAGTTATAACACCTTTATAAATTCTTGCTACTATTTCAATTGAATTTCCTTAAGAATTACAAGGAGGTGAATTTTGGCTTACTTGGTGACAGAGTGATCCAGGATACCAAATACAGCCAGGAGTTACTTCTGCTCCTACCCTAACCCTAAAACCCCAACCCTATATCTTTGATGAAATAGTGCCCAGAACAAATATCACTTCAGCAAATGGAAGGTCAACAAAAACAAAACATCAATTTATCAATTGATTTTGTTGAAGACTTACAGGGAGGTGGAATTCAGCTGATGTGATAAATCTTCAACAAAAATTGCGTTAGCAGATGTTGGTCTCCTCCCCATCCCCCCACCCCAAAAAACACAACAACAACAACTAAAAACCCAATTGTTTTGAAAACTTACAGGAAGATGGAGTTCAGCTGACTTGGTGATGGAGTGATCTAGGATATCAGATACGTCCAGGCCTTGCTTCTGCTCCAGTCGATACAACCAACCCTGGACACAAACAAAAAAGGATTTGATCCAGTCAAAACATGAATAGAAACAACTGCAGAATAACACTACAAATATCTAACCCTAACCCTGACCTAAACCCTGACCTTGACCCTCACCCTAATATATTGTACATTATGCTTGGTATTCTGAAGTTAAGCTACATGAATTAATCAGTTCAGGTAGAGTTGTAGAACAATGTCAACAATAAAACATTTTGTAAATTCTACAGCAATCTTACAAGAAATAGGGATGTCAATGTAAAAGTAAATTTAGTGATTTCTTTTGTGTGTGTGTGTGTGTGTGTGTGTGTGTGTGTGTGTGTGTTTGTGCCTTGCTTCAGTTCAACAGAACCAACCAACCCTGGAAACAGGTATATGTGAAAACCATGAGGGTATGCAGTCAAAGCCTGAATCCATTTATAGCTCTCCAATGATTTAAAGAATATATGGCAATAACTTGTCTTACTTACCAGTGCATGCTGGAGACATACATTATCATTAGCTTGGTGAGCTACACGTATTGCCTCCTTTAGTACCAGCATGGCCTCCTCTCTGAAACACAGAAAAGACCAAGCTCAGTCTAGTGACAGACTTAAATATAAGGTTGCATATTGGAATATCATTGTGCTGGAATAGTGACAGAAACAGCCAAGAAAATATTTGGAAATGTTGGTTATGAAGTGCATAAGAACTATTGTGTATTATTATGGTTCAGGACTCATCAAAATAACGAGAACTCCATTAAATCTTGATTAAAATCACATGGTTACAATGCAAAGAATTGTAAACAAATATGGGTATATGATACACAAACAGGTGGCTTTACATTTGATCAACATTACACGTAGGAAAAGATAAAGTCTTTTAGATATATTCTGTATCAAGAAAAGGGTTGGACCCGCATCTTAAACTTACTTGTGACCGAGTCGGCAGTGCAGACCCGCAAGATTGAGGGCAGCATAACGGAAGTTCTGCCGCACCTGCTCCTGATCGTTGTTGTTGCTGTTTGAGTCACCTTTGACCTGGGGCATCATGTGATCAAAGTAGCAGTGGAGGTTGTGAACAGCACCACAGAACTCTTTGATCCGGAGACAGTTGAGGTAGGAGAGATAATACTGTGTGCATTCAGAAGAGAAGATCAGTGAGACACTTGTGGTATAATTATAAATCAGTGGAGATAATCAAAAATTTGACACATGTATATTTTGGGAGTTTTGTGATAATAAAAAAAGCAACTTCTAATACTAAATATTGCCCAAACATGGAGAAAAAAGGTTTGTCAAATGAAAAGTTCACAGACTTGTCAAAAAAGTAACTGGAGTGATAGAGGTATTGCCTAAGCTAAAGTCCAGATACAAGTGTACAAGTATGAAATGGAACCTAAAATGGAAACCCCAAACAGTCCATTCCCAATCTGAGCTATTAATTAAAAGCTATGGTTTCTTTTCATGAATAAACTTAAACACAAAAATAATCTGCAATTTTAAAACTTTCATATTTCAAATCCTCCAGTGAAGTCACATGGTCATTTGGAACTATTTGAATGCTTTCATTTGATTGATTTGATGTAATAACCAAATCACTTTTCAACCATCCATGATATTCACAATCAATCCTCTGTGGATTAAATAGCCTAAAAAGAAAAAGTGCTAGTTACCGTTTCTGCAAGATCAGGGTTTTTGAGAGCAAGTTCGTTGATCTGTTTCTGAAGAACATCAGGGGGCAGTGCCTTAGACTCGTCGTTCTGAAGAAAGTTTGCTTGTTGGGTGATGAAATGTTCCGCTTGCCGATGGGTGTAGGTCTTCTCAGATGGTAGGTTAATATGTCTGGAGGGGAAAAGACACAATATGTTATTTGGATTACATAAATACCCTTACTCAAACACACAGTCTAAAGGTATTCTTTTTGAGAAGTTTGGTGGTATGTTATCATTTTTATGTAGTGAAAGGTAAGATATTTTCAACAACAAATTGGAAATTGAAATAGCACAGAATTATCACATATTACTGGTGATTGCTGGTGATCTCTTTGTGGACTAAACAAAATTGTTAAAAATCCAATGTTCACTAAAATCATAAATATTTAACAATAAAAGTGTATTTAATATCAGTGCATAAGGTGTTTCAATACAAATTATATTATGGTGTAAAACTTATCATGTTGACAAGGCATGTTTCTCCAAGAAGGGAGGGAAGGACGGAACTTTGTGATTTGACCTACAGACGACATACATTCGAATGCAACAACCATATCTCTCAATTAGGTATGGCCGTGGCTTTCTATACAAACATGACCATAACTTACGATTCATGGGCGTTGCCGAAACCTGTCCCTTCCAGCTCTCTCCTCGTCATCTGCGTCCCATCCGTCTCCATGCTCACGTCCATGTCTACCTCGCTGATATCGCTCTCCGAGTGGTCGACCGTGCTCGTGTCCCCTCGTCCCATGGTGGTGGCAGTAGACTCCTCCAGAGAGGGGCTGCCGCTGGTGTACTTCTGGAGGGAGGAGTAGAGCCGCATGGTCTGACTGAAAGACAGCTTGTCGTACGTCAGCACCATACGACGCAGGAACATGCCTGGTGATGAAAGAAGAATGATAACATTAATTCTCAATTCACAGAATACACATATCAACAGATCATGAAGTAATAAAACAACAAGAATTAAGTTTATGAGCGTTTCATCCCAACAACACTATGTGAATGGTGTTTATACACACACATCTAATAGATTGCTTACACACTGTATTTATGACGCCCTAAGTTTGTATGCATTCTTTTTAATTGTAGAGGCATGTTTTAAAAAATAGCCACAAACCAGCTCTGACCCTAGTCCTAATAATATCCTAACACTAACCCTCCCTTAAGCACATGGTACTACAAATTAGGTATCTTAGCTGCACATGTTGTGGCTAGTTTTAGGAACATGCCTAGCTCTACAACTTATCAAATAATACCTTACATTTAGTCTGTAGAGGTTTATGGAGTGCCAAATGTCAATCCTTTCATCTTCTATAAATCATCCTCATTTAGTTACCAAATGAAAATACAAAAATTATATGAAATTGAGCTCTTTTATTTATTAGATAGTTTCATAATTAGTGTAACACATGTGGAAATAAGAGGTTGACACTTGGCTTTCCATAAATCAGCGGACAAAGTTAAACCAGGTTAACTTGGCTGTTTTCAAGAATGTGAGCTATTATGTTTGGCTTTAAAAACTATATTACCTATGATGCTTTGTCTGTGGACAGGGGCCTCCCCATTAGAGCTGTCTAGAAGCTTGTTGAGAGAGGAGAAGAATTCATCCATCGATGAAAGGCTGCTAGTTGTGGTCTCTCGCAAGCTAGTGCAAAGGAAAATGAAGTCAAAATAAATAAAAAAATATCATGAATAAATTAGCTATTCATCCACCTTTGAAAGAACAAGTCATTGGACTTTCATTATTAAAGTGCTTTGGAAAACAATTCATTTCATGCATTATCTATTGCAGAGCTTGTGTTTGTGTTGATTTTATGCTAATTCATATTCCTTAGACTTGATTATCAAAATGTAATTTGCATCTTGATAATGCATTAACTTTGAATAATGCCACTCTACATTGACTGAATCATGTATTTTCGTCCAGTATTCTCCAAACAGGTATCCCCCCCCCCCTCCCTCTCTCTCTCCATCTATCTATATATCTCTTTCTAATTAAGTCTGTATTCTTCACATGAATTTCAGTTGACTTTCAAATCTTGCAAGATGCATAATTAAGACAAGGGCATTTTACCTACATGTACAGTTGTCTCAACTTACATGTATGTGTGGAACAGTTCACATTTCTTGTCTCCATTGATTGGTCTTCATGTACAAGTTTTACAATAGTATTATACATTAATTAATGGTGCCGCACTCTTACCATTCTTTGAAGGCTGTTTCCAACTCTGGATGAATGTCCTTTATCTTCATAACAAACTCATCATATTCCATGTCAGACCCCTAGAATTAAGAAAGGGGCAAAAAAAAAAAAGGAAGAGAAAAGAAGAGAAAGGAAACATCATTTTTATCATCTGGATACAAGGAAAGGTAGATCCTGTAATCCTCTGTCATTAAAGAAGCAACCAAGGATTACAATTAGTTGAATTAAGGCAAAATTTTGAGATCGGGTCTCAATGCATCAAAAGTAATTCAAATTTCTGATCAAGCCATACAAAATTTAAATGTGATGGTTCTACTTCTATGACACAAGCTCCAGCAAAATTTCCTACACTTAACTATAAATTCCTGACTCTGGACAAAACACTCAATCTTTTTTTAAATAAATAAATAAAGACAAGATAATACCTCATTACCTGTGCTTAGATTATGGACCCTTTCATTTTGTTTAACACATTTTTTACACGGATATACAAAATGTATCATTTTTGTTCTGTTGTAACTTTTTCACAAGTCAATTTCAGAAAATAGAAGTTAGAACCACAGTAAGTCCATGACAAGGAAAATGTCCTAAAACACTAAATTTGAGATCTTGTATTGTGCTAGATCTAGACTTAAAAAACAAAGTGCAAAGCCATAGAATCAGTCTCAGTCAGAGAAAGTTAGTCGTACATTATGCTGCCCCTTTACTCATCTTTTAGTTTTATTTATAAATTCACAAAACTTTAAATTAAATTGATTATTCATTCATTTTAATTTAAATGATTTATCATATTTCATAACTGATACTCATTGAAAAATCAACATGTGTCTTGTAACTGCCTGCAACCTGCATGCTCCCAAATTAACCCGCAAGAGCCAGCAATTAAAACTGCATGAGCGCCTGGCCTGCGCCTGATATGATGAGGTCGTCGCAGCTCTGCTCAGCTCAGGCAGAGCATCCTGCTACAGTCAAACCATGCCAGCGAGCCAGCGCCAGTCGGAGTTGAGTAGGCCGCGGTAAGCGGGCCGGCCTGGCTGGGCTGCTCCGTGGGCTTCACGATTGTAGTGCCTTACCTGAATCCATTCCAGCACAGACCTTGCAAAATTACGCGAGACTCGGGGATTCCACTTTTTCCTTCCGGACAGTTTAGCAGATTTCCCATAATTTGAATATTCATAAATCAAAATCAGAAGTGAAATCTTGTGTGGGGTCACCATTTTTGCAAAAGCACAGTTTTCAAAGATGAAACACAGTATGAAATAGATCTAGACCCTAGACCATAGATTTTGTAAAATCCGCGGAAACCGGTGGAGATTCAAGACTGAAATTGGAAGCTAAATCATCCAATAACCCGCACTGCTTATAGCTCCAGCATGGTCGTAGTAAATACATTTAGTGATTTTGTTAATAATTCGTTTTATTTCTTTATCTATCTATTTCGATTTCATGACAAAGTGAATAAATGAATCATATAATCAATTTATTTATGTGTTTATGTATTTATTCATTTGTATTTAATGGTTATTCATTAATTTTTACTCCTCCTGAGGTGTTTTTAATAAAATCCTAAATGGTTGACTTCTGAAAATTGTCTGCCATTCTTACTGGGCAATATTTCAGGAAAACAGTGCAGCTTTGCCGAAATGTAACTTGAAAAGTATGAATACAAAATAAGTTCATACAATTCAATTGGATGTCGACAATTGGTTGTTGACGGTTTATTTTATATAAAACAACTATGCCCTGACTCCTGAGCCCCTTCTTTATTTAAACAATTAAAACTAGATCTACATATATTGTTGCAAACTAGCTATTAGTAATGATAAGCAAGGGCGTCAATCCGAGCTTGAGAATGGGGGGATACAATTCGTGAGAAAATATTTAGCGGTGAATCAGCCAGCCAGTAAATAAGTGGGGGGTAGTGAGGCACTAATTCTTTATATTTTGGGGTCCCAAAATGTGAAAATCGCGCCGACCGATATTTCGCTCAGTTGGGGGTAGTGTGAGCACTAAGTTTAAAAAAATCAAAATGGGGGACATTTGATATGATGTCCCTCCCTGGGAAAAAGCGTGGGGGGGGGGACACAAATGATGGCCATTAAAAAAAATCCTGTTCCTCCTCGAAAAAGTAGTCTGACAATCAAAGAAAAAATATCATGACAAAAAATGTATTTTATCATAAAAATTACACAATACAAATGAAGAAACAATTAAGTTGATACTTATCAAAATATTAAATATGTAATGATAATTTGCATTTTGATTACGGCGAGTTAATGCCTCGGAATGCTTGTGATTTCCCTGTAAACGGTCATTATATAGGCTCGTTAAAATAGCAGATTCTTTCATTGTTTGGGGTAAAAATAAAACTTACAAAGCAATTCAACTCTAGATCTGTTTCCATTGCATATCTAACAAAATAGAACCGTAACGGTCAGATGTATAATAAGTGCATGAATAAATAAAAATCACACGGTCTAAGTCTAATTTTAACCAAACATTAGTAGAGATAGAGATAGAGGGGAGGGGGGGGGGTGGGCGGCAAGGCAAGGCAGAGGAGATGTTGTCTCTACATGGAGATGTTGCAAACTTTTAAGTCTAATACAACAAAAACGTCACATAAGTGAGGGGGTTCCAATAAAACTGGCACTGGTAAACAACGGGGTAAACAACCTTACAGACACACCAACAAAATAATTTAAAAAATCATTAAGGACTATATCCCATTGTAAAACGGCAACGCGCTTTTGAGTAGTCCGACTTTTGCATGGTCAGAAACTTCAACCAATTGAGAGATTCACGCGCATAACATAACAGCAGAGTTGATCAAGATTCAAGAATGGCATCACAAGTAGAGCGAAAACAGGCAAGTAAAGCCTTGTCTTCACTTTTTGATTTCCGCCTATGTCTGTTTTGTTTTGTTTCATGGAACATAAGATGGATGAACTCGACTTGCGTGAAAATAGTCGCCATGCCATGCCCTTTCAGTCCTTTCTCCTGTACTGTAGAGCTAACTCCAGGGAGTTAGGACGCCAAAGGCGTCGGCGTCGGAGCTCCCTGGAGTTACTGTAGAGCTAGAGCAGTGTAGCAGTAGTAGTAGTGCTACGGAATTACTAACGTAATATTAGATACGGGCAACGCCCCCGATCAGGCCCGATAGCTTTGTCTTGGCTGAGTACTGCTAGTGGCGTAATGAGCAAAAACTTTTGGGAAGTCAGAGACAGAGCACATTTTTTTTTTTTTTAATCCAGTTTTTTGAGGAAAAATTTAGCGCCAACTTACTCAGCCAGTCGGTGAATAAGCTCGGGGGGGGAAAAATATTTCTATAGGGGTCTAGATCTACTACTAGTACTAGATTTTTTTTTTTGGGGGGGGGGACATGCTTTTGTTTTTTGTTAAAGAAAAGGTCAAATTTACGTTATCCTATTTTTTTACCGTTTTGGGAGGCTGGGTGGGGGGCAGAAAATCACCACATGGATCCGCACCTGCATTTCAGCAACATTTGTAAATCACTGGTATTGGATTAGTAATAAACCACATTTGAATTTTATTTGGGGGTCAAATGCCCCCCAACTGCCCAACTCAAGCCTTCTCCCCATCAGTAGGCCTACGCCAGTGCTTCCTGGCTATTTGGAAATTTGTCAGTTTGCACCAGAAATGGGGAAACCGCATTTTGTTGAAAATCATGTGATATCATGAACATTTATAAATCACTTGTATGGAACTGAAAATAAGTCATGGTTTAATTTTATTTGGAGGGGGGAGGGAGGGGGTAGCAGAAATATTTGGTCTACACTTGCTCTAGCCTGTCAAGTGTCGACATTGATATTAATTGCAGGGCCTAGCTTAGGCGAGGCAGTAATGATAATGATAAAGCTAACCTGGTAACATTTATAAGACTTTGTCATTATTTCTCATTGCCTACATGTGTATATTTTTTTTTTATAGTTTGAAAAGGATGGCTTCCTTGTGGTGGAGAATTTTCTGACAAAAGAAGAGGTGGAGTCACTAAAGTCAGAATGCCATGACATCGTCCAGAAAATGGATCCAAAACAGCATGCCAGGTGTACGTTTGACACATCTGAAAATACACAGGTATTAATATTCTTTATTTTAACTTTTATAGACAACATATTCTCTAAAATCCATTTAATACTTATAGGTTTTGACAGTAGGGTTACAGCAAAATTTTTGTTGCACTTGTAGTAAAAAAAAAAATGCCCAAATCAGTATAAATAAAGTGTAATTTCTTTACCACAGCTACCTCTTCTTTCTTATGATTATTACACGTATGTACTTCCTCAAATGTTGATGGGATATTTGGCACTTTCTCTTCGGAACATGGCAAATGATGAGAGGACACTTAGTGAAAAATGTTTTCAGGCAACTAATTTTCCCTTTTGCCTACAGCACAGGTATGTTTTGGTATAGGGCCCAGCAGGGCAAGTGAATATAGTGCTAACAGTAACAATTGTAACATTGATTTTACTGTTTCGTGTGGTCATGTAGTACATGTAGTGAGTCAACTGAATAGCTAACAAATTTGCACTCGTCAGCCACTTCATGTGTTGATCATGGCATGTTTGAATATTTGAATACAGCATGTACCTTTATGTGCATTTTGAATACAGTGACATGTTCAGTATCTTATTACCTTTACCTCTCACAAATGTATATAGCAGTGATGCAAATTTCCAAAATATGAGTCCTTATTTCCTGTAAACTTTTATTTGTTAGATCTATACATATTTCCCATCAATGATATACTGAATTTTCATTAAATATTCTAACTTTTGGGGAAAAGGAATCTGATTTCTTGACAGCCAATCTTGGGAGATCGGGAAATGTTTGGATCTTACATTTTGACAATAAACTTGCAATATCTCTTCATATATTTCATGGTTGTAGTACATGGTATCCCCAGGTCGTATCCCTCTGCACCTCAAAAATACAAAGCAAGACATTTTTTGTGATTAGTCCCTTCTAAGGGTTCAAGATATAGGGCACCCTCTTATATACCTCTCAAAAAGATTATTTTGTGCTTTGTTTTTTAGTCTCGGAATGAATACTTTATGACCAGCGGAGACAAGATCAGGTTTTTCTTTGAGAAAGAGGCATTGGACAAGGAAGGTATGGTTTGTCACATTTTTGTAAAGGAATGAGTTGTGCAAAAAGAATTGAAAAGGGAAATTATACTGTGATGTCAAGTTAACTTATTAATTGTTTTAAGCAAAGTTAATAAGTTCAGGCTTTTTTTAAGCATTCAAAATAAATGTGTAATGCCTTGTAATGTTTGGGAGTTTACTGTTTTTTACCTGATGGGGATATTAATGAGATGCCTCATGCTTTATATCTACCAACATACACAGAAAATGGTCTATTAAAATGATCATTGCCTGTAATGAAATTTGAGATCACAATTTTTTTACATGGTGATATTATATTATACTTGGATGATTTTGTGTGAATGTAAATCCTATGTATTAGCACAGATTTTCTAGACTATCGACTGTACCCGATGACGAATTGTTGTGTGGTCATTATATAGTCATACCAGAAAATACTATTAGTCAAGAGATTTTCATTTTCTGATGAAATAAGTTAACAATAGACCTACATTGTATGTTGCATAGGACAAATTCATTGAATATGCTAATTATGTTCGCACGCAGAATTGGACAACAAACATCACCATAGAAACTAAAGACGTTTACATTTCTCATAATTTGGAGTTGTTGTCTTTCTTCTTTGTCAGGTTGTGAATATTCATTTTTATTATTTACATCTTTCTGGTCATAATGACACTACATAGACTTACCCATTTACAGCTCTCCAGTTTTTACATTTCTTCCTTTTCAACTCTTCATTTTGCAGGAAATCTTTTAGTTGACAAACATCGTAGCCTCAACAAAGTAGGTCATGCCCTTCATGAACTCTCACCTCCTTTCAAGAGGATATCCTGCTCCAAGAAAGTACAGGTAGTGATAATATCGTCTGCTTAAAATTTTGGGTTGTCGGCGTGTTTGCCGGTAGAGCAACTACCAACGTCAACGTAACACCGGAATGTGTAAATGCAGTTTTTGTAGGCTTATGGTGGCACTCTGTGAATAGAGCAACTGTTGACAATGATTTAGGGTTAATCAGTTTCAGAAGAAGAAAAAATGTTTGAAAAGTCTTATCCTACCCTGTAGTTGAAGTCTTTCTCTTATTTCATGAAAAGTAAATCAAACTGACAGTTTTCATCTCAAAAGTGGATTTTGATTTTCCAATTCATTTGGCAAAAATATCTAGTGTGAAGTTTGTCATAATTATGTACAAAATAATCACAAACTGAAAAGAAACTTGCTGGAAACCACATTTACTGAGAGGCACAACACACATAATGTTCACATATGGGACTACAAGTTCAAGTGCACAGCCCCCCAAGCAGGGACTACTAGCCTGATTTCCTTATCTTTCTTCTGCCCCCTTGTATGTTTGTTGCTGTTTTTTGTGGGGGAAGGGGTTTAATTATACAGCTATTATAAAAATTTCTACCAATTTTTTGCTTGGAAGATATGTACATGTATGTATAATCTTGATTGAAAAGTTTTACTTAGACATTCAGGAGACATGATCAGGTGCAGGACTGTTTATCATCTTGGTTCTGTATCTACAAACATAAGTACAGTCAAACCTGCTTTAGCGACCACCTGTCTACATAGACCACATTTTTTGTTTCCCTTGAAAATGGTTTCTCATTGAAACATGTACTAAAGAAACCTGTCTACAAAGACCACTTTTTGTGTTTCCCTTGGGCGGTCGCTATAGACAGGTTTGACTGTATATCAATATCAGAAGTGTTGAAAAAATCTACACTGCAGTACGTGAAATATTTAGTTTGTAAAATGCATAATTTTCATCACGTCAGAGAACTAATGATTACTTATAGCATTGAATGATACCTATTTCTCACTTTTAAATCCAAACATATCTCATCTGTACAGGATATTGCAAGAAACTTAGACTTCAAGAAGCCCATTATTGTACAGAGCATGTACATCTTCAAACCACCACACTTTGGAGGAGAAGGTAATACTTTAGGACTTTCTCAAATAGGAAAATCATACCATTACCCCCAAAATGTATGTCAGATTGAAATTGATGAATTAATGGTCAGTGCAGAATAGTTTGAAGTTGAATTCACATAAGAATGCTGCCTTGAATGTAAAAAATAGGTTTGCCCACTGTAAATGTTGCAGATATCAACCCCCTCTCCTTGCTTATCATAATGGCATCTTCCTCAAGGCACCTCCAAAGCTGATAAATTACTGGAAAGCTTTCATTGTGTAATGTTTATCATCATCATCATTATTATTATATTGGTTGTTATATGGCTATATTATTCTACACCACGTCCCTCAAACTGATTAGTTACGGGATAGCTTTCATTGTCTTATCATCATCGGTATTATTGTCATTATCATCATCATCATCATGGTTATCTTTATGTACCCTAATTCTCTTATTATTCTTTTCTACCAGTGACTGCCCATCAGGATGGCATCTTTCTCCATACCGAACCCCTCAAACTGACTGGTTACTGGATAGCTCTAGAGGATGCGGAGATTGATAACGGTTGTCTGCATTTCATCCCAGGCTCTCATTCACGTAAGCAATTAAACCATCTTAGACTAGAGTATTGATAGCAAAATTGAAATAAAATGCAACTGGCTGAATATTCTCTCATATTTATTCCCCACATGGGTGATAGTGTTATAGGGCTCTTTGGTAGAACATTGCTAGTAAAGATGAGGCTACCCCCAGATAAATATGGCCTTATTCTTAGTAGTAGTAGTATTATTATTATGTATAAAATGATTGTTTTAATGTTCTGTCCCGAATTCTACTTCTAAATATCAGAAATCTAAAATCAATGCTATATGCACTATTTTGTCCAGCTGGGTCCCGCACAGGTTGTACAACTGTTCACAAGCACCTGTTAGTTGGTTTACATGCTAATTTACATCCTGGCCCAGGATGTAAATTATTTTACACCTTTTTAAAAGTCAATCTGCCACCACTACACACAAAAAATGAAATAAAATAAAATTATTAAAATTCACAGCACCTACTTTTCTAAGGATCTTAAGGTTTCATCCAAAATGGACGAAACCTGACAAAGTTTTCAGCTCATGGTTTTTTATTTACACTTATCTCAACAGGTGACATAACAACAAGAATGGTTAGAGATTCAGATGGCTCTGCAACTTCTTTCCAAGGCGATCCTTACCCCATGAGGGTACCTGACGAGGATTTCATTCCGGTTCCCGTCAAAGCAGGTAAGGTTGGTTCACGGTTCCTTTGGTTGCCTGACATATGCTCCGGTGACAATTCAGGGTTCCAAGCTATCTCGAATACCAGGGAAGACCTTGAAAATTAGTTCCCTTTTTTTCCAATTAGAGAACAGGGAATTTACGAAAACATCACTCGTATCACAGAATTTCATCGACCCAGAAAGAAAGTGGTCAGGCTCTTAGATTTTGTCTTGTTTCCAAATGTGGGGGATGCCTCCCCCAGCCAAACATAAAAAGATCTCATTTTTCAGATGCCTTTTAGGGTCAAACTTAGCTGCTAGGTTGAAGGCTCAAATGGTGGGGGGGGGGCACATTTTCTTTTTGTACTCCATGAAAACTTAAGATACCAGATTGGATTTGGCCGGGGTACGGTCCTCCCATCCTGGATCTGCCATTGATGTAGTGAGGCTATTTCTCAAGGTAGCCATTATGTCCAGGTCAATATTGACTTTACCTTCTTCATTTTGTTTCAGGGTCACTGATTCTCATTGATGCCAAAGTTGTTCACAGGAGTTCCCAGAACACATCGGATAGATCCCGACATATCTACACATTCCATGTTGCAGAGTCTGAGAAGACAGATTGGAGTGAAGAAAACTGGTAGGTTTGTTTTCACCCAAATTATATGACGCTTGGACAAATGCCATAATATGTATTAAAATTTTCATAATATTTCACATTCTGAATTAAATTAAAAGTAACAAAATAAAGCACCCGTAGGCAATGAAAAAACAGCCACAGCACAACATGGAAAGGCACTGTCATACCAGCTGGTTCATGGTACTATGGATGCCACCTTTGATTTGCATTTGGGTTCTACAAATTTCCTCATGACATCATGATTTATAGAGCTCGGAATAAGTATTCAATACATTTGATTTAGAAATAAAAACAAGAATCTTAGGATGACAGCCATTTGCCTTCTGTGTTTGGGGGGTAAAAGTGCTATTTTCAAGTTTAGTTCACATAATGAATTCATTTTTGCCTCTTTTGCAAGATAATGGATAAAGCAAATCTTGTATAATGTTGGTTTATCGCTTTGACACATCATGCAAATATTACTTGAGCTATCGTTTTTTACCATAAAATGATTGGTTCTGCCAGTCACCATTATTTTTCCTGGATTAGTTGACAAAAAGAGCAAGTTTATATTATCTTAAGGATGTGTAAATGTTATTCTCTTCAATTTTCCTCCTAACCACCACCCCACCCCCATTTTTTTTTTCTTTTGCAGGTTGCAGCCTACGCCCGAGATGCCATTTCCACAGCTGTACACATAGGACTAAACCTGAAATCATATCCTGCCTCCAAAATATGAAATGCAGGGTCTGGTCTTTGGATGTTAAAGACATTTGGATATTGACAATCAGCAGCTGAATGAACCAATAGTGTGTTGTAGTATGATTTTAATTCCACCATTTGTCTCTCACAGAAAATGTTGACATTTTTCTTTGAATTTTTGTAATCTGCCCCTTTTACCATTGTAGAATAGAAAGATAGATTTTTTTTTATACCACCAAGGAAAACATTAGTAAACGAACAAGTTGCTTTCAAAAGAAGTAAAAAAGGATAAGAACAGGGAGTGACAATTTTAACAGTACAAAAGAGCAAATTAGCGTGGATCACATATCTTTGTTTAGCTCTTCTATCGCTGAGCACCTGCACACTCATGCTGTGTGTGCAATTTCTTACAAATGTATTGTGTTATACAACCGTAAATCTGATTGTTTACAGGATTTTTCTCATTTTGTCCGATGATCGGTTAGTGGTATTTTTCTGCCTTTTCTAAAGCAATGTGTATTTACTCTTATGATTTCCTTTAATAGATTGTTTTATTCAATCCCTCTGGTGTTCCCTATTTCCAAATTGGAATATTCTTTTTTGTTTAAAAAATAGAATGATTACAAGAAAAATCAAATGCATTATGTTATCAAGAATTTGATTCAATATTTGCTCAGTGTTTTATAACCAATCTGGAGTTTGGATAATCTTCTTTTATTTGAAGCAACAGAAGAGAATTTTTTTTTAAAAATATATAAATTATATATTTTTGAATTACATCTCTAAAGTAAATTGAAGCAAATTAATTTTGAATTGTTTATCATGAAATATGTGAGTTGTTTTCACCAGCAAAGTATAAACAATGTAGCTGAAACTTCAGGAAAATAATATTAACGTCACCATCCGAAAGACGCGATTCAGTTTCGAACCTGCGTCCTCGGCTGAATCAGTTTGTAACTTCCACTGTTAGCTGGATTACAGGCGCACCTGTATACATGTATAAGCAAGCGTGTTTTATACTCTATGGGAGGACCGGCGGTCAATTAATTCAATCAATAATTGGAACAATAGCACACAAGGCTTATTGGCACGGTGCTCAACCAATCAGCAGGCCGCTGGCTGGGCTGGTCTGCTGGGCGGAAACAATAGCGTGCTCAACCAATCAACGGGCCGCTGGCTCGGCCCGTCTGGCCGGCTGGACGGGGAGTGACCAACGAAATTGGGAGTGACATGGCGGCGTATCGTACGCATCCAAAATTCGGGGATATCGAGTTGCTGAGTTCCGTGATCTTTTAGATCCCTTATTGACCATACATTGCGAGACAAACGAATATCACTAGCGATATTATTTTCGATACTACATCCGCAATGAGTAATATATTTAGCAACATTTATATAGTCCGCTTAATATTACAACCGCATGGCAGTTTACTGTCTCTTCGCAAGATATGGATAAAGGTGATTACTTGAAATAAAACAGTATTTTTAAACATAAAGCGAATGTTCATTATTTTGTTAGTAAGAGTCGTCATTTCGTTAAATTTGAAGTGTGAAATTATGTATTATTATTGTTAGCAAGCGTCAGCATTTCGTTAAATTTGAAGTGTGAAATTGGGCTTGGACAAACAATCGATTGTGTTCATTATTTTGTTAGCAAATAAAACAGTATTTTTTTAACATAAAGTGAATGTTCATTATTTTGTTAGCAAGCGTCGGTATTTCGTTAAATTTGAAGTGTGAAATTGGGCTTGGACAAACAATCGATCGTGTTCATTATTTTGTTTGCAAATAAAACAGTATTTTTTTAAACATAAAGCGAATGTTCATTATTTTGTTTGCAAGCGTCGGCATTTCGTTAAATTTGAAGTGTGAAATTGGGCTGGGAAAAACTCATTATAAAATGTTTCAGGCTAATAGTGTATGCTAGATTTATACGAGGGAACCTGAACTGTCCCCTGATCTTATTTCAAAAAGACCACAAGATCAAAATAAGACCGTTTGTCCAAGATCGACAGTAGACTATTTTAAAGCCCCTCCGCACGAGTTTGGCCATGGGGGATTAGGGGATTAGCGTGGTCACTGACAGGTGGTTATCTCATCAACTCAGCTCTCAACATAAGAAAAAGAGGATCATGGGGGACCAAAAGGCACCGCTTAGGCCTTGTTTTCTATATAGAGGGAGCAAGTATAGCTACAAGTAGTACAGTGGGGCTTTAAGACATTTCGTCGGAATTTAAGACGTTGGCAAGATCATATCAAGTCATTTTGTCCCGCCAGTTCATAACGTTCCTTTCTTTTCTGAATCCACTTTCTTTTGGGTCAGATATAGAGAAAGTATAGAAGTGATGCATATTTCTCAACATTTTCAAAGCAGTCTGATATGCCTGAAAGATAACATGACACGGGGGAGAAGAGTGTGTGAAATAGAGAGAGAGAGAGAGAGGAGAGAGAAAATAATATATATAAGAAGTAGATATATTCATAATAAAGTACTTTAGAAATTCCCCTTTATCGCAGTACTTTAATTTTCACCATTGATTTTTTTATTACAAAGTAATCGATTCTTTTCTTTAAAATGATATAATCATAAATAATACATGTATAGCTGTTGTTCACATGGTAAAAATCTAGAACTACCTCACGTAATAAGCCTGGATGGCACTGTTGCTAATAAAAGTTATATAGTCCGCTTAATCTTACAACCGCATAACAGTTTATTTTCATGTTTACTGTCTCTTCGCAAGATATGGATATAGGTGATTACTTGAAATAAAACAGTATTTTTTTTAACATGAAGCGAATGTTCATTATTTTGTTAGCAAGCGTCGGCATTTCGTTAAATTTGAAGTGTGAAATTGGGCTGGGACAAACAATCGATCGTGGATGATATCAAGACGTAAATCCTCACCCCGCATAATGAAAAGACAATATTGTTTGAAACAGAAATGAACAAGATTGAAAAAAGAAGGAAATTGCTAAATCACTAACTTAGAAAAGAATGAAAAAGCTCACAATTTGTTTTACACATATCCCAAAACTAAACCTTTTCTTTTAAACCCTATCCAACTTGTTAGCCCAACGATCGCACATAAAGAGCCTGTGAGGTAGACTATAACCTCTATGAATTTGGAAATCCCCAGTTTCTTGAAATACATGAACGTCGTCTGAAATGGAACAAAGTTCCCAATGTGCGCTCATGTATGTGTGTGTACATAAAAAAAGTAGATGTAGTCATAATAAAGTACACTGCAGTACTTAAGAAATTCCGCTTTATCGCAGTAGGCTACTCGAATTTTCACCATTGGTTTTTTATTATTACAATGTAATTGACTCTTTATGTGAAATAAATTATATAATCATAAATAAAAACATGCATAGATGTCGTTCACATGGTGAAAATCTAGAACTTTCTCACGTAATAGCCAGGATGGCACTGCTGCTAATAAAATTTACATAGTCCGCTTAATCTTACAACAGCATAACAGTTTATTTCCCTGTTTACCTCTCTTCGCAAGATATGGATATATAGGTGATTACTTGAAATAAAACAGTATTTTTTTAACATGAAGCGAATGTTCATTATTTTGTTAACAAACGTCGGCATTTCGTTAAATATGAAGTATGAAATTGGGCTGGGACAAACAATCGATCTTGGTTGATATCAAGAAGTAAATCCTCACCCGGTGTAATACTTTGAAGAAGACAATGGTTTAAAACAGAAATGAATATTGAGAGAAAAAAGGAAATTGCTAAATCACTAACTTAGAAAGAATGAAAAAGCTCACAATTTGTTAACACATATCCCCAAACTCTACCTTTTCTTTAAAGGGAGTGTAGCATGGCAAATACTGGTTAACGCCATCTACGTCTCCTTTTGGACAACTGCACGTAAACGAATGGACTTGATTAACGGTGGTCAGCGACTATTAGGGACTTTTAGATTTTACACGACGAGAACGTGGACTACCACGGTGACATCCTTTTAAGGTAATGTGACGTCCTTTTAAGGCACTGCCGGGCACGGGCCAGTGCCTTGAAAGAATGGCACGTGGCAGTCCACTACGTCGACGTGCAAATCTAAAAGTCTCTAATTTTAGATTTACACGACGAGAACGTGGACCGCCACGTGTGACATCCTTTTAAGGTAATGTGACGTCCTTTTAAGGCACTGCCGGGCACGGCCCAGTGCCTTAACACAATGTCACACGCGGCAGTCCACTATGTCGACGTGCAATTCTAAAAGCCCCTAATCTCTACATGGTCAGCGCGCGCTAGCGTTCGCGAAACATACCGAAGTTCTCCTCACGCTTCGGTTTCGCGTATGTTGCACGCACGTGAATGCTGCGGTCGTGTCGTCCGTAGTCGTATTAGCGAGCTTTCGATTTAGGCACCCGACGTGGGCTACGACGCGTGACGTCATATTTATCCCCTGCGCATGCGCGAGCTTCTGGGCCCACGTTCCCTTCCAAATCACACGACGGGAGTCGGGGGTAATTTCCGTGAATCCCCGTCGTCGTGAAAACGTCAACGTGAGTGCAGTTTCATCGGTATCCCTGATCAAACTTCCAGACGACTCGGTATAATTAAACTAGTTATGTTCTCTTTGCTATTCTATTATTTCCTCTTGCTATCCTTTGTTTCTTTTTCTATCACATTTTCTTATGTTATTCTTTGTTTTATCGTTCTATCACTTTCTCTTTCTGTCTTTGCTTATGTTATTCTTTGCTTCTTCCTTCCATCACCTTCTCTTATGTTCTTTATTTTTTATCATTCTATCAATTCCTCTTCCTATCTTTCCTTATGTTACTCCTTGTTTCTTCCTTCTATAACCTTCTTTTATGTTATTCCTTTATCATTCTATCACTTTCTCTTTTTGTCTTTCCTTATGTTATTCTTTGTTTCTTCCTTCTATCACCTTCTCTTTCTTATGTTATTCTTTTTTCTATCATTCTATCACTTTCTCTTTCTGTCTTTGGTTATGTTATTCTTTGTTTCTTCCTTCTATCACCTTCTCTTATGTCATTCTTTATTTTTTTATCATTCTATCACTTTCTCTTTCTGTCTTTCCTTATGTTATTCCTTGTTTCTTCCTTCTATCACCTTCTCTTATGTTATTCTTTTATTATTCTATCACTTTTTCTTTCTGTCTTTCCTTATGTTATTCTTTGTTTCTTCATTCTATCACCTTCTCTTAATATGTTGTTCTTTGTTTTTATCATTCTATCAATTCCTCTTTCTATCTTTCCTTATGTTATTCTTTGTTTCTTCCTTCTATCACCTTCTCTTATGTCATTCTTTATTTCTTATCATGCTATCACTTTCTCTTTCTGTCTTTCCTTATGTTATTTCTTGTTTCTTCCTTCTATCACCTTCTCTTATTATATTCTTTGTTTTTTTGTTATCATTCCTCACTTTCTCTTTCTGTCTTTCCTATGTTATTCTTTGTTTCTTCCTTCTTTCACCTTTTCTTATGTTCTTTGTTTTTATCATTCTATCAATTCCTCTTTCTATCTTTCCTTATGTTATTCTTTGTTTCTTCCTTCTATCACCTTCTGTTATGTCATTCTTTATTTTTTATCATTCTATCACTTTCTCTTTCTTTCTTTCCTTATGTTATTCTTTGTTTCTTCCTTCTATCACCTTTTCTTATGTTATCTTTTGTCTTGTCATTCTAACTTTTTATTTCTGTCATCCTAATGTTATTCTGCATATCAGATTTTCGCGCACTGTAAATTTAGTATCTGATTTAATCACCCGATCTCAAAATTGGTCACGTGACCGACGAAAGCACCGTCGAGAAAAATCGAAAGCACTGCCGGGAAGGGAACGGACGTGAGCTGCGCAACGTCTCCACGCTCCAGTACGTCGTAGTAGCCGACGTCCGGCGTCTAAATCGAAAGCTCGCTATTATACCCGATTGGCCCCGAGTAGGGCCACGGGAAAGACACATAGTCTCGTCATGCTACACGCCCTTTAATAAGACCCTATGCAACTTCATAGCCCAACGATCTCACATAAAGAGTCCGTGAGGTAGACTACAACCCCTACGAATTTGGAAATCCCCAGTTTCTTGAAATAGATGCACGTCGTCTGAAATATTACATTAGGGACTTTTAGATTTGCACGTCGACGTAGTGGACTGCAACGTGTGCCATTCTTTCAAAGCACTGGCCCGTGCCCGGCAGTGCCTTAAAAGGACGTCACATTACCTTAAAAGGATGTCACCGTGGCAGTCCACGTTCTCGTCGTGTACAATCTAAAAGTCCAAGACTTTTAGATTGTACACTGACAACTGGAAGGTAATGTGACGTCCTTTAACACTGCCGGGCACGGGCCAGTGCCTTGAAAGAATGACACACGTTGCAGTCCACTACGTCGACGTGCAAATCTAAAAGTCCCTAATTAGGTTAGTGGTGCTCATGTACGTGTGTCTACATGAAAAAGTAGATGAAAAAAAAAGAAATTGCTAATTCACTAACATGGAAACACAATTTATTGTTCACCTTTTTTCACGCCCAACGATCGCACATAAAGAACTGCATTTGGAAATCCCCAGGTTCTTGAAAAACATGAACGTCGTCTGAAATGGAACAAACAAGGTTCCCAAGTCATTGTTGGCGTAGCGAGTTTTAATGTATTTGAGGGGCACGGTTTGAACCCAAGGTGAACCTGTAACCGTACTGTGCCTCACGACCATGAATATGGCAACGGTTCACGTTTTATAGTGTGGAACATTGTATTTAGGAGTTCGACACGTTTTCGTAAATATTGATTTCGAATATGTCATGGCTGTAAAAAAAAAGGAAAAAAAAAGTATAAATTAAGAGTCTGTGATTTCAACCTTGAAACTTGCTATCAACACAATACCCAATGCTATTTTCCCAGCTATACAGTGCTTATAACAAAAGTGTACCCAACTTTGGGAGCTTCTAATTAAAAAGTTAAAACTGATGTGACCTTGAATCGTATATCATGGTAAAAAGTAACTAAAACCATGTCTACTGATACCATATTCATAATCATAACTGTGCTGCCACGGATGACTAAGCAGCAGGCTTTTCAAAACGTATTGTCAAAATCCTCTTGTATCAAGTTTGGGCTGGAGCAATGAATATGGGTCAAAAGCAATGATGTTTGTGTTATCTCATTCCAAAACGAATTGCTCACTTATTTACATCGACTATTAGGCAGTTGAAAAGGAAAGATGTTGATATCAAATCAAACTCAAGGAAAAGCTTACTACAAGCAAAATTAATGATTTTTGTTTCCTCTTCATCATGATGATTACAATCTTGACTTCATTCGTATTCCTTATTTGGGTTGTTATCTTTTTTTTAAATGAAAGTCTACTGTAAATTTATCTGCTGCTTATCATCATAATTATGTGTTATTTCTTGCATTTTGGTTTATCAACCTTTGAGTTTTCATTCGCTATTCGAAATAAACACATTATGCTCCTTACGTGTGTGAAATAGTGCAGCGGACAAGTGAGCAGAGAGATATCATGAGACAAGAAGGTAGGAGGCTGTTCGAAATAATTAAAGGTTATCCTATGTATTGAAACGCATTTCTGTGAAAGTCTACATACATTGCATCAGTATGAATAATGAAGAACTGAAGCATGAGGCAAAATATAACTTTTAAAAGGATTTATGACCAAAGAAGCATATGAATATGGCCTGACCCACATTCGTTCCATCAGCCCAAACTTGGTACAAGGCAATTTTGACGAAACTTTTTAAAGACCCTGGTGCTCAGTCACCCGTGACAGAAATATTTTGAATAGGGTATCATTGGACAGAAAATAAGTACTCTTCCTGATGAAAAAAATTTCAAAGTCATATTGATTATGACTTCTTAATTAGGAGCTACCAAAGTTAGGAACACTTTTTTATACGTACTTTATATCTACAGGAAAACCAAAAACGCAATATCGGCATAACTGCTTGCTTAATAACCCACATAGGCCTCTAATATTTACAAGCCCCAAATTTGACTATCGTATTTATTTGATAATATAAAGAAACACTGTGTTACTTCAGTAGTTATTATTACTGTTATTTTTACCATTACTATCATTATCATCATCACCGTGCTATCATTATTGCTTTAACAATCAATATTGAGAGCATATGTAGGCAAAGTGCTTGTAACTACTATCATATCTTAATAATATAGCGTAATAATTAAATAGACTGAAAATGACACAACATAACATTATGTTTCCCATGTTAATTTTAACACGGGAAATTCTTATCAATAATTATTGATATTCAGTTTGTTGGGCGATCGATAAATACAGAACAACAACAAATGGTGACACTATTCTTTAAAACGTAGAAAAATAAAGAGAGATCTCAAATAAAACATATCACGTCACTAAGAGGTAAAATTTTACCCAAAGCACATTTTTGTAATATTTGGTTCCATGATTTTTTTTTTTTAAACGAACACCACTTTTTTCATAATATGGCACGTACCGCATTTCCCGTGGGATTCCCAGTTTATTTATAAACTGGTTACAGTGGCGTATCTAGGAATGATGGTGCCCGGGGTGAACAATGGCATTGCACCCAGTCCAAACTTTTCTACGCAACGTGCTCCTTTTTAGTATTTTTTAAACATTCTTCCCCCTCAGAATGTCAATTTCCTAATTATTTTATCAAAAGGAAAATTGGCAATGGAGCGCTGCATCTGGCGGTAAAATTTCTAATTTTGCATATTGATAAACAGTTCTGTATTTTTTTCTTCATGAAGTATATCATCTATTGGAGCCAAAAATTAACGAAAAACCCCTGGAGAAATCGACGAATTTAGTAAAATAACCGGAAGTTAAAGATTTCTGTGAAATATTGAATTTATATAAATGCCATTTTCGACACACAAGAATATTAGCGAAGCCATGTACAAGAGGCTTAAGAAACTTCATCGATCCCGACCCCCCTATCCTCGCCACTGCACGGGGGGGAGGTAGTTACTAATAATATCAACATGGTCAAATTATATATTTTCTTTTGTATTTTCTAAAAGAGTATGTTTACTACCGCGATATAAATAACAATTTGGAAGCTTTGAAGTTTTTTTGTTATCACTTTGAATCGGTAATCGTCTACTTTTTTATTTTAAAAAAAACGAACACCACTCTTTTCATAATATGACACGTACCGCATTTTTTGTGGGATTCCCAATTTATTTATAAACTGGTTACAGTGGCGTATCTAGGAATTATGATGCCCAGGGTCAGTGGCGGATCAGGGGCCGGGGCCCGGGACCCTCCCTAGGAAAAAACAGGTAAAAACAGCCTTTTTGAAAAAAGAAGATGGGCCCCCCTAGCGCCCAAGGGGTGGCGGTGAAAAATTACCCTTCCCGGAGAAAAAAATTTCTGGTGCCAAAAAAATTTGTGCTCACTACCCCTGGCGCCCAAGGGGTGGCGTTGGAAAAAATAACCCTTCCTGGAGGAAAAAATTTTCGGGTGCCAAAAAAAAAAATTGTGCTCACTCCCCCCACTGAGCGAAAAATCGACCGGCACGATTTTCAAATTTTCGCACGAAGTGGGTCCCTTTTTAGGCCCCCTCCCTTGCCGCCTGCTGGATCCGCCCCTGCCCGGGGTAAACAATGGCATTGCACCCCGGCTCAAACTTTTCTACGTAACTGTACAAAAGAGATCATAGCAAACGATCACGCGTTCCTTTTTGTATTTTTTGTTTACATTCTTCCCCCTCAGAATGTCAATTTCCTAATTATTCTATCAAAAGGAAAATTGGCAATGGAGCGCTGCATATGGCGGTAAAGTTTCTAATTTTGCACAATGATAAGCAGTTCTGTATTCAATTTTTCATCAAGTATGTCATTTATTGGAGCCCATGGAGAAATCGACGAATTTAGTAAGAATAACCGGGAGTTCAAGATTTCTTTTAAATATTGAACTTATATAAATGCCATTTTTTAACACACTAGTATATTGGATAAAGCAACGACAATCGGATTTTCTTGCTCAAATGTTAAGCCTTTTAAACATAGCGTAATTCATAAACATTTTACTATATCCTATATTGCGGCGCGAAATCACTCGATCCTGAGCCAACCTATTAAGTAGATAGTAAAGCGACAGAGCTTTAGAAAAAATATTCAATCCCCTTAAAAACTCTATTTATACTGCACTTTACCTAGCGCATTGGGGATAATTGCGCCTTTCTTCCCTTTCTCTATCTTTCTTTTTTGGGCTCCCGGAAATACGCCACTGACTGGGAAAACCCAAAAGTCATCGCTTTTCTTGCGTGGCTATTATAGTCTTTGCCTACCCAACAGTGTCCCTACCCCGCTAACATGTTGTACCCTTTGGGTTTTCCCCGTCAGTGGGGGTATTTCCGGGGGAGAGGGCATGCGCCCTGCATAGCCGGCATTATTTTGAAGCGCAGCGGGTATAAAAGAGAGGAGCGCAAAAAGAGGAAACAGTGCAGGCTGCGGACTACACAGGGAGTTGATCAAGAATGGCATCGCAAGAACAGCGGAAACAGGCAAGTAAAACCTTGTCTTCACTTTTAAAGGTGGGGTGAAATCCAAATATAAGTAAATTCCTGTTGATGTGCGGGGCTGCATACAACTCATATTTTGTTATTCAAACATCTAAACATATTTCATAAATGTTTAAATATTTTTAGAAATAATTTTTTCAGACCTGCTAAGCTCCACCCTAAAATAAGCTCCAGGTCTCATTTATCTTGTGACACCATCTGTCAATCATTGATAGCTTAGCTGATGGCTGACGCGCTCGAGTGCGTAATGTGCGTTCTCGTAACCGAAATCCCACCTCGCACACAAACCTTCCGTCACTCCTATATGCGCCACATTTTAGGCGGAACACGAACGGTCTGTGTTGGGAAGCTAGCGGGCTGGCAGTTTGCCAGCGAGGCTACTGCGCCAGCCGTAGATCCGCTGCGCGCAAAATTACCGGGACTCGCGATGGGAAGGTAACGGGCTAGCTTTTTGCCAAAACAACGCTAGATCGGCCGGCGACTTTGCGTTTTACACCCTGGCCTGGACCTTTTCCCAATAAATTTCAAGGAACCGACTGGGAAAAGTCTATCCATGACAAGATATTGCGCGCGCACGTAGCTCTTCTGCAATGCTCAACGTACGTCCTATATGTCCAGTGTCGCGGTACGCGGTACATGTACTTTTGTATCGAGACGTACGAGTGAGAGAAAAACAACGAATAACAACAGAAGGAAATAGAGAAAAACAATAAATAATTAAAGAACAGAGAGGAAACAAAGAATGTCATAAGCAGAGAGAAAACAAAAACTAACTTGAAAGAAAGAGAGAAATTAGAGAAGGAATTAATCAAAGTAAGGAAAGAGAGAAACCAAATAATATTATGGTTTTTGTGGTTTAATTCCGCCTTCTTCAGGGTTTCAATTTTTGACGTGTAGCCTACTTTCAAACCATTTGCTGATTCGGACCCCCTAACACACGTGTACACATATCGACACATACACAGACTACACTCGACATAATATGTGTAATGGTAATGTAATACATAAACTGTGATTTAAATATTGCACTCGTACCATTTTCTATTATTGTGGGATCACGTCTTTCATTTTTTAAATTCATGTCATTTGTTTCTAAGACCTAATTTCTCTAGTTCTCTTGACCCCTCTCCCTTCATATTGTTTTCTAAGACCTCCCCCTCATCTCTCTTCATATTTGTTTTCTAAGACCCATTTCTCCCCGCCCCCCATCTCTATTCATATTTGTTTTCTAAGACCTCTCTCTCTCGACCCACTCTCTCTCTCGTATGTATTTCTCAGACCCCTCTTTCTTTCTCTCTCATTAACCCCTCTTCATATTTGTTTCTAAGGCCTCTCTCTCTCTCTTCATATTTGTTTCTAAGACCCCCCTCTCTTTCTCATTTCTTGATATTTGTTTCTAAGACCTCTCTCTCTCTAGCTCTCAATTCATGATATTTGTTTCTAAGACCCCTCTCTTTCTCACTTCTTGAATTCATATTTGTTTCTAAGACCTCTGTCTCTCTCTCCCTTTCTCTCTTTCTCATTTTAAATTCATGATATTTGTTTATAAGACCTCTCTTTCTCTCTTTTTCCATTCATCACTTTGTCTAGTGTAATGTACAGACACATAACATATAAAGGAAATTATACACCAGTTTTACATGAATTCATTTGCACTTTATTTACTGCTTTACATTCATATACTTTTTTTTCGTGAAGGTAATCTAATCCTTCAATGTCAGAGAAGTAATACAAAAGATACAGGAGTATGTGTATGCATAAATAGTTATATAAAGAAGAAATATGTAGTAAAAGTGAAAGCAAACAATAGTAGAAATTTGAACAGATAATTTGACAGTGTGTTAAGATTTAGATGCAAGAAATGACTATAAGAGATTTGGAACTGGCGCGCCCGATCGAGGAGCGTAGACTAGACTCATTCAAGCAGTTTCATTGCTATTTACCGGGAAAATGTCCAGGCCAGGGTGTAAAACGCAAAGTCGCGATCGGCCGCTGGCAAAATGAAAGTAACTACGATCAAGAACATTGTAGGTATTCTTAAAGGGAGTGTATAGCCTGCCGAGACTAAGTGTCTTTCCCGTGGCCTGATTCGGGGCCAATCGGGTATAATACGCCTACGGACGGCGCGACCGCAGCAATCACATGCGTGCAACCTACGCGAAACCGAAGCGTGGGGAGAACTTCGGTATGTTTCGCGAACGCTGACTGCCTGACCATGTAGAGATTAAGTCGCCGACTACCGTTAATCAAGTCCATTCGTTTACGTGAAGTTGTCCAAAAGAAGACGTAGATGGCGTTAACCAGTATTCGCCATGCTAAATGCACTCCCTTTAACTTGCCAGTGAGAGATTCTAAATTCTAATTAAGATGACACAATGACTTAGACCAACAAATGAACCTCGGTAAATGACTATACAAATGCTTTTTTATTTCTCCATTTGGCATTTTGTTAACTCGATCCACCGAGCCATTTGTTCATACGCGAGTCAATGCAATCTATGTATGACCTAACTTTCAACACGCAAAGAATGGGGAGCGCTCGCGGACCTCGTATCAAACTCCCTGCAAAAGATAAAATTCAAGGGTGATTTTGAGGCAGTGAAGAAAATTTGCTTTGTTGTTGTTGTTGTTGGCTTTTAAAGCTGTCCAATCTGAAAAGAATATTTCTGCCTGGCTATACTATTCTTCGAGTTATTCATCAATGATGATTAGATGGCGCTGTTTCTTTTTCTCTGGCTCAAATATTGATTCAGTCATTTCAGTGTTTCATTTTTCTTCAATATTGCTCCTCGATAGGTCGCCACTGAGTTTCACAGCTTCCTTTCGTTGGTTGTGACCGTTCAATCGATGGTGTGGACAATAGGGACTTTTAGATTTCCACGTCGACATAGTGGACTGCAACGTGTGACATTGTGTTAAGGCACTGGGCCGTGCCCGGCAGTGCCTTAAAAGGACGTCACATTACCTTGAAAGGATGTCAGACGTGGCGGTCCACGTTCTCGTCGTGTAAATCTAAAAGTCCCTAATAATTCAGGTGTCGACCGTGAACAGGCTAATGCGTGCTTTTTGTATTTTTGCAGTTGGAAAAAAGTATGAAATTACAAAAGTTTGTGTTCGCTTTAACTCATTACACGTTCAACAATTATTGATGAGAAATCATTAAAAGGGACAGCAGACATTTGCTGAGATACCATTTTCTGATGTAGGAATTCTAAATCCTGATATTTCATGCGCTCTTTTATCTCACCCCCTGGTCAACAGTTGCAGATTAGCGCATAACTTTTTGGCGACATGGTGCATGGGGTCAAAGGAGAGCGGCTTGATTCCTCTCCTTTTCTATCACCTACCTGGGTAGTCCAGCTTCTATACCGTTTCCGTGTTGCGCGCCCAAACAGCTGATAAAATAACACACCCTCAACGTTGACAGTAGACCTTGCCATTCCTCTCATTCTGTACCCCGATAAGGCCTATACAAATTTTTTTTAAAGATGTTGTATTGCCCTTTAGGTGCCAAAACATGGGTCGGTCGGTCGGAAATATATATATTTAAAATAAAAAAAAGTTCTCCCTCTTTGGGCTGATATTTTTCAGCTTTGAATGCTTTAATACATGTGTGTCAGCGACATCATTCCATTCATATCTTTTTACCTCATAATAATCCATGGTTTACAATGTTGTGTTGAGAAAACACTCTGTGCTTCCCAGCTGACGAAGTTGGTTTTCTACTACCTGTAAAACTTGTAAATATATCAACGGATTCCAAATTGACGAAATTTCAACACTATGTCTCGATGTATATGTATGTCCCTTTCATCTCTTTTTTAGGTAAATTTTCAACCTTTTTAGTGCCTTCAAAATGTGTCATGAATAAAATGTTGCGAGCCTTTCAGTCGAAAACTCTAAACAGCGACCGTCGCCCAAAAAACTCAAAACCGGGAACGTCGCCCAAATCTCGCTGGTTTCTAGCTGGTGCATTGCAGCCGGACAGAAGCCGGACAGAAGCTGGACTATGCCTAGGTTTGTCCGCGCACTGCCACTAGATCGTCAACACTGATATTAATTGCAGGGTCATTAGCGGCTGAGGGGATCAGCAGAAATGATAAAGATACCCTTGTCTTTGTCATTAGTTCTCATTGCCTATATTAAAAAAAAACATTTTTCTATAATTTCATATAGTTTGAAAAAGATGGCTTCCTTGTGGTGGAGAATTTTCTGACAAAAGAAGAGGTGGAGTCGCTCAAGTCAGAATGCCATGACATCGTCCAGAAAATGGACCCAAAACAGCATCCCAGGTGTACGTTTGAAACACTTAAAAATACACAGGTAATAATATTATCTATTTTAACTTTTAATGCCAAAATATTCCTCTAAAATCCACTTATCGGTCTTTCCAACTTGACAGTATAGGGTTACAGGCTTACAGCAATATTTTTGTTGCACGAGTGGTAAAACAGAAGTGCGCAAATCAGTGTAAATAAAGTTTAATTTACTTTACCACAGCTACCTCATGTACTGGTTATTACATGTATGCCCTTGCTCAAATTTCGATATATGGCACACTTACTCTTCAGAAATGTGATAAGATAAGGGGACAGTTAAGGCCCATTCAGATATGAAGCGGCAAACTCCCGCAAACTGGAATTGATTGTACCTTAATTAAGATTGTAATTTTGATAATAAACTTCCAATATCTCTTCACATGTATTTCAACCTGGTACATAGTATCTCTCTTCACCTCAAACATACAAAGCTAGATATATTTTTGGTCATCAGTCCCTTCTAAGGGTTCAAGGTATAAGCAGGGAGGTGAGACAGTATCTCCCTGGTATAAGGTACCCTCTTCAACACAAAGATTATTTCGCATTTTGTTTTCTAGTTTGGGAATGAATACTTTATGACCAGCGGAGACAAGATCAGGTTTTCTTTGAGGAAGAGGCATTGGACAAGGAAGGTATGGTTTGTCACATTTTTTGTAAAGGAATAATGTGCAAAAAGGATTGAAATAGCAAATTCTACTGGATGTCAAGTTAACTTGTTTAGTGTCTTATAAGCAACGTTAATACATTCAGTTTTTTAAAGCATTTTACTGTTTTTTACCTGATGGGGATATCAATGAGACTTTTAGAGTACTAGTGCTTTCTATAGATCAACATAGAAAGAAGATAGTCTACTACAATTATCAATGCCCGTGATTAAATTTGAGTTGACAATTTTTTAAATGGTGATATTATACTTGGATAATTTTATGTGAATATAAATCCTTTATTACATATTAGCACAGATTTTCTAGACTGTCAACTGTACTTGATTGTGAATTGATGTTCGGTCATTATAGTGATTTTTATTTGCATTATTTACAAATCTCTGGTCATAATAACATTAGATAGTATCACCCATTTACAACTCTCCCATTTTTACGTTTCTTCTTTTTCATCTATACATTTTGCAGGAAATCTTTTGGTTGACAAACACTGTAGCCTCAGCAAAGTAGGTCATGCCCTTCATGAACTCTCACCTCCTTTCAAGAAGGTATCCTGCTCCAAGAAAGTACAGGTAATGATAATATCGTCTGCTGAGAGCCAGTAGGGTGTTAACTCGTATTATTCTATGTAAAGTTCAAGTGTACCAATCAGTTGCAGATATGTTTTTTTTTTAATCTAGGTCCTGTATTTACAAACATAAGTATATCAATATCTGAAGTGTTAAAAAAACTGCAGTGTGTGAAATGTATAGTTTGTAAAATGCATATTTTCCATCACGTCAGAGCTAGAACTAATAAGTAACTAGATCATTAAATGATACCTATTTCTCATTTTTAAATCTAAACGTATCTCATCTGTACAGGATATTGCAAGAAACCTAGACTTCAAGAAGCCCGTTATTGTGCAGAGCATGTACATCTTCAAACCACCACACTTTGGAGGAGAAGGTAAGACTTTCTCAAAAAGGAAAATCATACCATTATCCCCAAAATATATATTAGATTGAAATTAAAGAATGGTCAGTGCAGACTAGTTTGAAGTTGAATTTAGAGAAGAATAATGCCTTGAATTTAAAATCTTATCACAGAAGCTCACTAGGTTTGCCCACTGTAAACGCTGCAGATATTAACTTCTCTCCTTGCTCATCATAATAGCATCTTCCTCAAGTCACCTCCTAAGCTGATACATTACTGCAAAGCTTTCATTGTGTAATGTTTATCATCATCATCATTATTATTATATTGGTTATTATATGGCTATATTATTCTACACCACGCCCCTCAAACTGATTAGTTACGGGATAGCTTTCATTGTCTTGTCTTATCATCATCGGTATTATTGTCATTATTATCATCATCATCATCATGGTTATTTGTATGGACCCTAATTTTCTTATTATTCTTTTCTACCAGTAACTACCCATCAGGATGGCATCTTTATCTACACCTGGCCCCTCAAACTGATTCATTAGTGGATAGCTTTTATTGTTATTATAACCATCATCATTATCTTGGTTACCTTACATACCTACATTCCTCCTTCTCTTTTTCTTTTCTACTAGTGAGTGCCCATCAGGATGCCATCTTTATGTACAACACGCCCCTCAAACTGATTGGTTACTGGATAGCTCTAGAGGATGCGGAGATTGATAACAGTTGTCTGCATTTCATCCCACGTTCTCATTCACGTAAGCAATTAAACGTTCTTAAACTAGATGAGTGGCAGTAAATTTGAAATATTATGCAACTTGCTGAATATTCTCTCATATTTATTCCCCATCTGGGTGATGATGTTATAGGGCTCTTTGGTAGAACATTGTTAGTAAAGATGAGGCTACCCAATGTTGATATGGCCTTATTGTTAGTAGTAGAAGTAGTAGTAGTAGTAGTAGTAGTAGTAGTAGTAGTATTGTTATTATTATGTATGAAAAGATTTGTTTAATGTTCTGTCCCGAATACTACTTCTAAATATCAGAAATCTAAAATCCATTCTATTTCTATATGCACTATTTTGTCCAGCTGGGTCCAGCACAGGCTGTACAACTGTTCACAAGCACCTGTTAGTTGGTTTACATGCTAACTTACATCCTGGCCCAGGATGTAAATTATTTTCCACCTTTTTAAATGTTAATCTGCCACCACTACACACACAGAATAAATAAAATGAATTAATTAAAAATTCACAGCACCTACCTTCCTAAGGATCTTAAGGTTTCATCCAAAAATGGACGAAACCTGACAAAGTTTTCAGGCTCGTATTTTTATTTTCACTTATCTCAACAGGTGAGATCACAACAAGAATGGTTAAAGATCCGAATGGCTCTGCAACCTCTTTCCAAGGCGAACCTTACCCAATGAAGGTACCTGATGAGGATTTCATTCCGGTTCCTGTCAAAGCAGGTGAGGTTGGTTTACGATTCCTTCGGTTGGACGGCATATGCTCCGGTGACAGTTCGAGGTTCCAAGCTATCCTAAATATCATGGAATACCTTGAAAATTAGTTCCCTTTTTTCCAGTCAGAGAACAGGGAATTTGAAAACAATCACTGCAATCACTGCAAATTTCAACCGCCCAGAAAGAAAGTAATCCGTCTCTTAGATTTTGTATTGTGGTCTTATTTTTCAGATGCCTTTTAGGGTAAAAGTTAGATGTAGGGTTGAACGCTCAAATGGGGGATATTCTCTTTTTGTAATTCATGAAAACTTAAGATAACAGATTGGATTAGGTTGGGGGGAGTGGATACGGTCCTCCCATTCTCGATCTGCCACTGATGTAGTGAGACCATTTCTCATATGGTCTGATCCTAAAGGTAGCCATTATGTCCAGGTCAATATTTCTTTTACCTTCTTAATTTTGTTTCAGGGTCACTGATTCTCATTGATGAAAAAGTTATTCACAGGAGTTCCAAGAACACATCGGATAGATCCCGACATATCTACACATTCCATGTTGCAGAGTCTGAGAAGACAGAATGGAGCAAAGAAAACTGGTAGGTTTGATTTCATCCAAGTTATACATGTATCATGCTTGGACTAATCCGTTTATATGTATTCAAATATTCAAAATATTTCACTTTCTGAATTAAATTAAAAGTAACAAAATAAAGTAGGCAATACAAAAACGCCCACAGCACAACATGAAAAGGTACTGTCATAACAGTTGATTCATGGTGCTATGGATGACACCTTTGGTTTGCATTTGAGTTCTACAAATTTCCTGATGACATCATGCTTTATAGAGCTCGAAATAAGTATTCAATATACCTTTGATTTATAAATAAACACTTAGAATCTTAGAATGACTGCCTTTCTCCTTCTGTTAAAACAATTTTGGTTTATCACTTACTGTACCAAAAATTCTCCATCTGCAATATTAACCTACATATTGCTTATTTCGACAAGTACATCATGCAAATATTACTTTAGCTTTCATTTTTTATCATAAAATGTAAATATAATTGTAAATTCTTTTACATTTTCCTCCTCCACCCCACCCCAATTTAAAAAATAAAATCAGGTTGCAGCCTACACCAGAAAAGCCATTTACACAGCTGTACACACAGGACTAAAGCTGGGTTTAGGTGTATTTGGTGACCTTGGTTGTTATCTGGAATTGTACTTGAATGAATGCATGATTGTAGTATTTATAATTACAAATGCATTCTTTTTTTAGATGTTCCTGTTGATACTATGTGCCCTATAAAGATATAAACCATAGCGGGTAATCAATCTGTAATTGCTATTTTCAATCAGAGGTATCTTCAAATCTTCACTATGTTATTGATTTCCGGAGGGGCGGTACACATCACAAACCTCTGCGTATTCATAGTGATGTAATCGAGCAGGTACATGAGTACAGATATTTGGGAACCGCTATAGATGACAAATTGTGCTGGAAAGATAATTGTCAAGTCATTTGAAAGAAAAACGAACCAGAGAATGTTTTCCTCATGAAACTCCAGAAGTTCCATGTTGATAACACAATCCTGACCCTTTTCTACCAATCAATAATTCAGAGCGTGTTAGCATTCTATCTCATTTGCACATTTGGTAGTCTGTTAAAGGAACAGAAGGGGAGATTTGATCGCAACTGGAAAATTACACGGAAGGTAATATACCCGTAATTAGTCCCGGTTCAAGCATTGTACGACTAACGTCTACTATAGCGAAAGTTAAGAACATAATGGCAAACAGTACCCACCCACTCAATGATTGTTTTAAGTTCAGTCGTTCTGAAATACGTTTATGCCCTTCCCTCCCCCTCACCCACCCGTCGTGCACGTTTCAGACCTATGATGCCACAGTTAGGCGTTAATAGTCATAAATCGCTCTACATTTCCCGGATTGAAGCTTTGCTTTTGACTAATTCTGTAACCGCTAGTAGTTGTTTTTGACGGAACACTTTTTTTGTCTGCAAAAGTTTATAATGGGAGGGGTCGGTGACTGCTTCTTTTCTTCAAAATGCACCATTATACACGACTGCATTCATTCTTCTATATTCACCTCATAATCTTATATCCCTTAATTTTACAGTTCATAACTATATATGTAGATATACATCAAAGTACTTTAACAGGATACATGTCATGATACTATACCAGGCAAATATTATTATTTCAATATTCTGAAACCAATATGTATATTAAAACATTTAGGAATAACGGTAATGCATTCATAAAAATGCATTGCGTATATGTAAGTAAATAATCATATGCATGTAGGGAAATTATTGTACCTTGTAACAAAGCCAATGGAAACAGAATTTCCATGTATTACCATGGATCAATAATGATAAAATGAAATGTTAAGTTGAGTTCTGGTCAGTTACGTTGTAAAGGAAACTGTCTTGAAGCGATTGGGGAAGAGTGAATATTTAGTACATACGTATTTGTGTATACTGTGAGATTTTGGAACAAGTTGCTTTCAAAAGAAGTCGAAAAAAGATAAGAGCAGGGAGTGACAATTTCAGCTAGTAATTTTGACAGTACAAAAAAGCAAATTACCATGGATCACACATCCCTGTTCCACCTTCAGCTTTTTATGGTGAGTTCTGATAATTGATTTACATCTCTAGAGTAAATTGAAGCAAAGTAATTCTGAATTATTTATTATATTATATTATGTTATATTATATTGTTTATCATATTGTTAATTTATATCTTGAGTTTGGATAATCTTCTTTCATTTGAGGCAACAGAAGGGAAAATGTATTATTAATACATTATTAATACATATATATATATATATATATATATATATATATATATATATATATGTATATATATATATATGTATATGATATATTGGTGAGTTCCGGTAATTGATTTACATCTCTAGAGTAAATTGAAGCAAAGTAATTCTGAATTGTTTACTATATTATATTATATTATATTATATTATATTATATTGTTTATCATATTGTTTCTTTATATCTTGAGTTTGGATAATCTTCTTTCATTTGAGGCAACAAAAGATAAAAATGAAGCAAGTAATTCTGAATGGTTTATTATATTTTACTATATTATATTATATTGTTTATCATATTGTTTATTTATATCTTGAGTTTGGATAATCTTCTTTCAATATATGGGTTAACGGCCTTGTGGCTCCAAACAGGATGATATTGCATGTTTTACATGTGGTCTGGTCTGGTCTACCATGTTAATTTCTTCCTATTTCTTTGCTCAATACTCAGAAAATATGCATTATGTAGTTTAAAAATTTTAAGAGAACTCGAGATGAGCTTCGAATTCATGTATTTGCAAATATTTCACATTGCCATAATTATGTTGAAATACGGCTTTGGTGCGTATTACTTACAGTAGCCTTTTTTCAAAATTGCATGGTATTTTGTAAAAAGATACTTTACATCAATTTGATTAAAATCAATATTTTTTTAAATAGTAATATACATATATTTGCTTGTTTGTTAATTTCATTCACTGAGAGTTCTGAGTATCACTGTAGACATAGTTATATATTTTGTGGTCCAACTCTGATGACATTTTCTATGGCTGAAATTGAGGTATGGGGTTAGGGTTAGAGTTGGGATTGGGTTTGGAGTCGGGTATAGTGTTTGGTCTCGGTTTGAAGTTGGGAATTGGTAAGCATTTGAAATTAGGACAACGGGATAATCGCCATCAGAGCATGTGTCGAAGCATCTTATCTTTGTCAGGCAAAGTATTGTGGGGAGAGTATTGATGATCGGATGATGATGTGGATGATGATGATTAAATAATGGTGATGATTATGATGATTGTGACGATGTTTATGATATTGATGATGGTGATAATAATGAAGATGATAATGACTGATTCAGTGTAATGTGGCGATGTGGTGGGAGTTTTGAGGATTGTAATCGGGGCAGAGACGGGACTTGTGTCAGATACAAATTTGGCGACAAGTCTGCCAATAATAAAGGAAAAGCGAAATGAAGAAGAAACAAAATTCTAGTCCACAAGGGTAATAAAATTACGAAATTGACAAATAATTTTAGATTTGCCAGTAGTAATTTTGAATGAGGATTCCATCATCTAAGCCTCCTCCCCTGGCCCCTATCATTCGCGGATCGCGCCATCTTCGGCTTGTGCAGCAAGCAGGGGGAGATAGCTATAAATTGAGCACGTGGAGATAGCTGGTAAAATAAAATCGGCCAGATTCTGGACTAGGGTGGTGTTGGTGAAAGTCGGAGGAGGTTGAGAAAATGACTCCA
This sequence comes from Mesocentrotus franciscanus, assembly GCA_037976565.1. Lineage (NCBI taxonomy): Eukaryota > Metazoa > Echinodermata > Echinoidea > Camarodonta > Strongylocentrotidae > Mesocentrotus > Mesocentrotus franciscanus. Next base: position 28,650,291 of record CP137679.1, on the reverse strand, counting down.
GGTTTAAAAAGCACAGGAATGAATCATCTGACGTTCATTAACTAGTGATTTTTTTTTAAAGAAGCTCACTAATTATTTACCCTCAACACCCTCTAGACCCTGGCATTTCTTTGTCATTGGCAAGTTACGAACTGATACCACATTAGCGTATTGGGGCATGAATTAAATATCTCGGACAAGCCCCCCTCCCTCTCCCTCCCAACAACAAAAGTTGCCACCCTTTTGTTGTTGGGAGGAGAAGTTTGTCTGAGAGCTATTAGATTTCCCCTGCTCCCAATCAACGAATCCAGTATCCGCCATTAGAATCAAACGCAAATTGGAAAAAAAATAAATTGTATGGTATATTCGCGGATATAATAAAATAAAGAAAAGAGAACAAACCAAATCTGAATAATGCATTTACATTTAATAATCAAGATGAAAAGAAAACATTCAAACTCGTCTAAAATCTTTGCACATGGACTTGAATGTATAGGAAAGAAAACGAACTCCCCTCTATTCATAGTTAGATATAAATAAGGGAACATAATAGACATAGTTCTAGAATATGTACATTATACGAATATTTGTGTTCAAATGGCATTGAAACTTAAAATTGTAATAAATAAGTCAATAAATACAAAGTGAAAATTGACAGCACGTTATAAAATAGACATGATATGAAAAAAAATCTGACAAGTATATGACACAATGAACTAATACACCATCTACATCTTACACTGAGGAAAATACAGTGGAATGGTTTTCTTTTAAAAAGAATTACAAATGAAAGCACAAGTTTTTATCAAAAGAATAGAAATCCCATTCGCGGTTTCATTGCTAAGACTATTAGAAATCTGTACATTCACGTAATTTACATCCAGGATTTCTCTTTGACAGTTGTAGAAAACAAGCTACATAATCTAATCATTTTGTTTGGAAAGATAAATAAATAGACACGAGATACTAACTATTCCCACAATTCAAATCGAGAAGAAATGTTACGTAGGTGCATTTAATTGAATATTTAATAACCCGTCTATTTCATTATAATTGTCCGAATTAAAATATTGAATTGATATATCTCATAGATTCATCATATTCTCCCGAGCAATGAATTTAAATAGTATCAAGGTTTACAGGTATTTCAATTATTATATTTGGAGCTGAAGTTTCTGAAAATAGTTTTACCATTCATTTTAGTGATGCAAATTTGATACCTGAATGTTCATTAGCAGTACTGACAATCTGAACACTTCAAAGTTACACTGATCTTTTTCATCAATAATAGTTCCAAAGGGTCCATGAACTCTTTGAAACATCTCTAGAAATTGGCAGGATAATTTGAAGTACTGACATTTCACAAACTATGTGTAATTCAAGAACAGTTGTTTTCCAAGACGGGACCTTTTTTAGAATATAAATCACAAACATAGACAGAACTGAATAAATTAAAAGTGAGAGATTCTTATACCAGTATCGTGGGAACAAGTACTTTTAAAACATGACATAAAAATATGAGGCATTTCTAAAACAAAAATAACAAAAATTGATTGCACGTTGGTAGACAGAATAAATCTACTGTCGGTATAATTTGTACATGATAAAGACATAATTCATTTCTATATGCGACAAATGAAAATTTGATTTCAAAAGTATCTTCAAAAGACTCTTCTCCTTACTCTTCCTGTAAAGCTCTCGCTAACCTCCATTATTCCATTATGAATTCATGCAATTCTACTACAATTATTAGGTTTCTGTGTAAAAAGGTCGTCACCATTGATATCGTCATTACTACGACTCGCTTACAAAGCATAATTGATGAATAAGCCCATCTGACTCGTAGATGAAAAAGGTATTCCGTAACGGTGACAAAATGTTTGCGAACCTTTCAGGATTTCACATTTGACATTTGAAATTAGATGATCTTTCTTGTCATAGAACCTAGATCATTATGCTTTTCCTTCTGAATATATAATTTTTTTCTCTTTAACAAGCGGCATTATCATAAATTATGACTCCACAAATTATTGGATTTTTCGGAATAAATGAGTATAAACCACGTTCATAATACCGACTGTGTCTTTTGTCATTTTTTTTTCAATGTTTCTGATAAGACTCGGGCGCAGCTATTACATATTTGATTTGAAATTCTTTCTTCTTCTTTCTAAACTTTCTTTGATACAAAGCCATCTGATGAAAGAATGCTACGAAAATCCAGACTTCAATCTTTTTGGATTGTCCTGGCAGGTTTCTAGCCAAAGTTAGCGCCTTTTTTTTCATCAAGAGCATGCGATGAATTCTAGGATTGGTTCGTAATATTTATTTAAACGGAGAAGTACTGGAACAAATTAGGTCCAAGATTAAATTCAACACTCCAACAATCGAGATTCAACTCCATAAACGTCACAATCATCGTCACGTCGTGCATTCACTAAGAGGCATCCCATCACCTGATCTACATGCTGCCATCTTTAGTCCTCCACCTGAACTTTCCGTTTCCATGGTTACGGGATGCAGATGACGACTTTTACATCTTCGGGTTACCTTCTGCTTAACTCCTTTCCCGCTTTAACTTAAATTTTTGAACATACATCGGTGCGCATTAGTTGAAATCCATGTTCAGTGTCAATGAACATAATACACTTTACAAAATGGTAGTCCAGGAATAACAAAGAGTTAACTTATTCCATATTGTCTGTTGCTATTTTCCTCTCCTCTAAGTGTTTTGCCGAGGATTATTCCACCGCGTTAAAATAGGAATCCTGCATCGAGTAGAGCTTGTCGATAGGGTTACTGATGATACCCCCTACATGAGGGACATGCACCACCCCATTCATCTCCATCTCCCCCTTGGTGAGGAGGGTTGTGACTTGACCGTTAGGGATCATGTCATGGTGGTCCATCACCCCTCCTACATCCATCCCGGTAGGAGGACCGTCGGCTAAGAACTGCTCTGGGCTGTACATGGGCTGGTTCATCATGCCCTGTGATGGAGGAAGGGGGTAAAGATTGTTTTAGTGTGCCATAGTTTATTGATAAAACACAATATGACTGCAAAGACCTTCAAGAAATTGACTTAGAGCAATTTCAATACCTTATTGTATCGACTATAGATATCTTGCCCGGAGTACGTAATATGTCAGTTTCATGTTTTAAGTTTCAAAAGGTGATCGGCAATTCTAATAAACTTACATTATGTTGATTTGTTCAAAGTATTTACGAGGGTGTTACATTTTAATTAGAATAAAAGCATGCACCCTTAATCATGAGGATTTTTAAAAATTTTATTCGTGTTGCCAGAGTTATAGAAAGAATTCGATTTCAGGACGTTCACACAAGTTTATGATAAGCAAGTTTATATTTAGAAATGATCGTTACTTTTATGAAATCCTCCTTGAAATCTATTTTAAAATACTTCCCATTTTCTCCGGGTGTATTTATCTTTTTCTCTTTTTTTTCTTCTCATTATTATTATTTTATTTGCAAGGGGCCCTAAAACTTTCGTTATAAATATAATATTCGGTTACTATTCATAATCGATGAAATCGCTTTATATAGTTAGAAAGTTTTGTTTGTTATTTACAATTACCGGTGGCTGATTCCCAAGGGGCGAGTCCTGGCCGTAGGGCGATTCCATCATGCCTTGGTGGGAGGAGGGTGGAATGGAGTTGGGACCGCCTGACGCATAATTATCCAGATCTGTGACGTCACTGAAAGAGAAATCGCTGTCGTCATCTTTGCTTTCATCTTGGTCGTCGTTTCCTAGAGGTATATGGGAAGGAAGGATTGGGATTTACGGTGATGTTGCAAAAGATCATTAACATGATTAATGTGGTTAATTCTTCTATGCTCATCTAGCTGGATTTATCATTCATTTACTTACTTGAAAAGAAAAAGACAGAGAGAGAGAGAGAGAGAGAGTGAAAGGAAGAAAGAGAAATTAAGAGAACTGAGCAAGAGAATTAGTTATGGGAAAAGAGATATAGAGAGAGAGAGATAGAGAGAGAGAGAGAGAGAGAGGGGCACAATGGTTCTGACATCATACCTGCCATCTCATCGTACGTTTAATCATAATGAAGTTAGAGTTTAATTTAGAAAATGTAATTTTTGGTTTTGAAGACAAAAAAAACGATGCTTTAAATTGCATGGTGACTTTGATTAAGCATCAACTATTTGTACAAAAGCTTAACAAAAAAATTCAAAATTTTAGTTCTTTGAAGAAGAAAATTATTCAATATTATGAAGACGAGAGATATATTCATTCTATATCTGGTATGTATAAAAAAAAATTTACTAAGTGGCAGGCACTTCATCATTTGTTTATATGAAAAAAGGAGAGAAATGTGAAAGTATTTTGTTTTATTTGAGTTAAAGTAAGACTTGATTTCATTGAATTGTAAAATGTTTTGCTTGATTTTGATTCAATAAAATAGCCTATGGAGGGCTAAAACGTTAACAAAAAAAAGGAAGTATTCACATGTGTTGCTTCAATATTAACAACAAAAACTTGGTTCAAATTCCAGTCTATCAAGCAATTTTCTTTTGGCAGCCTATCAGCCTTTCAGCAAGCTTATATGTATGCATAAACAATTTATTTCCTTTTTTAGGAGGGGGGGGGAGTGCCCCAAATCCACGCCCCCATACATAACGCCTACTACTATTTACCTGATCTTCTTTGTGCTGCTGCCTCCTGCTCTGTCATGCTCTTCCTTGCAAGTTTCTTCATCTGACGAGATAAAAATAGGAACATGATATGGGTTAATTATCTGGATTGTTGTTTATTCAACTTGAAATATTAGAAACTGTAAATGTTGGTTAAAGAATTTATTGATGTACAATGTCATTAATATGTGTCATGTTCTTTCCTTCCATAATTTTGGCGTCAATAAGTAATGGAAGGACCCTGAAAGTCCTTTCTTCAATAAACATTGTTCGAATCAGCTGATTAGAAATCACAAATCAATCAACGTGATCAATGTTAAATGCAAAAACTTAATTCCTTCCACAGTACATTTTTTGTTAGCAATACTAGTATCGACATTAAAAACAATTATAACATTAATCGTGGACTGCTGTCCGTCAACAAAATGTAATGATAATATTTCGTATCCTTTAAAAGACTGGTAGATGTAGCAAAGTTCTTCCGAAAGCAAAGCGGTGTTGAATTTTATTACAAAATTGCCAGATAAGCAAGACGACCTTTCTATAACATGGGGCGTGTCATCAAAGCCTTAAGCCAAATCTTAGTTAAGTTTGATAAACCACCCATCAAACATAGAAAGCAAAGATGTGGATAACAAAAAAAGTAGTTTGATTTTCATGACAACATTACAGATAACCTTTCCATAACATAGGGATGTTTAATGAAAGCCTTAAACTACATCTTAGCAGAGTTTGATGAAGCACGCCCTGGCTTAATAAGCAAATGGTTAAAGAGCTGTTCACTTACATGTTCCTTCCTTACCTTAGCTCGTTGGTTCTGGAACCAGACCTGGACTACCCTTACACTTAGACCAGTCTCCTTTGCAAGGGTTTCCCGAACCTAAAAATAATGGACCAAGTGACAGGATAATATGTTAATTTTTTTGGATTAATTTGATGTGCACACCGTTCCATTTGAATTATCCGAACCACTCAGATTAATAAAAGGTATTTTAATCCCAATAATAATAATAATAACAATAAGATCAATTAATATAACACAGATGCTATATAAATATAATTTTTAAAGGGTTTGTTTGTTTGCTATTTGTCTGCATTTGGTAACCTCAACATTATTAATCGTAAATATTATAATTGTGCATATCTTTATTACATCTATCTTCATTATATCAACATTAACATGTCACTATTTTATTTTTAAAAACTTACACTTTCATATAAACCTTAATCTTCTGTAACGTGTTTTGAAAATGCTTTTAAATCTGACATCCTTCTTGTTTACAACCTTTCATATGTTTTTCTCCTTTACTATAAGTCCAGTTAGGCCTACAATACCTAACCCTGGGTTGATGACAAGTTAAATTATCGCTACTGCCACGCTTAACCTGAGGTTTAGTTAAACTTGGCTATCAGAAAATGGGCCACTGTGTTCAACTGTTTTTCTCACAGTTGGACAATGTGTTCTGTCTCGTAAAGATTATTAGGACATCGTTCCACGAAACCGTTGTAAGTACAAGTTTGCCGACAATTGTATGCGTGTTTATCTTAATACATACATTTAAATGGGATGTCGGCGAACTTGTACTAACGACAGTATCGTGAAACTCTGTCCGCGTGTCTATCTTTCGTTCATCATTGAATAGCCTACCTTTCTGCAAGGTTTAGAGGAGACCTCGAAGGATGCTTTGAAAGCCCGTCTTTGTGACGTCGTGAGGATTGTTCTTGGTCGCTTGGGTCCCTTTCGGCCATCTTGCGAACTTGACTTTGAAGACACTAGGGAAATGTTTTCAAATATTTAATTATGATGCTATTATTATGGAATAAACAAGAGATAATTATTATTTGCATAAAGAAAATTGTTAGGAGTTATGTGATCTCATAATGTGTTTAAAAAGTAGTCAGAAAAGGTAGGAACTATAAAGTATCCTCGATCTCAAATGAGATAGACGTAAATGGGAAAGAGAAATATTATAGGTAGCTATATGAATGAATAGCAAGAAGTGATGAGAGAAAAGAAAGAGGTAAACATACAATTTCCTGCCCCCTCCTCCTGGAACTGACACTCTTAGCCTGCTCCCATTTTAATTTGAATGGTTCACATTAGGCCCATCTATAAGCACCTTGCTACTGCTTTCTTGAGTGTACCAAAACAAAACTATGATACTGATATAAATTAAAAACTCTCTTTTAGGGTAGTAATGCGTACCTTTTTGCGTATCAACCGTGTGCTCTTTCGTGTAGTCCTCTTTGCAATAGAGGCGATTCTCCTTGAGAACGAACTCGTCCCCTTTTGAGCTGTTGGTCGCACGTGACACATGTAAAACAGCGAAGGTGGTACACGTTGGAGAGCGCCCTCATCACAAGTTCACTCGAAGGGATTGACTGGAAGCAAGCATTGCACTTCGTTCCGAACAACCTGCAGTAGAGGAAGATAAGAATAGAAATGGGTCAATGATCACATCTCGCACTATTTCGTGAAGCACATTATGTGCATGTTGTGTAAAATATGTGTTTGTCGGAACGGTGGTTGATTAATTTGGCGACTTCGACAGGGAGAGCCATTTCGACTGACTGACTTCTGTCAGACGAAATGCACACAGAGACGGGAATATAAAGACCTGTTTCACCTTCCTTCAATTATATTGGAGAAAATGGTTAGGCAGGAATGTTATACAATGAAGCCGATGGAAATGTTTTATTTGTTTCAGGTCTGTCTTAGTATATAATAATCATTGGGTATTGCATCCGAGAAAAGTTGTTAAGGATGTAGTTTTCATGAGGTAGATACGGGAAAGGTATATTGAGTTGGATTACATTCATGGCTATAGATGTTATCTTGTTCCCAGTAGGCCTATCTCTTTTTATTTTTAATCACAAATGTTTCCTATTTCTACAACCGAACATCCTATTAGCATAGCCATCTATCAATCTATCATGAACGATTTAGAGTAGTACGAAAGCATTGATACAGGAAAGGGGTATGGCAAGAGGTCCGGAATGAAACGGTATATGGCTTCTTGTTGATTTGAAGGGGCATTGCCCGGAAAGACGGGTTGTCAAGTATCATCAGACCTTCATATCGAGACGATCGACGCGCGGTCTCATGCACGCTCTTTTGTCTTCACGGCACGTGCGGTCCTGCAACCGCTTCCACTCCCATTCCGAATGGGAAGGATTTCTTGATAATAGGGTGAGTAAGGTCGCTTATCAGATGAGATGACTATTTTTTTCTAAAGATATCTTTCCCAATTACTTCGGTAAGCAGGTTGAATGAATTCTGGACAAGTTTCATTATTTGTAACGATGTACAGAACTACGTAGTGCTTTGCAGTTTGTGAAAGATTAAATATTAAGTAAGTTTTAGAGCGACGGAGTCTTACAGTTCCTTAAATAAACACATTAATCAAGATGACGCAATGAAGACACGACTCATCTGTGTTTCTCGTGTGAACGGAGGAGGCCATCGCGGCCAAGCGAGGAATACAGACGATCAAAGCTCTTGCTGTAACTTGGCTCTGACCTGACATACCGCTCACATGACTTGTATACGCCATTCAGCAAACAATGGTCGTGACGGCCTGAACGGCATAAAGCCATTCACGGTCAAGCAATCTTTCTGTTGTTGTCAGACCAAAAAGGGATGGGAAGTTTCCCAGGGAGCGGGTGCTGCGAGCAAACGTTCCAGCTATTTGTCTAGGAGACAGAGTCAACTTATGGTCACATGCTCTATTGTGGACAGAATCGTATGTGGTCAAACGTTCTATTGTGGACAGAATTCGCAGTGGTCAAGCGTTCTATTGTGTTGGGTACCCCTCCAGAGATGGACATGGTATGGTGGCGGAAATGGGACTAAGCTACTTATTCCGCCTATTTCCACTGACTTTTAAACCCAGTCGTACGTATATAGTCTCACGGCATATTTAGTTAGACGATCAACTTATTGTTCACCTAATTCTTTCCTTTTCCTCCATCACGCTCTTTTTCTCCCTCTCTCTCTTCCACACCCCCTCTCCCCCTCTCTCTCTCCCTCTCTCTCCCTCTATTGTTCTTTCCCCTCTTTCTTCAGACCTCACTACCTCTGTCTATGATCATTCAAACTTCCCCCTCTCTCTCTCTCTCTCTCTCTCCTTTTGTATGTCTGTGTGATTCTCTCTCTCCCCCCCCCCTCTCTCTCTCTGTATATACTTTCATTTTCGTATACCATCTCTTTTCTCAATATATACGTTTACAATTTCCCTCTCTTTTTCTCTTTCTCTCTCATTATCTCATTCTTCATCATCAGATTCTTTGAAGTGACTTGGTAAAGAATTTTAACTTTTGGATAACCTTCATATCGTATAGGACAAAGCTTTGGACACGGCAAATCCATTTTGTTCCTCAAGCACTTTTGTTGAGTAATCAAGTTGAGTAATACTAATATCAAGAAGAGTCTAAAAGAGTGAATTGTGATGTTCTAATCACATTGTGCATGTTTTAAGCCCAGGTAAGCACCTTTAACAAACTTGCCCTTGAAAAAAAATGTATCCCTCGGTTAATTTGCCGCTTACTTCAGCTCATCAAATTGCCAGTCATCCTGTCATGTTCCTGACAAATTAATTGCCTCGGGGATTCTTTCATCTTTTAATGTGTCAAAGAGATGAGAAAAAAAATCAAATGATGAAAATATTTTTATGAGAACAGCCATGTCACACTATGACAAAGACCTCTCAAAATTTTGCCTGAAACGGCGGAAGATTTTGACAGCCTTTAATGTTACGGAAATGTCACTAAAATAACAATCCTTCGTGTTCCTGATCAAAATGTAATTTACATGCACATTACGTATAAAATAAGAAAACACTTGTGTATTCCTTCTCCCTCTATCTCTTTCTTCTCTTCTCTGTCCGTTTGTTTGTTTCTCTCTCTCTCTCTCTCTCTCTTGCTTTCTCCATCTTTCTTTCTTTTTTAGGCTAAGCCCGTCCATAACGCATGACCCGTCAGACAAACTTTTACACGTGCTGGCACAGTGAGAAAATACAGGCAATGAAGAGAACGCTATAGCAACACACTTTACACAAAACCCACACGCACATTACACTTAAAAACACACACAGCGCACACGACACGGCCAAGTCGTGCCCAGCCAGCCGCGCGGACTCCACATCTTCCCCAGACCGTCTCGTGGCGTCTTGCTGTGTACGCCACAGCTCCAATAGAGTTTGCCTACTTTCCATTCAGCGCACGTGCGCGCGTTTTTCCTTCGAGTGTTTGTTTAAATAACAAGCATTATTTCAGCCACCATACCCAACAATACGCTGCTTCGTCGTTTTTATTGCAGAGTTGATGGCGCGAAGGGGTAGAAGGAGTATGGATGTGGACAAGGAAAGAGAAAGAAGAGAGAGAGAACGAGAGGAAGACGAAGAGAGAGAGAGAGAGAGAGAGAGAGAGAGGGAGGGGTGGGGAGAAAGGGAAAGAAAGAGAGACTATGGTCGCACGCAAGCGTGTAGTGGACTTTTTTTCCATTTCGTTTACATAGTTTTATAAGAGTGGAAGGGATGTTGTACATAGCAAGCCTGTCACCGTGTGTAATTACTATTATATTGTGTTGTCATTCTGAGTCTTTTATTTACCACCTCCTTCTCGTCAAGCTCTCTCTCTCTCTCTCTCTTCTCATCAACTCCCTTTTCTCCTGCATTTTTTTTCTCATTTCCTTGAATGTATTTGTATGACTTGCTGGGAGAAAATCATAACTGTCAAAATAATCATCATAATATCTGACGGCTCTGTATAAGCTCTCGATCTTTTACTCCTAATAACATGTCATTCATATTCCTCTATTGTCATCTCAACTGTGAAGCATTAGAAGAAGAAAAAACGCTCTTTAAAAATCCTTTCTGGTTATACATAGATCATATACTAAAAATATACGCGTTTCAAAAAGGATAATATTATGTGGTAGGCCAAACAAAATTGATTTCAGTTTTTTGAACGAATTCATTGATAAGGTATTTAAAACCTAATATTTTGGTATCACATGAAATTAATTTTAGGGCTATCCAATGGCAGTGAATATGACTTAGAACTAACGGAAGCTAGCTTGGTATTATATATTTTGGGTATAAAGCTTCAAACCTATTGCTCACAAATACATTCTTGATGAACTAATTTCAGCATCTGCATGAGCTCTGAAAATTTCGTATTGAGTGTGTATCGTCATACGGATTAGAGGAATTTAATGGTTAATTTTGCATTGCGTTGTCTTGATAGAAGAGAGAGAGAGAGGGAAAGTACGAAACGAAGGGAGAGAAGAGAAAATAGAAAGCAGAAGAACAAGAAGAAGAAAAGCGGGCGTGTATATTATGTAGTAGGCTAGTTGTTGTTTTACTGAGAGGAAAGAGATCTGAAGAGATATGAGGAGGGGAAAATGATTTAGAGGGATCTGAAAGAGAGGGGTTCCAAAAATAGAGGACGAAACAACGACAGCGTAGAGATAGAGATAAACACCCTGGGAAGAGGAAAGGAAAGAGAAAAAGTGGGGACCACGAAAGGAAAATTGCAAAGTATAGGCCTAAATGGGGAGATTAAAATTACACTTGATGTACGTAGAAATGTCAGAGCACTATGGCCATCAGAAAGACTTCTTTTACTTGACTAGAGAGGTGGAATGGTTATAAACGACCATATGTGAATCTCAGAGAAGAACAGAAGTCTCAAGCGAGCAATTTCACTGCTACTTTTCTCTAGCAATAAAAGTCAGTCATTTCGCCAGAATTCAACCTTGTTTTATTACCAAGCCGAGCCTTTAAATTGTTTGCCTTCTCGACCCGGCCTAAGAGCGTACAATCTGCCTCCCCATCATAAACTTCATTCACGCACTCGACCAGGGTGAAAAATCTCAGAAAATGCCCCGTTCTCGACATTTTCTCTCTTTGTATGCCATTATAATCTCTCAGCTCCCGATTTCCCCCTCACCATTTAAAGTTGAAGTGGGACATGACTACTTTTCATTCAAACACAAGCGAGGCGCAACACGCGAAGAGCTCGCTTAAAATATGACGTTACAATGTCTTCCACTTCTTAGCCTATGCAGTCAATAAAAAAGTCGGTAGCAACGGAAAGACTGGATGATTCCTGTAAGAGAGACATCTCTGAAGGAGATTGGAGGAGAAGTGGAGGGTAAGGAGGAAGAGAAAAGGGGACTGGAAGCCTCCGATCGAATTTCGGAAAGGAGGTCTGGGGGAAACTCTTGACGGGCTAACCCTCATGAGAGAGTGAAAAGCCGGAACGCCTGTTTAAGCCGCCACCGCGCACGGGGGATCAACAAAGACAGCCAAGGAGCGCTGTATACTGTACTCTGGTCGTTGCTTGCAGACGACTTTGCAAGGATTTCGGTTTTTTAATAATAAATTCCCGCCGTCTTGGGAGAGTATGGTACGCTTAGCATGCTAAGTGAACGGATTTTTTTCCCCGGTCTGAAATCAACAAGTGGAATCTTGTTGGACTATGACAGGCACTTTCGTAATAAACCGCCAGCTTGAGATCTTCATTACTCTGCTCTCTCTCTCTCTCTCCTATCTCTTCTATCATTCCTAGAATTTGTTTCCTCTCTATCTCTCTATCTAGCTTTTGTTTTATATGGTGTAACACTTATTATCTCTAAATTAACATTCAGTTAAAAGTAATATTTAGACTTAATTTATATACCTACCTCACGGCTTACCCTATCGACCTCTGTGCGAAAATATTAAACAGCTAGCTCAAAAGATGTATTTCATCATTTATATATTTTTAAATATCAAGTAATATCACTACATACTCTTTATTTTCGTAGTCGCTTTGCTTTCTGATAACTTGCAAATTATAGCAATAAACACGAGCTTTGTTAGCTAACTTATTCAAAAGAAAGGTAATGAATATCTCCACTGGACCATTACTACTTCTTCAGTTGCAACCACCCTTTAAGGGAAAAAGGACGGGAAAAGAAGGCTTTATACAAGGCGGCTGTCGGACCTTTTTGACCAGATCGAGTATTGTTACGCGAGCACCACGTTAAACATCCCCGCTATGAATAATGCATTGCCGGGTCTGCTATTGCATGGGTCGCGAAGGGCCTGTGTCCCTCGTCCACGGCGCTTGGCTATTCGAGAAGCCGACAGAAGTGCCACTCGCACGGGCTGTTTTTAGTCGGGCTGTATACTATCGAGAAAAGATTTCACCAATGTTTGATGATGGAAAGCGGAACTGTTTAATATTCGGAACCCTTAGAAGGTATCGGTTTATGTAATAATGAGTTGAGATTGTCTATATCCGCCGCTGTCACTCTTAATCGAATAGCATAGTATGATTGAATGCTTCCTCGAAACACATTTAAGAATTTGAATTTACACACACCCCAAAAAAGGAAAAACAACAGACGTTTGATTTGACTCTTGCTGGTTGTAATACAATGCACATACAAAATTAAGTTTCATCAGGATATTTATAACTCATGTCGTTTTTTAGATTACCCGAAACATTCTTCAGATACGATATATATATATTTAAATAATTAATTAGCATGCAACCTGGCACGCCTATGAAGAACATGCAGGAGTTAAAGTTAGATTTACTTCAATTTCATGGCCACGAATTCAAAATTTTGCAGAGAATGGAGGCTGTAGTGTTATGCCAGTTTTTGTGTTAGAGAAAGTTATACATGAACGTTGATAATCGGCTGTGGAAGGATCGAGTTTGGTTGGAAGATTAATTAAGACGCTTTCCTGGCAAACATGAAGGACTCGCTGGATGCAGGAAATGAGATGAGGTTTGGGGTAGAAGCGGGGTTGGTGAGGAATACAGTCATGAGAAACGGGACGAGGTGAGAAAATAAAAAAGGGGAAAGACTGAGAGAAGGAAAGAATTTCAGAAGGGGAATGTAAAGTGGACAAGGGGAAAGGTAGATGAGGGAATTAGAGAAGAGTGGATGAGAATGGGGTGAGGGGGAGAGATTACATGCATTAAGACAAGGCTATTGCTATCAACTGAGTTTTTAAAATCATTTCCTTTGTCACCTTCGTTCTGTTTATCTACATTTTTCTGTCCCAGAATTATTTCTCATTTTAAAGATGGAATTTTCCGACATTACCTCTGTCAACCCATTGTATATCTCTAACAACATTACTGGTACATACTTAAAGAGAGGAGGCAAGGAGAAAGGGTGTGAGTCAGAGATAGACAGAGACAGACTGATGGAAAAGGGCAGATTCAAGAAGAGTGAACGAGAGAGTGATAGAGAGAGAGAGAGACAAACAAACCGTTCTTGCAGTCCCACTTCCCGCCTTAAATCAGTTACATCGCGAATTACACTTGCAAAATCGCATTTGCGCTGGCAAAGGCGGGTTCACTAGAACTCTACCCTCGAGCCAAAAATTAGTCAAGGTAGGGACAAAAAATAACCACCCTAAAACGGTCTAAAAACATAGCCTTCGGTCGGTAAACAATGCACCTTTCTTCCCTCGAAGGTTATAGACAATAAAGGTAAGACGAATTGATCGACTTCTTTGTTTTTCCGCGCGAAAAACCTAGCCTAATTAAGTTTCTTTGATGTAGCGCGTCTTCCAGATTGTCCTCTCTGGCGGTGCGATGGCAGTCTGATGATGCCGTGTTTTGAGAGGCGGGGATTTTGGAACCAAAAAGATGTATTCGGTTTCAGAGATGTCAATGTGTGAAAACATGTCTATCGATGTAGGGAAACAAGAAAAAGAGACTCGGAGAAGAGAAAAGGATGACTAGGAAGTGAAGTAGGGCATAACTAAATTTTGAGCGTCGCAGCCTAGAGCACAGATCAACAGTGGGCTTGGTTAAAATTGTCACTGTACATCGTGGAAGATGTTTATAGTAGACTGGGGTGAGGAAGAACAAATGCTTTGAGGGGTTTGATGATGTAGGATGGTTAGATTTTCTGCTCTAAATATGGATTTCTCGGTAAAATGACGATGATGAGGGAATATACCGGTGGTGTATATCTGTAAATGTTCGGTGGTTTTGAAAGACAGATGATTTCGTTGTTGAAGTGCTACTATATTAATCATCACTAAAAAGGCTGGTCTCAGTCTAATATTCCCTGTATCATTTTACTGAAAAACAGCTTTCGTACACTCTCATCGTACATTTTTGCATCTTCATTTCGACCGACTGTGTTCTTTATTGTTCCTTTTTTTCTCCATCTTTTCACCAACCGATGCAGGAAAATTCATTCATCCATCGCATGCCACTATTTGTTACACTCCATTTAACTGTCTCCTGATACTACAAATCTCACTCCGTTTTGGGCTATAATAGACGACCATTTGTTCTAATGACAGCAAAGATATTTCCCTCCCGCCATTCATCAACACAACGTCATGAAGAATCATATCCTTTTTACATTCAATAATGCGCGAAGATCAAATATTACTACTTATCGGTCACTCATCATGGAAGATTTTGTGTTGTGTCACTTCTAATCAAATTCGTGATTTCAAACCATTTTTTAACGATTTACTTGTGACCGATGTCCTTAACGGAGTCACGTGATCAAATCATATCGAGAAGGAAATGTGTCATCATTACAACTTCCTTTTCAAGGTATAAGTCTAAAACAGCAAACAAAAATCCTGAAAATGATACGTCGATGTTGATTATGAAGATGATCAAGTTAAATGGGTTAGGATAAATTATATATATCATTATCGTAATTTGAAAGGAATTCCAAAAGTCATCTTGAATTGTGAAATGTGATCCCATTACTTTTGTTGATATAGACAAAGAAATGGAAGAAAATAAATATTACTTTGAACTTTCAATGTCGTCCAGGTTGAATAGTGATGATTAACCAGAGCGTAGTAATCTGGTACAGGGAATTGTTCTCATCCATGGATACCGGTACGAATAATCATGATGTTTATCAATGTACTATCATGTCATAAAGCGTTTGCATGCATTGGCAAATTCTCTAACGCAGATCAGCATATCTAGTTCGACATCCTTGAGGCCCTAAGTGATACGATATATTTATCTATCTTTCACGATATAAGAAAAAATTGGAAGGATATCGAAATATATTATTTTGAGAAAGTCTGCAATATGTTTTTTCAGAAATATGTGATAATGATGTATCACGGCATGTCCATGTATTCACATATATGCACATGAATCATTCCTTTTCTTAGTCTGGATTGTGAGAGTCACTTCGACTTTCAAAGATTGAATTGACTGGCATGTAACTTGACGCAATTAAAAACCTTTACAAGCTTTTAACGAGATTGTTATTTAGGAAACTGCACAGAGTCTAATCCACGAAGCAGGCACTGACATCGGGCTTGACAAGATGATGGGAGAAAAATACCCCATGTTATTAATCTGTTCAACAAATTAGCGATATTTAAGTAGCGATTGGCAAAATGTTAAAAGGAACGAGCGGGAGAGAGATGGGTATAGGGGGAGCCGTGCGTGCTCCTTGATACTCTTGATTAAGACGACGGTCACAAATGGAAAAGAGATTACAAGTTATGTGCTATGGAAAATGGGGAAGCAAACGAAAAATAATATATATATATAATTTCGTTGTGGAGGAAGAAATTTGACATATGATTATTTGATGGAGGATTCAAAATTGAGCTAAAAAGGTGAACGGAGCTATGAATAATTGTCTATTTACTGTCATCTTAGCGTTAAGCGAATTTGGGGATTGATGCCTGAGTATAGCGCTTAAGTTGTCAATTTAATTTTCTGTGCTAATATTGTGGGATATGATCAGTGGTAGTGATAGTAATGACGTTGGCGCTATTCGTTGCCTTGGTAATGAGGATGATGCCGATGTTGATGGCTGTGATGAGGGATGCGATCTCAAGGGGTGTGGTGGTGATATTGATGACGATGATGATGATGGTAGCGTACAAATGACTGCACTACTTCAACCGTGTCATTATTACTATTATTATTAGCACGCACCGCATGTGGATCATTGTTATGACGAGGATGCGGAGGTCGGCTGAGGGTCATTTGAACATGGTAGTAGTAATACGTTTATTTATCATATTCCTATTATAGAACCTCAGCATCTAGTGCCCATTATTCCTGATAAAGATAATAATTATTTTAAAAAAACCTCAAACGTACAAAAGCAAAAAAATGATAAAGGTATACCCGACAAGTCTTCTAATTAAAAATACTTACGCCTGAGAAAATTATTTAAAAAAACGAGTAATATGGCAATTTGATGCTAGATGTTATCGCGCACCCATCATTTTGACAGACAGAAAAAAGTAGACATACACACAGAACACCTTCATTCATCTTTGGCCACTCCAGATAAATGTAGCAAACCCGTCAGCAGGATTTTGTAATTTGATGAGAAAATCATCTGATCCCTCAAATATTTCAACTAATATTTGCGTCAAACGAGTGACAAAAAATAAAGTGACATTGCTAATCTTACGTTTGACAAATGTTCTGTTATAACATAGCCGCGTTTTACAACTATTATAGTTGTCCGGCCTTTGGTACGACTTGATAATCGTTGTGATTGCCAATTGATTTTCTAAAACTCCTCTACTCATGATTATTAGCACTAAGATAATGGTTTGTCTATATAAGATATCCAAATTACATTTACGAATTAGTAATAAAATTGTAATAGATATAGGGTGGATGTATTCATAATGATTAATTAAAAAAATAAAATAAAAAAACAGTACATCAATTCTGCTGTACAACAAATAGAAAGAGGAAATTGGAAGTTGATTTATATGTCTATTCAATGCAATATCGAGAGAGGACGAAGAAAGATGGACAATGCTCATTTTTTGTAACAGCTGCATTTAAGCAATCACTGACCGAGTCACGCGAGCAACTACCTGTTTGCCCCGAAATTAAATTGCGACAGATACCTTCTGTTGTATTACAATGCCTTACCGACCAGCCTGTTGCAAAGGGCAGATGTTTCTCTATCATTATCTCCTTTTCATTCCTCCACCTTTGTTGATTTGTTTTCGTTTTATGTTAACATCCAAAGGTATGAAAGAGGTATAATAGCCTAACAAGTTGATACCAACAAAATATGAGTTTTATTAACGTAGCAAAACATCAGCATAAAGAGAATCGATTGGTCCTAAACTTAATTAAGTGGATTCAAATTGAGCCATTTCCTTTTTGCTTTATTGTATAATGTTTCCGACTATTATATGTTCGTACAAGAGACTATTACTCTAGGTATACCGACAAATATCGTCACATAATCAATTTGGCTGATAGTACAAAGGAAGACGTATATTGGTTTGATTACGAGTAGGTCCCCTTATCTTGCTTATGGTAAAACCAGTTGACCTATGTTTAATACCAGACTTTTAACGGAATAGATGCGCAGAAAATGCAGCATTGGACAATAATACCAGCATTACAAAAGAGCATAAAAACAGTGTACATTAGGTTCACATTGTTGAAATAAATACATTACGGGTTTTTTTAATTCCGTTATATATGTACTAAATGTGATCGTAAAGGCTAAATGATCTGAACTAGGAAATGGCGGTATTGATAAAATCAACATTTTGATTCAGTATGTGAAATTAGATGTGATATTTTAGTCCATGATAGTAAACTTGGATTTGCACTGCCCAAATTTCCCGAAAATAATTTTAATACCAATTATACACATGACTGAATCAATACATCAAAGAGTTCAACAACTTCCTAAAAAGCTTTGACATTTTGTATTTAAAAAGTGTTAATCTCTAGAGTACAATTTAGGGGTGTTGTTGATGGATTTTGGTCAACATTCTGGACCAATTTGCCAAGTGTTTCACACACATTGTATGAAGAGTAAATAGCTAGATTATAAGACAAACAGAGCATTTAATTGCGTTTTCCCCCTGACTGTATGGAAAGTGGCCCGTAAGTGATAATTACTTCTTAGCAAACTGTGTCAATACATTAGCACAGACAAATACGGTCATACGAGGTGTCATCTTCCGACCGATATAAATAATATGAGGTGGATGGTATGTAGTATGTACTATGGATGCACGAGGAGGAGATGGGTAAGAGGATGGGTAGAAATATCAACAAGATACATTGGCTACACATGGCCGTACATATAAATATCAATTTGCATACATACACACACACGCACAAACACCCACACAAACACAATCGACAAACAATTAAAATGCTATAAATATGTATGTAGAGAGAGAAAAGACAGAGCATTCTCTCTCATTTCCTTTCTATACTGTGTATGCATTTGCAGGCGTACAGGTATCATTTATATATACACACACACACGCGCGCCCACGCACGCACACACGCACTCACGCACACACAAACATACATGACAGGAGAGAGAGATAGAGAGAGTTGAAATGTGACGTAGTGATGCAGTAAGTAAACATCTACTAAGCCATTGTGACTTAAAATTATAAAGAGCAAGAAATACAAACATTATGTCCAAGATAATCAAGAATGCTGTCTGAATTTTCGTTCATTTTCTGACATAATAATTTGTTCTACATCTAAAGCTGACAATACATTTTACAGGTTATAGGAGTGTATAAGGAATTTTCCGGAAAATTAGGTGGGGGAAAAGCAAAGGATGGAAGGGAGGATGAGAGAGGAAGAGAAAGAGAGATAGGTAGTGAGAGAAAGAGGGAGAGAGCAAGAGAAAGGGGGATTCATTGCACGTTCATTCACTGTGAAATGTCTATATACCCACACGCACCGTATACATTTTTTTTTGGCCAAACGGCGGTCTCACATGGCGCGATACTTCCACCAAAAGCCGCACGCTAAATCGACGGGAAAATAGCCACTTATTTTCGCGCACTCTAACAAATCGTCTATCGGTCGATTGACCACCGGACTTCTCCTGAACCTTTTTAAGCGAATGGAATCAATTTTACTCCAAATCCATTTACCCGGCTTTTTTCATAATTTCCCTACCTCTTCCCCTCTCCTCTCTCTCTCTTCTTTTTTTCCTAATGCTTACCCCCACCACAACGAAATGCCCTACCGTCTATCTTTCTCAGGGCAATGTAGCTAATGTTAAAAGTCGGCAGTTAAAGGGCAGAAGAGCAAATGCATTAGCTAAAACACACATTTTTAGATGCCATTAGGCCGAACTTTCCTCAGGGGTGGGTCGGGCATGTTTGCCACTCTACAATTCCGATTTCTCCCAATCGTTAAGGGCACTTACTCGCCGGAATCATATGGATTTTTTTTTTCTCTCTCTCTTTCTTCTTTGCTCCTTCGGTGACCCTCTCGTTCTTTCTTCCATGCTGACGTTAACATCTTGTAGCAGTCGGGAGGAGTACTTTGAGACGGTACATCCGTTGTATTGCTAGACAAACATAGCAAGTAAAAAAGCACACAATTCACTCGCTTAATCCGTTCCCGGTTCGCTTGAGTCCCATCCAAGACTAGACGCATTAACGCTGAGGAAAAACAAAAGCTAGCCACGCGCGTATTCTATATTTTGTTTAAAGAGGTGAGTTGGTGCGGAGTGAGGGAAACGAATAGTTGGAATTAGACTATGAATAAAAGGGGGGTAAAGAAAACTTGCAGAAAATACTTGAGAAAAGAGAAACCTCTGCGTCAAATAGCCGATAGTCTAAAATGAATGTGTACAAAATAATATATACAATAATCGTTAATACTCAAGAATAACGACTTAACAAGATAAGACGAGAACCAGCAAATATGAGTTTATTTCCACGATTCACATTAATTTACAAAAGGGGAAATAAGTGGTCTACTGTAGGATATACATAAAACGTTCGTTTCGAATACTATTTTTTTTTAAATCGGTTTATAAAGTGCCAATACAAATATAGTGGCACTCTTCATTTAAAAAAAAATTATAATAATTACCTCTTTCTTTCACATGTTTCAGAGATAAGATAAATAAATAAAATAAATAAAGTAAATAATAAGATTATAATTTAGGAACATATACAAAGAGAAGTATAGACAAGGATAGAGAAATAGCCCGTTAAAGAGGGATAATGAAGTAAGATAGGGAAAGAGGAAAGAGAGCGCGATAGAAAAAGAAAAAAAAAGAATAAATGAGATAGCAGAAGAAAGAGGGAGACACAGATAGAGTGACAGAAGAAAATAAGGCCAGAAAAAAGATAGAGGAGACGTAGAAAGAGGGAGAGTAAGATACAGTGACAAAAGAAGTAAAGGGAAAGAGAGAGAAAAGAAAGGATGGTGAAGGCAAGGAAATAGAGAAGAGAAGGAGAAAGAAGGCGTGGAAGGAGGGATTATGTTAAAGACACCCCATTGACGCTTCTGGGCATATTTACTTATTCAGGAATCCTACCCACCGTTAAAAGCCACCGTTTTGTCGCTCTCGTCAGCGCTCAAGTGATCGCTCCAACCAACATGGATTAAGAATATGCTGAGCGAAACAGAAAGAAAAAAAAATAAAAGCACAAAAGAAAAAGCCGGGTGAAAGCCGGGTGAAAGATGGACAAAAGCAGCTTTTTTATCCAAATGGCTTGCGACATTCATCCCCTTTTCAATGGCCCCTCTGCCCCGACGTTGCCCCGATGTATAACGCGCTAGACAGGCAAGGCGGCCCTAAACACCGAAGCGCATGTTAAAAAGAGGGATTTGCCAAAGTAATGCCGCTACTTTGCAGCTCAACCATTTATTCACTTTGATGTAATCCAATTGTTTTGCGATCTATGTTTCAACTGCCATCCGTCATTGTCAGCGATTGGGGTAATGTGTCAGAGTGGCTAGCTCTGGCGATGTGAAATACTTTGATACTCGTCGGGGTATGAGTTTAAAATCAGATCCAAAGCTGCAAGGATTAAGTGTGAGACCTATCTCGTTGCTTGGACAAATTAAAACAGCAATTTAGACAATTAAATGCTATGAAACACCGTTGTATCGAAGAAAACAGACAAAAGTTAGCATCAAAGAATTTTGCGTGAGAGTCCTGTAATGTCGTTATCATTTCGTAGCTAAGTATGGACAACAGCAATAACAACATCAACACAACAACATATGAATAGCTGGAACTATCGTGAAGGGGTATAAAATGAAAGAACAAAAGCGTATTCATTTAGGCAATATTGGGAGAAAAACAAAATAACGAGAAGCGAATGAAAGAGACGGGAGGAATAAGGGGAGAGAAAGAGGAAAGAGGATGACAGTATAAACTAGTGTTATAGGAATACAGGCTTTACTGAGAGAATGCAAGTGACGCCATTTTCATGACTTTATTGTTGTTTACATACGAGGCAATTAATGAAAGAGGTGATGGCGTGTGATTCGTCTCGGAGATAGAGTGCGGCTTCACTTTCACAAGGTTACATTATAACTTTCTATTACCTATTCATTCTCAGCTACATCTCTTTTCTTTCTCACTTCCTCTACATATTTTTCTCTCTCCTTTTCTCTCATTTCCTCTTTAAATGTATTTTTTGTTATATATTATTTATATGAAATATTCAAATCTCACTATCCGTCTCATACCTGATAGTGTTATCACCCCCCAAACCCCCAACCCCCTTCTTAACTTCTTGGTTTTAGTATTTATCATGTTTATCGTCTACAATGTTCAATTCTCTCCGCTTTCTTCATTTCTCACCGATTAAAACAAAACTATAATGCTATCATTGGCATACAGCAGTTTCATCATGTTCATTTTGCACGATTTGGGCAACCTTCTTGTAGGTTCGTGATTTTCATTTGTGTCAAATGATATCAGTTAATAGATCAATTCTGTCTTTGGGCGATAGCAGCTCGTGCGAGCGAATCTGCTTAATCTCGGAAGTGATCCAAAACTCAGATGGTGATGCAGGTGGCGTTCCCCTCTCTCCCATCATCTTCCTCCTCCAACGAGTTTGCCGCGTGCGTTTGGAGGGCTCTGACATGACAGGTCCTCGGAATGATCGGTGGGATGAGCATGGAAAATAGGTGGAATGTATGAGAAAGAGACATGGAGAGAGAAAGAGGGAGAGATATATATATATATATATATATATATATATATATATATATATATACATATATATATAAAGCCATAGACGGATAAAGAGACAGAGGGACAGACAGACAGACAGAAACAGGCGAAGATTGAGGGGAGAAAGAAGGATAAAGAGGAGAGAGCCTGCCAGAGTGAGGCAGGATGAAGACGGAAATATAGAGAGTGTAATTATATGGAGGGCGTGGTGAAGTAGAGAGAGACAGAAGATGGATTATGATGAGAAAGACAAAGACATGAGAGAAAGACAGAGAAAGTGCGAATACGAAAGATATTGCATATTATAGAGGGGGTGAGAGACAGAGACAGAGAGGCAGCACTAACGTCCTTTGGCAAGACATTAATCTACAATTGCCACACTCCACCCAGGTGAGGTAAATGGGTACCTGGTAGGAATTAATTCCTTGAAATGCCAGAGCGCCATAACGGCAGCCGTGCTAAAGCCAGGGAAATAATAATGGAGCTCCAGCAGTGGCAATGAGCCAGACATGAGCGCTATACAAGACTCCACTATTATTATTATTATTATTATTAGAGGGAGTGGGCATATGGTTACTTTAATAGGTAGAGAGAAAGGTACAAAATGAGAGAATAATAAATTGTGCTGTGGATAAAGGAGAGATACGGCGAATGGTTTGGTGCCACCAATGGAAATGGGGGCCAGGTATAAAATTGGTAGATCATTGTAATCTAAATTCTCCGTAAATAGTAAACCTACTTTCAACTCTCAAACAGAAAAGACACAATAATTTTTTTTCTTTCAATAAAATTGACTTATTGCCCGCTTTAACGGGTTCTGCGTCTACGGATTCAAACGAGACAGAGATTATAGAGACACGAAGAAAGGTTTATGGAATGGGACAAATACAAATCCGAAGGAGATGGATGCGAACCGAACATGCGAGAAAGACGGATGGAGACGAATGGCCTGTTCGATAGATTTGCCCGAGTTACGAGGAGAGAAGAGAAAAAGATGATGGAAAACAAACGCACGACGCAGTGATCCTA
This sequence comes from Mesocentrotus franciscanus, assembly GCA_037976565.1. Taxonomy (NCBI): domain Eukaryota; kingdom Metazoa; phylum Echinodermata; class Echinoidea; order Camarodonta; family Strongylocentrotidae; genus Mesocentrotus; species Mesocentrotus franciscanus. The sequence continues at coordinate 28,626,653 of CP137679.1, read as the reverse complement.
TACACTGTCATTCGTATGAAATCAAACAACTCAATTAGGAGCGTCGATTCTTCAGCACACGTGCGCATGGTTTGGAAACATTCGCAAGGAGGGAAGTGGCATCTTAGCAACCGCTAACGGTACATTGAGATGGAAGACGAGGAGGCAGTTTACATGGTTTTTAGGGTATCTTTGTTTGCAGCCAAGGACTATGATGTGTACAGCGTATAGTGGTCTAGTGGTTGCGTCGCAGGACTATGGATCACTAAGATTCGAGTTCGAGACCCAATCGCATCCGTAATGTCCTGTGACATGCGAACTGAGCAACCAAAATCTCTCCAATAGAACAATGTGCTTAAACTTACTTTTAAAAAAATGTTAGAGTAGATGAAGAAGCTTAACGTTTTGAGGGAAATCTTAGAAAAAATAACACTACTATTAGCATGATTTTATGTAAAGGAAGTTCGGACATTTCCTTGGCCTTGGGAGAAGGAAAAAATAGGTCTGTATTTCCTTCGACTAAGAGGGCCTAAAGAGATTTTCAAGAGTGTTTTTGATATAGCCTATGGTGGAGGCCTCTTTGAATGTGGAAAAGAAGATATCCCTCGACCATTGACAAGCTTTGATGTTAGGGAAGCTTGGATCATTCTCCGGCGTTGAGAGATAAAAGGGGCCTCCATGCCCTTCCTTAAGAGAAGTTACAGGTGCGCCCGAATCAGCACTTGACACCTATGTTCCATATTTACCATACCTGTAAGGGTCGCTATTCCAAGACAGACAGAGGCTATCTGTTGGTCAATAGAGGCAACATTAACACCCCTTCCTTAAAAATATATACCGCCCCTCTTTGTGTCTCGAGTGTTTACGTAGACAAATTTCACACACTCTCGGGGCATGTAAAGCGAGCACATAGTCCGTGCCCTCTCCAATCGCCCTGCAGATTTCGGCTGTGGATGGGACTAAAGCAAATACGGCTCGGTAACACTTCAGCTTGTAATCGCGAACTAATATTTGTGGATTCTTCTTGTTGTTTGTAACTCTGCGAGGGGCCATTGTCCTATTTTCTACTAATATGATGCAGCTGAAAGGCGATCGATGTTCGAAAATACCTTATAAAGGATGACAAAGTTATTCCCTTATTTATTCTGTCTGCGTAGACCTATGGATGTAAGAGTACACAATTATTACCGTTGTTCAGCTTTCTTGTTTTAACAAAAGCCGAAATTGTTAGACTTGACCAAAGATGATATATTTCCGATCGCGGCCATTTTTCAAGCATAACCCTACGTTGCCAAGTCAACAACACCTAGTGAAATTCCATGGTTGTCGCGCGCCTGAGGAAAATTGTAAAAAGGCTTTATTTGAACAACAAGCTATATACGCTGAGCGGCAATAATATATTCATATGCCATCGTCGACCATATGTCGTTCAAAGGGCAGCTTATGCACGTGAATTTGCCAGATTGTTCAACAAAATGTTTCCGTTAAGTGCATGGATCATGGTAAATGTTCGGGTGACACTTGTGAATTCATTTGGTATAAAGTACCAGGAATTAATCTTTGGATATTTTAACTTTGGTACCCTTTTCTACTTTCTCGTTTTGCAGGTTAGAATCTTTCTATTTTGGGTTCTCTATGTAAATGCTAATCCCCATGGTTGGTTAAGTGCATTTTGTATACATCCAAGGCTGAAAACAATCAAAGAAATGCAGAAAATATATCGAGAGAGTAAAGAAAAATAGAGTGCATCACGTATGGATGATACTACAGGCGAGAGTAAAATATAAAGAGACGGATGTATGTTAAAACGAGAAAATACATTTTTAAAGATAGTTCTAAAGAGAAAAGGTTGTTGAATGACTAACCGTCATAATGGAAAGGAAACAAATTGTAGTTAGTATTTCCGACAGAATCATTCCATAATCCATTCGAAATTATACAAAGCGGTCTCACATTTTGGTTTAAAAAGTAAACTGGTTTGGGGGTTTCTTTTGGTGCAAGGTGTACAGGTGGATAAAATATCAGCGTTACATATTGGGATCAGTTCTGGGCCAGACATTTGCGTGTAAGATAGAGGGGCAATTTAGTGAGAACCCCAGTCAAACCGTAAACATAATTCGGGAGCATGTTTGAATTAACTTGAACAATATGTAATAACTTGTATGTAAAGTATACTACATAGTGACTTGTACAATAACTAGTATATTTATACCTTAATGCTTTCAGATACTCAACTTCACAAGAAAGGCAAATAGATATAGCTAATAATTATAAAGGACGAGTAGAAAATGAACAGAAGCTGGATAAAAACATAAAAGCATTTAAATGTCGGATGTGAAAAGGTGAAGATAACTGTAAAGGTTGAGACAGAAACAGAAATTGTTAGATGATGAAATGCCGATGAAGAGCGGGAATGAGAGGAAGGAGGAAGAGAAGGAAGAGAGAGAGAGATGAGAGAAAGAAATGTAGACAAAGATAGAAACAGAGAACGTGATGCAGAGAGTAGAAGACATGCAGATAGAAACAGAGATACAGACAGAAGAGAGTAGAAGACAGACAAATAGAAACAGAGACCGTGATGCAGAGAGTAGAAGACAGGCAGATAGAAACAGAGATACAGACAGAAGAGAGTAGAAGACAGACGGATAGAAACAGAGATACAGACAGAAGAGAGTAGAAGACAGACAAATAGAAACAGAGACCGTGATGCAGAGAGTAGAAGACAGGCAGATAGAAACAGAGATACGGACAGAAGAGAGGGGGATAGAGAGCTTACAACGGGCACGTGATGTGCTATTTAATAGCCCTGTCAGTGTAGAACACAAATCCGCCATCTCTATTTTCTACCCCGTTTCTCTAATCCCGTACATGAATTCGGCACATGGAGGATTTTTAATTAAAAAACTGGTCGGGTGTATGTACGGTAGCAGGGTCGATACATGCCGGAATGCAGACATATACAACCGTGATCTGCTACTGTTATTGGGGCCTCTAGTTCCCTTAAACCTTGTTAAAAGAACGAACATCTGCATGTCCGCTTGTACTCGCCTAGTACACACGTGACAGACAAGAGCGAGTGATGAGAGAGAGAAAAGAAAACAGAGCCCGACCGAACACTTTTGACCATGGATATCATCATGTAATCAGATTGATTAAGATTTGAATACCAATTCGATTGATATTTTATTGAAAAGCACTCGCCCGAAGCCTGGTGTAAGATAGGAGCCTAAATTGAATTGCATTATCCGGTAATTGAAGTCAAATTTGTGCTCATTTAGCACTTCATACAACAGCGCCATGTATATCTACCACACAAAAGAGAGATCGGGGTCTTTTTCTCTCGAGGGAAAAAGCAGAATAGCAAATTGTAAAAACGATCCCTCAAAACAGGCTCACGAATTGCTCCAATTATGAGGCCATTTCAACCCGATTTTCCTCACCACAAAGAAATGGGTCCGGCGGTCCGCCATTCGTATAGTCTCCTGTGTGTTAACGTCGCAACGGCACCCGCCATGCTGGTGTAAGGCCCTAGCAACGTAATCCACGATGTATGGGTCACCAAATTAGGACAAAATGAGCAATGCTAATCTGGAACATTGGCTGTCATCAATGCAGCGTGATTGAAAACGTTTTAGTGAAGATCTGTGTTGCTAGCGGTGATTCAACCTCCCTTTCCTCCCTCCTCAAAACCCTCAATGAGGATAAATTGTTTCGACTAGTCGACGCTGGCCCTGAGAGTTAATTAGTATTCATAAGAGGGTATACCATGGCGGCCAGCACGTGAGCAGGCATGCATTTTTGTCCATCGCTATTAACATTATTTTCGACGAACAGAAAAACATTGAGGAGAGGGAATTAGGATTTGTTTTGCCTCTTGAGACAACTTTACGCAGACGTTTCCCTTTTTATTCGATTGATGGATCCAAATCCTATTGCCAACTTTCGCCAGAGACGCAGAATCAAATTGAAATTGTAGATATAGGAACAGCTAGTACATGGATCACAAATCTTAAAACTCAGTTTTAATTTCTACATTTAAAGTTTGCTGGCCACGCACAAAGATAAAGAAACAAATCAGTATCTGATCTGATGTTAATACTAAAAGGTTCCACCTGTAAAAATATTACCAGATTGCAGTTTCTTTGAGCTGATTAAAAATATACAATTATTTAATTTTCCTACGCCTACTTGAGGAATCTTTCACTAGGCTTATTTATTCTAAAACATTGTTATATTTTTATATGAAACAAATATCAAGACATGTTAGACAGGATCTGTTTTTAACGTGATTTCTTGAATGTGGAATTATTATGAAAAGAACGTATACGTAATGTGTAAACTAACATTATTGAAACATTAACATGATCAAAGGTCACTGTTCAAGCTCTAATACAGCTTGAACAAGATTTCATGGCACTAAACTGTTAATCATGCAGTTTGGATTTCCCATTAAGCTGACCCTTTACTATTAATTTATTTTTTAAATCTATTTTAAATCTTTCATGAACTCACGAGACGTCATCGCACTTTCGGCCATGTTTGCTAACAAGTATGTTACAAGATGCCCGGATGTTTCCTTGACCTTTGATTTTCGGCGCGCTAAACTTCAAGGAGTCGTGCGCCCCATGCTTAATTACAACTTGCTTGTTACTTCATAATTGGATTAATTGAATTCCTGACAACAGCAGACCTTTGCATATTGGGCAACTGCAATGTGGTTTTGGTATATTTTCGGGCAATATTCGCGAAGGGGAGTGGGCCTGTAATTAAGCGCCCCGTTTGAGAAGACTGGCACCGCCGTGAATGTTTCGTCCATTTATTCAAGCCACAGAGAGTCCCTGTCATTATCATACACGTAGAGGATAACAAATAGTGGAAATTAGATGGGGGGAGGGGAGTGTAAGAGCGGTCGGTGACAAAGTGGAACTTCTTACGTCCACTCTATTCCTTTGAAGATACCGTCATGCCCAACATAATGTGTTAAAGTACAGTCGGAAGATAGAGTCTGGGGTGTGTCAGTTGCACTTTTTGGAAGTGAAGATTGTCTTTAAGAACGGTCGGCACAGATGAGACACTTCCGATAACTTAAACATTATTGCTCTAACATACTAAGTATTAATGTTGCACTCTTTCGTGGATAATTATCTTAATGATTATTACAGAACAAAATCGGCCTACCCTCATCTTCCAGTAAACTTTTTTTTTTTTTTTTTTTGGGGGGGGGTCTTTTTAGCACTGTGCTGTCTTCGGGAAAATTGTATAGATTAGGGTAAAATGTAGTAAGCTTAAACTTAAACAAAAGAAGGCAGATTTCGAAGATATTGTCATTGCAAGAGGCTGATGGACATTGAATCGTTTACCTAAACAGAGTTAACGCCCATTAAGCAATCTACATACTTGTCAAGTCTCCAAGTCTTGTTTTCATACTACAATGTCTCCATTTCAATCTTATTTCCCAAATATCTGTTTCTATTAAAATCTTAGTCTTTTATTTCCTATATTGTAAACTTGTTCCAGTTTTGTAGACCTGAAATGCTATTGCCACTGGGGTCATTGAATGTATAAGCTTTTTTGGGGATGGAGTGGGTTCTATAGGAACACAGTATAGAAAATCATCCTATGCACTATCTAGTGTCATAATATTGCACAAGTGGGTGGCCTTTGAAAATGGGGTAGGCCTTTACGCTATCGCGTTAACATGAATGTACCATCGTTTGAGGGAATTACAGGCTTAGAGCTCTTCAGCAGTGTCATGGCTGTTTTCATTTTCAGAGATCTAGTGTAAATTAGATGTGTGGAAGTTTCTATAAATAGCTGCACTTTTCCGTAAAGTTCAAACATTATTTTCCACCGTGATTTCTTTTTTAATTTACATAAAATACAACGGTATAACAAGTCATGAACTAGCCGGCAAGTTTCGAGCGCCCGGCTCGATCGCATCGTTCCGCTAATTTCAGCCTCTTGTTTGAATCGCCATGGAAAACGGAAGCAGCAAATTGGGTGAAGATTAAGCGAACAAAAAACTGCGCCTGGAGTGAGTTTTTGATTACAATAGCTCGGGCCCAGCCGGGTAAGCGCTTAGAGTTAGCTTCACCACGGCGATCGTTTGGTGTCTATTAAGTGAACCTATTTCGCAGCCTATTCGTCCCCCTTTATCTCTCATCTTGCCGCATGACGCCTGACAAAAAAGAGCTTTGGTGGGACTATGGTGGTGGTTATAATACTGCGCACGCGAGATCTTTACCTGATTAAGGGTTATTAAGGGGAAAAGTTGGTTCGAGAGTCAATGCACTTATGTCAACTGCCGTGGTGGTCGCAATACCTATGGCGTGTGCCATCACTGCCATGCAAACATTTTCAATGCACAGGCACGCAAAGGTAGGTGTACAAGTTACATTGTGACCATAGACCAACACTGGTCCACGTCAATATCAATATACGGGATACTGCATCCGGGTATTTAGCATAAATCGATTTTTGGACGGCAGAAAGGGGGATCTGATATCAGAGGCAATGACTCATGAGAAAACGTAAATTCAGCTGTGAGAGGAAACGCAAAACTCTTTAGTATGCGGGCTTGTTGTCAATTGGTGCTATAAAATTATTTTTAACGATCTTTATGCCTATTTTTTTTTCACAGATTAATCGAATAACATTTTCACGTGTTAGAAACGTTTACTTCTTACAATGGATGGTTATATATTTCTGACATAATCTTACATTACGTTCACTCCTTAACAGGCAATACATATTGTGAATAATCAATCAATCAATCAACCAACTATTTCTAAAGCCAGTCTTGGTTAAAATGACATCTTATGGCAGCATGAGCTTTAGAGGGGAGAAGAAAAACAAAACACGGAATCTTCGTACGATCTTTAGTAGATAGGAACTTGTTGGATTACGTGTTTCCATACTGTATGCAAAGGTGGTGATGACGGTAAAGCTCCTATACTGATTTTTGTTGACCAAAATTTACGAAAGGTATAGTTTGCTGTGTCTCAGAGGAACAGAAACCCCTTTTCAATAAAAAAAAAATGCTAGGATACCCCCCTCTCACTCTCTTTCCAACAGATCCTAGATTTTTGGATTTTTTTTTCTTCTTCACATTTCCTCAAATTTTCTCCGCATTACTAATCTTCAATTGTCAGTATTCATTCAATCACTTTCCAAGTAGACCATTATTCTCTACAGATGACTTCAAAAAGCCTCTTACATAATCGTAAGTCTGTTCAGAATATTTTTTGTTTAATGAGAGATGGAAAAACAAGGGTGTTACCAAGGTCACTATAGCAACCCTAGAAAATCCCTATTTTCCTCCTGACATCTTGTCTATAGAAAGACAAGAAATGATGTAAACGGGCTCTCTTTCATTTATTATTGAGTAAGAGAGTGGTGAAGAGGAGTTGTGTGTAGCTGTGTCAACACAAGACTATGCGAGTTTGTCCCGCGGAGCTAAGGCGCTCGATGCTCCTACCGCTCGGCCGTGTAAAGTGTCGTGAAGCTCGCCTGCGGGCTGAGAACTGCACCAATCTACCAGTGAAGCAGAGACGTAAGATATGGTGACAATCTTTCCCCTCAGCTCAAGCGCTGATTGGCCATTCGTCTCTCTTGTGATGCCACCATAGTGACTCATTTGCATAACAAAAACTTCACCTGGCCGTCATTAGACAGGTTGAACACGGCCCGTGTTTCTTCGTGTCTTCTAGTATGACATGAATAGAATGCTCAACATAAACTTCTTTAACCCCTCTTATGGGTGTCAAAATAATGGGCCTTCTGTCCTGTTATATGGTCATTACTACAATCTTTCAAATCTACACTAAAATTCACCTGACGTCAGAAGAATAAAAATCACCAAAAATCACTTGACTTCCAACGTCACCAGTACAAAAAATTACGTCATACATTCAAACGCATATCGCATGCAGAGACTTAAGTTAAGAGTCGGTACTTTCACGTACCATCTCCAAATATCGAACCCATTTCGGATAGAAAATTCTAGTGAAACTTAAATTTCCAAATTGGCATTATCATACAAGTATTCTCAATTCTAATTGAGTCCATAGACCTCTTGATGGTACTGTTCTACACTGATTTTTCGTCGCAGATAGTCATTTCGGACAGTGATGCATATTGGGAGACGTTGACTTCGCACCAAGATCTGTCAACACCGAATGTATTACCTGATGATATACAACCCTTGCACATAGATTCGGTACCCCCTCGATGGGCGAGAAGAACCTTGTTTAGAAAGACAACAAACTTTCACTCATCCCTCTGTATATTGTGTTCTATCTCCTAACATGTAGCTCACAGTCATCGGAGTTTAGTGGTCAAAGACCGTGAAATTAAACCGAGAGCCATCCGGAACATTAAACAAACATCTAACTGTAACCGTTTGAGGTCAAAAGGATGTGATGAAGACTGACACTGTTAATTTGTGAATTCGTACCTTGCACTTTCCTGCTCAGCTCTTTGGACAAAATGTATACAGAGATTTTCGATTATGGCATCTGCAGGTCATGCCATTTAAATATCTTTAAAATCAATACCCCTACAATCCTACAACCCCTTCAACTGTAAACGAATTATATGGCTAAGAACAAGTATAGCGAGTCAGAGAATGTAGGCATCTATTAATGGAAGAGCAATGCTGCTCTAAGTTCTTTACTAGATTAGGAATACATGCATTATTTAAGTCTATTTTATGTAATAATCTCATGCCTGATTCATTACCATGATTAATATCTATTTAATGAAACAGAATATGAACATAATTGTATTCCTAATAAACAAATATTATTCATATTTATGTTTGATTCATATTGAAATCTTAGCCTTAACTTCAAGTTTTAAATAAAGAGTGTTACATCATAGGTACTATTTTAACATTCATAAACCATCGTCCATTATTTTATGAGAGCCACCAAAGCAATGCGCTGCGGGTGGGTATTGCATTTTGTTTTCCCCGAACACTATGTCGCGAACTAAAATGAACTGAAAGTGGCGCCTACTTCTTAAACCCTATATCCTACGTCGGGTAGCACTGCATGTACGTCTATCCTCGCCAAGGCCTCTGGCTCCTGCAATATCATATTGCGATTGTGTTTTTGACGGTATTGACTTTCGCGAAATATCGTGTGAGGGTCGCCTGTCAGTTCGCTGATTCCTTGGAAACGTGTGTGACCCAAGGGCAAGGGAATGATGGGTGAAAATATGGACGCGAATCAGCTAAAAGTGTATCAATCATTTTCTAGCCCTTGGAGAACAAGATGGCGGAAGCCCGGTTGGGTTTGATTTGGGCGTAGGTTGAGGTAATGGCTCCGATTGGTTGACCTTAATTGAAAGTGTTGCAAACAATCTAGTAGTTAAATAGCCATGGTTACCATAAAAGTGTGCCCTTTGACCTTAGCTTCCAGACAATAGCCAATTCAAGTGAATTAATATGAAGAGAGACTTTTTCATATCACCTGACTCTATTTGCAAAATGGTATTTCGACTTGATATCATGAATTTTCCACTTTCTAACCATGATTCAAACGGTTTCTCATATAACAGCATCAAATATCTGTATAAGAGAACACCTACGTTTTTTGTGTTTTGCCAATTTCCCATTATAATAGTTTCGTACAAAACTTCTATAATTATTGAAGCTCTCCTATAAACCATGGTATGAAGAGGGATCAGTGTCGGCTGTCAATTTGTAGAAAATAATGATGAAAAGTGAGCGGATTCGGCGGTATCTGATGCAGACATGAGATCGAGAGTTTCGACATCAGTTTCATATGATCCCGGGTAGGAATGTGAGATCTTGCCTTTGCAATCGAAATGATCTCTCTCACTATCTATTACTTTCCATATCTACCCCTTTCCTCTTCTGATTTCTTCCTCACTTTATTTCTCCCCCCCCCCCTCTCTCTCTCTCTCTGTCTCTCTATCTCTCTCTCTGTCTCGCTATCTCTCATTCTCTTTCTCTACAATTGCCTTCTCTGTCACTTTTTACGTTTTTAATGTACCTCTTCTTATTGTAGTTATGCCTCAGCTTAATAACACTGATCATATTCCAATGATTTTGGCCTTGATCTCTTGGTTTTTTCTTTGTTTGTGTGTTTTTTGGAGGGGAGTTGTAGTCACAACCCCCTTTTTTCTTCTTCTCTCCCTCCGTCTCTCTTTCTCCACCGTCACCCCCTTGCACATCACAATGAATGAATAAAATGATGTTCATATAAAATGGTATTCCAAATTCTTCCATGATCGTATAGTAGTCAGATAGTATAGTGTAGGGTGGGCCTAACAGGACAGAGAAGCAATTTAAAAAGGGGTTGTAGTGACCATGCCCCCTAGTATTTTTCGGAGGGGGTTGGTTGTTCGAAAACCATTCACAGTTATCACGGGACAGTGGGAAATGGGGGAGTTGGCGTGTGACTCGAGACTTAGGCAGACATATACCGTACTTGACATCTTATCACTTCACTGAACAGGTAATAACTTCTCCAGGATTAGGACGTCAATGATTGCAGGCAGTATTTATACTATCGGATAGAATGGGATAATAAAAGAGATAATTATACGAAATATATTCCGGTATACAGAATAGCATGCGTATTCACCAATAGTTAAAGTATAACTCTGTACTTGTAATTATTATTGATGAGCACCTTGACATATTTATAATACGTGTGTATTGTGTGTGTATGTGTGTGTGTGTGTGCGCGCGCGCGCGCGCGCGTGTGTGTGTATAGTGGTGAATGACATGGGTACAATCGCAAAGACTTTCGAGAATCAACTTCAGGTCATTGTCAATACTTACTGTATTGCCTTAAGAAATCATGTTTGGATTACGTCAAACGTCAGTGTCATGACTGTATGTAAAGTTCAATGGGTGACAAAAAAAGGCTACTAAAATTGCCAAATGTTGATTACTAAGTCTTTACGATAATGTTCAAAATAGCAGGGGGGAACTTTTGTCGTAAAAATATATATTAAATACTGTTTAAAAGCAGTTTCTCCCCTCCAAAGGAAGGGTAAACAATTCAAGTATATGCCCAGTAGGCCTAGGCGTTGATGATTTATTAACATGATTGTGTATGTATATGTGGGTGGCGAAGGTGTGTGGATTTATTTTTCTGCATTGTAATACCTCTTCATGAATGATTTAAGCCATTAATATTCGTACGCCATGTGACAAATTGAATGGCTGATAATATTTGTTAGTATAGTATGCACAAACAAATTTTCCAAAGACAGAGAAATAGGTCCTCAAGTTTCTGTCGTCATTTTGCGAACATCAAGCCGTCGATTTAGACCTTTAAAAGTACAGTCTTCTTATATTCCTCTGGAGAATGTAGAGTATTATTTAAGGAGAGATGAAGAAGTAAAAACGAAGAATAGCTGTGAGGCATCTCCCCATGCAAGCTAAGGCTCGCCCTGTCACACCAGGGCGAAAAAACAGACGACTGTCTGTGCTCAGCACGGCTGGGTAGCGGGGCCGCTGCTCAAGCGTATCACTCGGTCGCACTTCGCTGGGCCAGGGCCGGCGGTGCAGCCATCCAGTGTTCCGCTCGGTAGCACATACCCTGCGGGGTGCATAGGCTCACGCGTGCTGGACGCTTCTCGCTTTTCACTGAACGTCAAGTGAGAGAGCTTTCTCAGAATACACCTGTCATTTCAGAATGGTTTTCAATGTTTTACCTTTCTTCATCATTTCTTTTCTTCTTTAAGGAACAAGAAGCAGATAGGATTAGCATACCAAATGAAACTATAATGGACCGAAACGGAATTATATACGTTGATGAAGTAACTTATATATATTGTACACGTTATAGGTCTATAATTGTATACGTAAGTATTTCTTCAATTACGACTCGACATGATTGTCATCGTTTTAGTTTTTAGTCTTTAAAATTTATATTAACAAACACAGTTGTGGTGAAAGGTCAAGCTATTCAACTTTAAACTCGCTGCGTCCTGCATTCGCATAAGTAATCATTGTTGCATATGCATATTGCATTAAAATGATGTATGCTTTTACAGGTAGTGTCATTGATTTGTTATTTAATAATACAAGAAGTAACGGACACAATAGATACTGATATTTTCTACCATCAATGTCAAATGCATTAATCATTTCCTTTTATCATTGTCTTCTGGAAGCAGATCGGAGATGATATATTAATTTTTTGATAGGCATATTGATACTTAAAGAATTTTGAATTACATGTTGTCGTTGTAAAAAAACATTCCCGACATGAAAAAGTGTTTTATGCTCTATTTACGCCATTTTTTATAAAGAGTATTTGTTTTGTATTGTTTTTGTTTTTGTTTTTGTAATAACAAACCGGCTTCAAATTATTGAACATAAATGATAACAGCAGGTGATAAGAACTGCTCAGTTTTCTGACGAAATAAAACTGTAAGTTAATTAGTTCATATGGAATCTTATTTTTTTCAAGTTGAGTGAGAGACTGTGCAAGTTTGCAATACGTTCATATCTTCAAAAGATGTATAAATTTCCTTAAGTTTGGTAACTATATATGTTTATTCTCTAGATAAATCTTTTACATTTAGGAGCCACTGGGAGACAGACAGACACTCAGAGACAAATTAAGACAGATGGTGAGACAGATAAACTGTATTGAAACATCTCTTTTTCAAGATTGCAAGATTATGGGTCGCCTGATTATTTGCTGTCTCGTTGAAGACGTTTCTTCATTCTCCATTTTCGTCGTCATTTTCGTGCTCTTGCATGATAACTTGGGTTTGAGCGAGTATTACGTAGTGATGGCACATTATTCTATATCTTTAGATATTCTTTCGAATCCATGTTTATTGAATGGTAAATCTTTGAACAAGCGATAATAATCTCCCTCGCATTTACAGTCACTAAGACATTCATCAAGAAATGCGACTTTTGTATCTCTGCCTTTGTTTCCCAGCCAACCAAAATGTTTATCTTTCTTTTCAGACGTATATGCACACGGGGGCCATCCACGAAAGCCGTGCTTCTCGTATTTGTCAACTCCCGACAATAGCAATATGCCACAGCCGAGTGCTAGATAAACTTTAATCATGGCGGTTTTGTTTTTCCATCAATAGCCCACTGGACTTTAGACTGTGGGGGAGCCTGTATATAGCACGTGGAGGCTTGCTTTTCCAGGGACTCGCTTGGGCGTTTTATACGCCTTGTTACATTGCTGTGGAGAGGGATGCAAACAAGGATGTAAGATAATCAATCTTAGGAAATCAGTCCCCGCACTACACGGCAAGCTACAAGATAAAAGTCATCACTGAAAGAAAGAAATCTTTTAAAAGACACTTTGTCGCCGAAATGACAGTTTGTACTATACCAACAAGAGATGTATTTGACGGGATTTCTATTTTTGTTGTTGTTTCATGATATCTACGATCATAAAGACGGGAAAGTCATCATTTTAAAAGTTATTGTCGATTCGTCTTGCACTGTATATCGCGTTACTATACTAACGCGACCACCAGTCCTATGGTGAGTTTCGTACATGTCTTAGATCTTGTATTTAAGTAATTTCTTAAAAACAAACATACATTGCAGGGTGAGATGGTTACGACAAAAAATGTGATTGGAAGACATTTTTGGTAATTCTACCATATTGGTTAGATTGATTGAGAACAAATATTCCTTTCTCGCTGATGTAAGGTAAGAATGATTCGGATCAGGTGTGGATTAATATCAGAGCAATTTCTCGCCTTGCTGGAAAGCCGTAGCGTTGAAGTCCTTTGTAAACACAACACATTTAGGTTAATGATGGACTAAGGAAGATCGTTCTCTCGGTCTCCCTCTCTTTTTCTGTATCTCTTTCTTTCTGTCTCACCTTTCTCCTTTCTCCTTTCTTTAAATTTTCTTTGCTACTTTACTTTTAAATGATTACCATGATTACATACAAGTCATGTATCTTAAATAACAGGATATATTTCTCTGTGTTTGTGTGTGTTATGGTTGCTCTAACCATGTGATCCCATTCCCTTTCTCTCTATTAAACTATGTTTTTTAACTTCATTTTGGCCTTTCGTTCTATTCATGTTTGCTCAGTAATTTTTCATCACCAACTCTTTCTCTCACATTTTCGTCCACTTTCACTTCTCCCTTCATCCCCTTTTTATCCATATTACTTATGATATTCTGCATTGAACATTCCATGAATATTGTCGCCTCGGTATGATTGCATATTATGATCTTGTATATTAGTATAATGATTGTTCCTGTCTACTGCCTCGCTCGAATGACCTCGACCAATGACCTCGTTCAATGATCTCAATTATATGTTAAAGTGACTAACGTGACACTTCGTTGGTAACAAATTAATTTGTTTGCTAATTTTGCTTGTTTTAACTTTGTATATCATCTTATGTTAAGGCCTTCTTGCCCACCTATTATTATTGTTACGTCCTTCACCATTGCAACCACTTCAATAAAATATTAGTTTTATTCAGGGGAACCTATAATCTACAAGCTGAGCTTTTAATAGGTCCCCACATTTCACCATGTATAACCTACTATTCAATACAATTAATTTCGACGTCTTTACAAAGATTTGATTATATAATGTGTTACTTCTAGTATACCTCATTATGTTCTAATCTTGTCAATTATGTAAACTCTTTTTTGTGAAATGTGAAATAAACTTGAAACTTGAAACTTGAAACTTGAAACTTGATCTTTCTGTCTTATATTCCTCCCCTCACCCCCTCCCTCTCTCTGCCTTTTTTCCTCCATCCAGTCTCCTGAAATATCACCCTTCGTCATTCTTTCTCTAATTTTTGCCTCTCTCTCCTCTCTCACTTTCTCCAACTCCCCATCTCTTCATCCTTATCTATCCCGCTTTCTCTCTGCCCTTCTCTCCATCCTTCTCTCCACCTCTCTCTAGCTCTCTCCATCTCTCTTCAGCACTCTCGATCAGGTGTGAAATTCAGAATTGTCATGATCAGTCACCCCGTCACAAGGTTCTCACTTATCATCATATCTGGACCTCGGGTGATAAATGCCAGAGTCAATACGAGGGCCCTTCACTGTTACGCTGCCTCGGCTTATTACAAAATCTTCGTCGTCGTCCTCGTCCGCTTACAGGGTTCCTAGTCACTTTATTAGAAAAATCTTTTTTCTTTTCTTTCTTACTCTACAATGCTGTACGTGTCTCGTAGTCATTAACTACACACTCTCTCTCTGTTCCTCCCTCCATTTAATATCTTATGCCTCACCCCACCTCAGCATTATGTCTGCCTCTCAGTCTCTCTCTCTCTCTCTCTCTCAATCTCATGTCTAACTATTCCTTAACATCACGTCGTTAAATTGCCCTCCCCTCTGCAACTCTCTCCCTCTCTCTCTCTCTGTTTTCTTCATCTGTTTGTTTCAATCTCATTATTTCTCTCTCTATCTCCCTCTCTCTCTCTCTCTCTCTCTTTCTCTCTCTCTATCTATCTTTCACTATTTTTGTATCCCCTCTCTCTCTCTCTTTCTCTCTATATTGCTTTATATGTCCATTTTACACTAATTATGTCTATCATATCATTTTCTAACCTAAGCATTTGTTCTCTCTCAATGTCATTGTCTATCATTATATTACCCCATCAGATTCCACCAATATCCATTATCTTATCATTCAAAAAAATGCATTGACTTCATCTTTAATAATTAGGATTAATGATGTTCAATGAAAATACAATGCATTTCAAGGCTACGAAAGTGGCATTGTTATTAACTGACTAATTTATATTGCCCGTCCAATATGTTCTTTGGTCCTTTTCATGCTTATCCACATGATTATGTTGGTTTAGAAATTCATGATTTCTCAAGCTTGTTGAGACAAGCATAAATCAGTACTCTCCATCAAACCAATTTCAGCGTTGCTATAGCAATGTATACTAACTACAAGATTTTGAATACTGTAGAACACTTATGAATAGTTTCCAGCAGCGTTATGGGTGTGTTCGAAAATAAAAACACATTGTATTCGGCGGTCGTTTTCATATGAACTGGAATTATTACGTTTTTATCTAACTTTTGGCACACTCAATGAAAAAAACGCCATTATTCTCTTTTCACAAGTTTTTATCCATGCTGGTCGGAGCGCAAGCGATGTGGGCGCGAGAGAGGCAATATCCGGCGTAGCTTGAGCACTGCTTTCCGTTTTGTGTGTATTGCGAGGACGGCTGAATTAAAGTTGGCTTGATGAAACCACTGTGGGTGATCATGTGCCCTTCTCTCTCTCTCTCTCTCTCTCTCTTTCTGTTCATCTCCCTCTCTCTATTTTGTCTATACCCCTCTCCCTTCTCTGTATCTCAATTCTTCATGTAGTTTTCTGCGTTTCGATGAATGTCTATATGCGTCTCTCCACTCACTTTCTCTCTCTCTCTCTTTCTCTCTCTCGCTCTGCTTCTCTCTCTCTCTCTCTCTCTCACTCTGCTCCGTCTTTCTCTCTATCATTCATTCATTCGATCTGTCTCCTTTTTGTTATCCTTGGGATTTATTAACTCTGATCCTGGCGCATAAGGAAGGTTGTACTACCGAACATGCGTGTTCAGTTTGCATGGTTTGTTTGTTGTCGATTCTTTAAAAAGATAATATGGCGAACTCATAAAAAACATGCAATTCAAAAGAACAAAAAACGGCACCATTCAAAACACAAGGGAAGAGCGGAATCTTTGACGTATATCCTGTTTTGACGCCAATCACGACATCAAATTGTCTGTACTGGAGTCATGGAGAGGTTCAATCATTCCATTTACCTATCAAAATCATTAGATGCATTTTCAAAATATTGAGTTTTCTATAGTTTTTGAAGACTTATTTTGTAATTTTCTCACAACAAATG
Source organism: Mesocentrotus franciscanus (assembly GCA_037976565.1). Classification (NCBI taxonomy): domain Eukaryota; kingdom Metazoa; phylum Echinodermata; class Echinoidea; order Camarodonta; family Strongylocentrotidae; genus Mesocentrotus; species Mesocentrotus franciscanus. The sequence continues at coordinate 28,609,827 of CP137679.1, read as the reverse complement.
ACGGTTACAACGGTTGATAAAGCTCAAAATGATATCAACATGAGATTATGTAGACGGCTTAAATGAGTTATGAGTTAGAATACGAGGGGCTTCAGTTACGTCATAATTTTAAGTTCTTGCCATGCATATCCCATCTTTTTATCAGGATAATTATATACATCATTATTATGACAATATTATATGAAATAACTCTCTAAAAGAAATTTATATATTCGTCGGTTGCTCGGAAGAAGGCAGTGAAAGCGATGTATTGTCTTGAAGAAACATCACTCTGCATAGGATAGAAATGAAGATATATCATTCTGTTGAAATGAAACACGTATTTGGATCACCAATTGACTTGCCTTTCGTCGAGTTGTGCAATCGTAATAAACGCCTTTTGCAGTTTCGTGCATGTATGAGCGACATGCTTGCTTGACTTTTGTAGTGGGTTCAAACCTTGCCTTTTTACATAAGAATTGTAAAACACGCCTTTTCGTTGGATACAAGGGATTATACGATGTAGCTAGGTAATTTCAGATCTCATCCTACATTTTCCCCGTATTTATCGGTTTCTGATGTGAATGAGATATATGGAGGTGAAACAAAACTGCGACACGTATTTTCTGAACTATATTCACCATGCTCACAGAGCGGACGCACAATGACATCGCATGCGTGGGTTTTTAAGGATCGCGATTAAATTGATGAAGATGCTTGTATTTATCCCTAAAGATAAAACACGTTTCTGAGAAACACGCTCTTTTCTATTTGTACTCAGAATTGTTAAAGGTGAATAAAGTCAAAGAGACAAAAAGATCATGGATCCACAAAACTTTCTCTATTTTTCATCGATTCCTGTAACACGAATCTTCTTTGTACTGCGCCCATCATGGGCTATGCGCTTTTTTATGCGGAGAGCATGCGTATCATTGTGAAGACATCTTTGCCGGGAGGAGCCTATTGCAAGGTCAGCTAATTCGAGCGATATATTCGTTCGTGTCACTGTTTAAATTAAAGAATTTTAATCTCGTAAGTGTACGAGGATCACTATCTTGACAATTTTAGGAAAATATTCTGATATTCAGGATGTTCCTGTATTGATCAAACTTTGCTTATCGAAGATAAAATCTAGTCTTTGATAAATCAAACAAAATCATTCGAGAAAGAAAAAAAAATATGAGTGTAGAGAATTCATTCTTGATTGCAATATGACCATGCAATCAAATAAGACCAATAATTGATTGAACGTGTATAAGATTTTCAACAGGACAACAAAAAGTTTAAATTTTGGGTCAGTTTTTTTTTCTTCCTTCTCTTTAGTTGCTCTTAGTTTTTGTCGTGTTTCGTAATCCGCGGAAATGATGAAGAGCGCTGTTGTGATTAATGGTCAGCAAGGTTCCGCCACAGTTCCTCTAAATATCAATAGTCCGAACCGTAAGTGGCCTCATCTATGGACCATTGTCAGCATTGATTTACAGTCTTTGCTGTAAACTGCACTGTTGCGAAACGGAGATATGCCTCCTTGGTCAGTGAAACCCCACTTATCCGGGTCCTCCACCAGACCTCATGTCACTCGAGCCCGCTTGGGCCGGGCGCGCCGGGGCTGAGGCGTCCAGCTCCTCAAGTGGGCAAGCTGTTTTACTTCTCTCCCTTTCTCAAGGATCCCCTCACAGCCGCATACGTGAGCACCTTATGAATAAGATTAATGGGTTGCCGAATATTCCACGCAACACGCGAATAGAAACTATCGGCGTTGTAATCTTAGACAGCGCATAATCTCGATCATCATCGGCTCAAGAAACTCAACAGGGCCGGCAATGCCACACAATCGCAGACGATATAAACCCCGACGAGTAATGCGCGCGGAAATTGATCGATATTTTGCTCCTTGAGATTATGCGGCTGTTTTATACAGCCGGCCGTTTGGAAGTATCATAATGGCTCTTATGATAATGATATCAGCATTACTATTACAGTAATGTTGTTACTACTGACATTTCCTTATAATTAAAGTTAAGGTGATAAATGAAAGAACTTTTGGCAATGAAGGCCAAGTATGAAGTTCAAATATATTTATTCAGGGTTATTTTATAAAAGTAATCTTACATTTCAAAAAGCAGCTTTTTCCCTACTAAAGCGAACAAAAATTGCTATCCGTTTTCAATCAATGAATTTTCTATACAATTAAGCTAAAAGAAATTTTAAAAATCCCATAAAATCCATAGATCTGATAAGTACAAACAGTTCACGAGTGCTGTATCATGATTCACTGTCGAATTCGATTTAGTTCAGAACGAAAACATTCAAGTAATATCTCTCTGACAATAAATTGTTCTCTCTTCAACCGGATAATATCCCCCACACACGACATGCATGCGTTTCTGAGGGCCAGCGCGTGCAAAAGCACACGTGTAACCGAGCAAATAGATAGCCCGAGCTATGCACGTGGTCCCACCTACTGTTTTTCATGTTGGGCAAAAACTTCAGGCCTGCACCTGTGATGACAGCTCTATGCATCATGTCTTCGATTGGTCGTATATGTACATCGGGTGTTGTGATAGAAAATAAATCTAGCATCCCTTTAAATCTACAAGAAACACTTCCCAGAGAAACTAAATTCATGGCAAGCACGACCAATAAGGCTCTACTTTATGCTTTTGTCACAAAGATGATAGAGGAACATATACCACGAAACTGTCATTTCTTGATTGGCTGGATAATTTAATGTTGTAGGAATATTTGCCAAAACAATCTAATTGGAAGCTACTTCAAGGAATTACCATTATGTATGAATATCTAATTTTGGTATCGGGTACAATAATACCAATAATACGAATATATATAGCAAACGCTAAAGGCCTTGCGGATCTCCTAACGTTACGTCAAATCCTAGGCCCTTTCCAATTACACGTTCTTTCCCTCCTTTTGAATGAAAGATTGCATCATTTCAACCGCATACCAGACAGGAGCAGTAATTAAACCTCCCCGCACAGCTCGGCATGATATTACTCTACAAAAAACCACCATACTATCAACTCGAATCATGTAATTTTCCTATTGCCCACCGATAAAACACAAATACACCCACACGCACACAAGCCCACACGCACACAAACATGCACGCACGGATCATTTATCGCATTATTTCGCATCTCTGTCGCCAATTGGGGTTTAACTCGATTTAATCAGATCTACCGAATAATATACCAGCGAAATCAGATCGCCAATAATTCTGCAGCGAGGGATTCCGTGCGCTAAATTAGCCCCGTCACATGAAGGACTAGCTATCGTCTCTTTCTTTCTCTCTCTCTCTCTATCCTCTTTCTCTTTCTCTCTCTCTCTCTCTCTCCATCCCCCTCTCTCTCTCTCTCTCTCTTTCCCCTCCCTTTCTCTTTCTCTTCCTCGCTATCTCTGAGTCTCTTTCACACACTCATTCTCAATTTCTCTCCGTTTTGCAGCCATCATAGAGAAAACGTGCATCATTGGATTGTAGGAGTCAGTGGGTCGTCTGATAGCTGCAGGTTTACTAAGCGGCCACTCACCTCGCTTTCAAGTAGTTGCGCTCGGTTCTTGAAAAAGTATACAAGCGCACATACGCCATAAAACAGAATCGAAACCGCGGCGAAGAAGAACATCTTAATTTGTATTTTTTTTTTAAATCGACTATTGTTTATCAATTCCCGAAACCCAAAATACAATACAAATACATGATAAATATTTGATGTAAATAATCATGATAGTGTCAGTACAACAGAGGTTGTTATTTTCATCTGTGGATAGCTATAACGCTGTAGAATTATTGTGAGTTCTAATAGATTATCAAATCAAAACAGTTGCAGAAAAAAATCGATAATGTGTATGGCAGTTCATTGGCGATAGGTTACAATCTAACGTAGATAGCACTGGTGAATTACTATGACAAACCTGAGGTGCATTAAGAAAACAATGCATTCCTGTTGAAACCAATGTGCGTGTGTCTTATACAGTGTTGTAGACCTCTCTAAGCATGTATACTGCCGGCACTGAAATGCCAAGGACTGTCCTATCCTCGTTGACCCTTATGTTTTCATGCATATCCGCTAAGCCCTTACGTGTTTTTTATGTTTTTACTTTAATTTAATTGTTTTGGGTTATAGTTATAATTATGTTTTTTTGTGTGCATCTATTCAATTTTGTTTAATAAATACATTTCTCTTTTCTTTCCACTTTGCTTATATGCAACTATACATGCTTATTCAAGAGGGACAATGCTAGATTTAATACATGACTAGCAATAAAGAACAGCTTTAGATTCTGCAACAATGCAGTCTTCATTACCAGAAAATCACCATTAAATTTAATCTATGTGGATACCTGGAGGCATTCCATAAGCACAGATCGATAAGGAAAAGTGCAATAACTCGCCGACGAAGGAGTCACCCCCTTGCTCGCGTCTCAATTGTTGTTCACCTATGCTTAATACTAGGGACTTTTAGATTTTACACGACGAGAACGTGGACTGCCACGGTGACATCCTTTTAAGGCAATGTGACGTCCTTTTAAGGCACTGCCGGGCACGGGCCAGTGCCTTGAAAGAATGGCACACGTTGCAGTCCACTACGTCGACGTGCAAATCTAAAAGTCCCTACTGTGTGCCCCTAGTCGCCCTTTGCTGCATGTGTGCACGCACCCAAGGCTTGTGCATTCTTTGTGTTTTGCATGCTAATAGACACTCTTTGCCCAGGCCTTCACCTCTCTTCAGCCATAGTGGGCTATGAATCCAGCACAAATACGCCATGTTCTGCAGGGAACCCCATTGTAGAACATTCGCACTGCCTTATTTTAATAGAACGTAAAAAGTAAAAAAAAGTTACTTCATGAGCTTTCTCATTTTCGTCGTATGTCTATGTGAAATAATCATAGCAATGTCCGGTGGAAAATATTTGCTGCTAAAATGCTACCATATTTCAAATCGGACGATAAATAGTTTACAACTTTGAATCAATATTTGATGGCACGTGATTGCGTGTAGTCCTGTGTACCCACATCTGTACCAGACATTTTCAAATTAATTTTACGCAAGATTTATTCAGTTTGTAACGATTTCTATGATGTCAAAACCTCATGATAGTCACTTGTTCCAGTTTAATACATAAGCAACCATAGACCATACTCAACTTGTAGACATTTTTATTCACAATCAGTAAATGGCCATTTCAATACTTCATTTCTAACAATTTTAATGCTAGTAGTAGTACTCCTTGTAGCATGAACCTGGAGTAAGGGATATAAGCAAGCACAATACGTTCAATACAAGAGGTTCTTAATTCCTCTCGTTGTGGACGGATGCACAGTGGGAAACGCAAAATGCCCCATCCAAAAGGCAGTGGGGATGTTCTCATCTATATTGACACGATACCTGAGATCGTACATAGGTGCGACCCCCAAGCGAGGGTGAGAAGCAGAGATCCCGGGTTGTTTCAGCCGGACCGCCGGGCGCTGCTTGAAAATCGCCAGCAAGTGTGAATTATACCGCCTCTGCCCCCCATCCCATCCGATAAACCGCACCATTTTTCATCCTTTTTCCAACCTCGCCACCATTCCTGTCCTATACCACTTCCACTATGCCTCTTCGGTCTCATGGGGGTATCCCAGATTTTGGTTCTCACACTACATATTCAAAAAGCCGTCTGCACTCTTGGCCTTTAGATTTTATATGAATATAAATATATGTGTCTATATATTATAAACAAATTAAATACACAAATATATATATATATATATATATATATATATATATATATATATATGTAATTTATTTGTTTATCTATATTTATATTTTTATTTATATAACTATATAAAGGGGAAGTAGCAACTATCAAATGATCACGTTGGAATGTTTTTTTTCTTCTTCTCTTACGGTTTCTTTTTTTGTTTGTTTTATTCGTTTTTTTAAATCTTGATAAAAAGAAAAGCATGAAGTCAGATACCAAAGTGATGAAGTATACTGACTCCAAAAAGCTCATAAACTAGGATTGCTGCCTGTAGGGCGCTCACATATTCATATGTGATATCTTTCTCTTCCTCTCTAGATCTCCCTCTCTCTCTCTCTCTCAAATTCTCTTTTTTTTCTCTCTCTCTTCCTTTCTCCCTTCCCCTCTTTCATCCACATAAAAGCACAAAACAAGCAAACACCACAATATTTTTTCTTTTCTATCGTGCTCGTTTTCTTATCCTCCATTTATCGTTTATACTCTTTCTCTACCTCTACCTCTTTCTCTCATTCTCTCTCTCTCTCTCTCTCTCTCTCTTATTCTGTAATTACCCTACACTATATGTCTTATTTGTTCATTTTAAGTTACCATCCACTTGTTATGTGAAACATAAACATAGACCTCCTTCTCTAACCTTCCTCCTTATTTTATTTATTTTAAATGTCCTATAAAACTAGACCTAATTGCCAACGAGTATAAAACCAAAGGAATAAAAAAGAAAAACACCTAAGAACTTAGTGTGTGCTTTTAAAGGTAGCAAAGCAGTTTAAACATAGGCACGTATTTTCCACATAAAGTCGAGAAACCTTTTAGGGATTGTTGTTACGGTATTTTGGGATGGAAATGTTTCCCACGGGAATTAATTATTGAGAAGGATTACATACTGCCTCATGAATAAACCAAAGCATTAAACAATCCATCCTTAATACTTCCACCCTTAAAAAAGCTTGATGCGAGGCACTTAAAATCCCCTGGAATTATACCGGAGCGTGGTCGGAGGGCTGCGTATAATGCACGCCCCGTGAATTATTAGAATCTTTCGGGTAGGCCTCAAAGTCGGATTCTGGATTTGCATGATTTAGGGATCAATTAAGAGATGAGTCGGATTAGCATACGATGGGGCTAAATAAAGATTTAGGAACGGATGCTGCATGACTGATATGTGTCCATGTCATTTTAAATCTTGCATTAAAATTGTGTAGCGGGCATGCAAAGGAAAACGTCGAAATATGAAGAACGGACTTGTCATGTTTGACAGATGATTGTAACTATATACCTATGAATCGTCCCCAAATCGGTCTCGTAAAATTCAAGCGGAAAAAGGTATTAGATATGGGTGCTGCGATGCCATCGATCTCGAGAAAATCGGTTCTTCAGCTCATCAGCATAAATCGGTGAGATAGGATAGGTAAGACGAATATTCAATGCCTTTTACACTTGACGTTCAGAATACCGATTTTGCAAACGGTTTATAACTATAATTATCTTTACGGCTATCTGTCATAAAATGAAACTGAAAAGCCAGGTCCTGAAAGCTTAAATACATGTAAACTTACGAGATCCAGCGTTTTATTACTTTTTTATTGCGATGTCACAATAAATTACGTCATAATAAATAACGTCACAATAATATGGTACGAGAAATTGAAAAAAAATAACGGGGACTTACTTTTCGTAGTCTAGTTTGCAGTATAACTTGCGATCCCTGGCAAAGCAGGAGTGTGATAGTCTTATTCTACAGACGCTGCATTGAAGACATTGCTCGTGCCAGCAGTGATCCATTACTTTCATGAGATAACGGTCATCGATGGCGCGCTGACACCCCGCGCACATTTCCTTGGATGGTCTGGTTCCGTTGGTTGCGAGGCCTGCTGAGGAGCAGCGAAAAGAAAGAGTTAACGTTTACATTTATTTCTGCATAGTGATTGCATACTTCAGTACTTTAATTTCATTGCAAAATATAATTATTACAATTTATATAGTAAGTAACCAATGAGGAAAGGGAATTGTTACCCTGATAAGAACAATTTTATGTTAAAGTAATTTCCCTGAGATAATTGACACGCTTTTGAGAGCTATACCTTACCCTCGCAGACGTTCATCTTCGCCATCCAATATCACTGCGTTTTGATGGAAATATGACCCGCACCTTGCTTCTAGCGAAACTATTGCTGTGTCCGAATGTGGGATGGAGATTAATTAGTATTAGTTTTATAATTTTGATAATTATTAATTAGTATGTATGCTATGTAGTTAACAGCAAAGTACCAAAGTAATCTGTTTTCAAATGTATTTTCTTTTTGGGTAAGCTTATGTGTGTGTCTTGATTTTGATGTTAAAAAAAAATGATACAAAAATAATTATCTGGCAGATTTCCTCATATGAAATATATGTAAGTGCAAGGAAATGATATATACAACAGCTTTGACAACTTGGCGCTTATATATAATATATATATGCTTGGCTCCTTCAAAATAGCAAATATATTTTCCCGCCTTTGGCGATACTCTTCAGCATTTCTTTTCCTGCAATAAATTAAATACTTGAACCTCTCTGTCCACGCATGTCTTGATTAAATTTACTCTTTTATTTCGATGTCTATATAATCTTCATAAAACTTTCAATAATATTACCAACTATTGACATAGTTTTTGCAATATGGGGGAACAGAAATGGGATTAGGAAAACCCCATTATGGACGCTATAAAAACATCCTCGCGTCTCTGAACTCATAAATGTGTGGCTACTTGATAAAATAATAGCCGAAATGCAATTTTAGAAAAATATGGTGGTGACGAAGAGAAAAACAAGTGAAGACGGAAGAAAGTATATCTTATTGACTGTTCTCTTCTTGTTTCTCTTATGGAGGTACGATTTATGAATATCTGCACACTAGCAGTACATCAGAATTTGCGGGCACGTCCCCACGACGCAGTAACGACGGTACTGCAAGACGCACGCGCATGATAGGAAATGGCCCCCACTTCATTAAATGAATATGAATACGACAGTGTGAATGTTATAGAGGCCGCAAGCTACGATCGACAAGAACAATATTTTCGGATGTCGCGAGTTGGTGCTGGTGTTTTCCCGAGGGTCTTAGATGGCTTGCAATGGTAACAAGATTTTGCTCTTTTTTTCTTGATTTTTTAGGAGTCCCCATCGTCGACGAGAAAATAAAATTGTCACCTTTAATTGAGAAGTAGTTGTATTTTGGTCTGCGGTACTAGTAACAGACAGCGGAGTCGGCATTCCATTTCTCTTATACTAGTTCTCTTTCTCTCTCTTTCTCCCCCCCCCCTCTCTCTCTCTCTTACATTCTCTTTCTCCTTCTCCCTACCTCTGCAACTGACCCTTTTCTTTGCTTCTATTTTCTCTTCCTAATTATGCATGTAGCAGAACTACTTGTTGATGAACAAGGGAAAACAAACAAGAGAACAAATATTTTGGGGTTAATATACTTTAGCTTTTGCAGTAACTGTGCTTGCTATAATATGTTATGACTTGTACATTAATTTTGTTCATTCTACTGAATATGCTACGTATACAATCTTCATTAATTTTTTTCAATATCGTCTTTAGCACTTATTTTTTTTTTTACATATCTTTAAATTTCTTATACTGTAGGCCCATCACTTTACTTTTTATTTCGCATTCATTTAATCATTCAACCACCACAACATTCATTAATTGTATTTCATTATTGTAAAATGGTTTTTCTCTATGACCATCACCATCTTTAAATCCTCTCAGATGTTCACGTTGTGTTCTTAATCTTTTCTAAGTTCTTATGAACTGGATATCCAATTATAGAAAATAAACGTTAGGTTTGCTTCTTTCCCTTTTTATCTTCCTAAACATTTTGTCTTCCGGCTTTTGCATCGTAGAAAAACAAAGAGTCTTTACAACCAATGTCACATTTTTATCCATAAATTTGCCATTTTGGGGAGAAATGAAATTCTGGTTGGCGTTATGATTCATGAACAGACTGAGAAGCGAGATCAGTCCTTAAATTTATTGCTATGATACACCGCGTCACAATGAATGTGGATCAACGAGTCGAGAGTAGCAGTAGCTCACTCTCCGCCTCTCTCGCCCGCCTGCGTGTCAGGGCAATTTACATCGGTCCTCGGCATTCAGAACATTCATCTTCATGTAAGAAATACGGTTGCCTTGCTCTAAATTCGACCATCATTGCAATCGAATGGAATTAAATTGGACAAGAGCTGAAATCCGAGGAAAGAATTATCTTCCCCGCTCCTCTTCTTCATCGCTCATAAATTAGGACGATCGTTTCTTGCCCCGCACCGTACGTTCCGTCACAAACGTCTATTTATCGAGCTCTCCCATTCAGGTTGTATGGTAAAGGTGCATGGTACTGGTGGGTGCGTGTATAATGTAGTGCGTTTGAACTTTAATTAAATCCCACCGCTGCCGCTAATAAACGTTAAGCCGACATGTCTGCATCAGCTTAAGCTAAAGATTGGGGAGGGATATAAAGTATGTATATGCATACGCTGAACATTTACTACACCCTTTTGAACTATGTTGAACTATTAATAATCAATTAGGTATCAAAATTGGGCCTAACGACTGCGGACATTTCCATAGATGTAATTTAAACATTTCAGTGTTTTATATATATTTCTATTTTTTAAGAATAATTAATTGGTGTATCACTTCACCTTTTTCAAGGGATCACTATTACATTAAGAATGGTAAAAAAAGAGCATTTTGGTATTAAACCTCATTTGGCTGATAGCCGTTATGTCGAGTTGATTAGTTCAAATAGTAAATAAATAATGGATTTTGATAATACATCGTTTGAATGTAAGTCTTTGTTATGTTCAACCGTGGCTGCTCGTTTAGTGGAAAATTAATTTTTAAAATGAATAGTAAAGGATGTATTCAAAACAAATAGATACCCCTAAAATGCATCAATTCAGCTGAAAAAATTTAATTTACAAAAACACAAAATTTCATGCACTCTTAATTTCTGATGGATACTTAAACTTCAGGGGGAGCAGTCAGAAAACGGCAGAACAAAAAGAAAATGTCACCCATGATTCCGTCATCGCCTGATCGATGTTCATCAATCGAAGAAGAAGCGTGTACTCCACATCGATCTCGAAAACTAAGAAATACGATTAGCGAACCAAGGACGTCGAGACGCGGGTCGTTGTTCGGTGCTCGTCTGGCCGCAGATGTAACGCGTCCGAAAATACAAGATGCGTGTACGCAGGATAGAAACGGTAAGCGGTTACGCACAGTCAGCTGCAAGATGAGTGTTTTTATTCTCATTCTTCAAAATGGTCCCTAAAGAAAAATTTGAGTCCTAGTCATGAGATTGCATTGTGAAAGAAATTGTCTGGAAGCGACTGGGAAAGGTTGATTATCGTTGTGTATAACATTGATGTATACGGTGATGTTTTGGAATCATCTAATTAATACAATAAACAAATTGGCTCATTATCTTCCTGACAGTAAAATGCACTGTACATGAGAATGCGGATGTTGGACCACATGCATAACTGACATGAATTTTTCGTCCAAGATTGTACAAGGTTTGTCATATTTCGGCTATAATGGCATCTGAAGAGCAATCTTTTTTTCTTCCAGGGGCATTTCTTCTGCAATTTTCTTCCAATCTGACATAAAAGGAATGAGAAAGCTAACAAATTATTTTCCACCTTTTCCAAAACTCAACCTTCTCTTTAAAGTCTCACGCACCAAGTATATATGCGGAGCCATGTTGTTTCTATTCCTGAATAGGATGATAGGTTCTTGCGAATCGTGCAGCCCGGTGTGAACGTAGCATGTGGTTGAACAAAGAAAGCGAACCCTGGCCTGGTGACTTCGATCTTACTCCAAGATGACCGATCAAAAATAAGTTTCGGTGATATCATATGGCGTTTTCTAAGAACGGGTCAATTTTGAAGGTGATGAAATTAAAACGATATACTGGACATGGCGTAATGTAAAAAAGTAAAAAGACAATAATAAATCGAATAGACAAATAGAATAAGATTTCGACTATCCTTTTTGTCTTCATACATGTGTATTACATTTGTCATGATTGTCAGAAATGCCAATTTTCGGGAACGATTTGATAACAGCAAAGAGAAAGGAAATGAATATCAATATCAATGAATATCGTGATGAAAGTAGAAGCATGAAAGAGTAATGACATGGGTATCGCATAAAGTGCATGTATATTTTTGATTATCAGATAATAACAAACGGAATTTGAGAATTTGAGAATTGTAGAAGTAGAGGATTACGATGATGCAAGAACTGTCGGAAAATGTGAGTATTACATGTAGATGTACATGAAGATGCCCGGTATGCAATGTCTAAACTGGTGTTCACCTTTCGTATGGTCCACCGTGAACTCGTGTTTTGTATCACCCAAGCTCACATTTCTGTATAGCATCTCAATGCGAAAGATGAATCATTATTCACAAATTAATATACGTTTTGAGACTCATCATACCGACTGTGCGTATGTACAATGGATTTTTGACGATATGTTTTGGTAATAAAGCCATCTTTCACAGGCCACTTATGAATTACGAGTAATTGAATGAATAGCCACTCGTGTAAATTGATATTCATTGGATTCGCAGCCGTCTGGTGGTTCGTGATGCTGGTACGTTGAAAAAAATATTATGACTGGGACTATCATCTTTTGACATCTATTCTCCCTCTCTCTACCATCCCTCCGTCTCTCTCTCTCTCTCTCTCTCTCTCATATGCATCTCTTTATCTTGTTATCTCTCTCTCTCTCCTATTACGTGTCTCTCTGTTTCTCTCTCTGTCTCTCTAAGTCTCTCTCTCTCTAGCTTTTCCATTTTCCATCTGTTTACCCCCCTCTCTCTCTCTCTCTCTCTACATGATATGTATGTAGGTACAAATCATGGAAGTTTTTGTCTTTATAGGGGACTCATTTAGTTCGTGTCTTTTCATTCAATCGCTCCTCCTCTCACCCCCCTTTTCTCTATCTCTCTTTCTCTCTAACCGTCACACTCCGATGAGCCGTGAATGCTCCACGCACGAGTGCGCACCCATCTTTGCGCTCCGGAGTTCAAGACCTCATCCTAAGCGCATCAAGCAAATTAGGACGGACACTCCGCACCCGTTCCAATCTTTATTTAATTCTCATTAACGGGGGAGCAATCTTTGATCATAAACTTTTGAGACCAGAACCATCTGGGTTGAGGATGTTTTTAAGGGATGTAGCACAAGAAAGAAGACAACAATATCACTTAACGTCGGAGAAGAAGGAAGGGGTCTAATGGGGGATGGGAGAAGGGGCTTCATTGATTGAAGATGATGAAAATAAATCGTGAGTGCTGACAAGATTTACATGGTGAAGATGATTGTGAAAATTTAAACGTTAATTATCCTACCACCCCCTTTTATCTCGCGCTCTCTCTCTCTCTCTCTCTCTCTCTTTCCGATGTCCGATGATAGAAATGAATAAGATCCGTTTAACATGATCGCAAAGACTTTCGAAAAATCAATTGCCATAGCCTTGCCCATCATCTATTATTGAAAATGGGCGAAATTTACAATGACGTATTTACGTCATCCGAACATAATTACTATGGAACATGCAATATGGTATTGAAGTTTCCCTTGAGTAAATTTCTCGAAAGACTTTGCGTCCGTGTAATTTGAGAATCTGTCTTTCGAAATATGAACAAAATCAATATTCTGATGATTTTTTCATTATATGCGATACATCCACTTCGTCAATGAGCGTGTAAAAAAACCCACTATCAATTAATTATCTCAGTAGACTCTTGCGGAGACATTTATCGTCACTAATAATGTTCCTTTTAAAGTTAGAAATGTTAGAATTATGTTTTTATATGGAGGTATCTCATATTAAACTGGATTATTCTGAATGTATATGTCAAAGAGGCTCATATCATTCAAATATAATTTCAACAATTTTTGGAGCGTAACAAAAACGTGGTTCTGGATGCCAATTATGTTAGGCTGCTGAGATCTAGTTCAGAGAAAATGAATGACCTTTCCCTAACACCAAACGACCTTTTAAGCTACAAGAGGTGACTAAAAGGGCAAACTATTTATAAATCGATTAACTCATGAAATCACAAAACACCATGAGGCATCCTAACACCATTAAGGTGTATACACAGGTGTTGAAGTAACACCTAGGTGTATGTAGTGATGTGAAAAGCATTATAGGTTATGGGTGTTAGTAACATTGAATGCATTTAAAGGAAGATACATGGCAGGGAATGTGTTGACATCGAATAACAAAAAGTACACGGGGTTTATTAAGCATGTACGTAATCAATGCTTGGCTTCATATGCATGGACCCTCCAATTTGTTTAGCTACCATGGAAACAGTATTAGTTTTGGTGCTTATCCAATCAGCCTCAAGTGTATGGCAGTGTTAAAATCGAATTAATGAAATAACAATGGTGTTTAAAAAAAAACATGATGAATAACTTTGGTCCTTAACCCTTACCCCTCCCCTTTCCGACAAACAATAATTGTTTCTGTGCATTTTATCTAAGCACCGTTCGGTGTTAAAACGTTTGAACTTTTCTCTTTTCTTACCTGCTGCAGACCCATTTTCGCTGGTGGGACTCAGTGCAGTTTCTTCAACTTTCATCTTGGCTTCTGTGTATTCCTCACCAGGTCAAGGAAGCAGCGAATATTATAGCACCTGGAAAAATAAAGAAAAGGCAACATCTAGAAAATAATTATGTAAGGTGTCATGGTACAAACCCACTGTTGAAGCTGCTTAACTCAGCCAGAAAACTTACTTCAATCACATGAAAAGGCGAACATTTTGATTTTGTCTAGATCTCTACACACAAAAGGAGTAATTAAAATAATTTGCCCTCTTGGTAATGAACTGGTGACTTTTAATGCAAAGAAAAATAGGACCATGATTATGAGAGGAAACGTGTGTTTGATGATGTATGCACACTAAGTAGTGTTATAGGCCTATATACATAAAAGACGGCTAGAATGTGGTTTAACATGAATATTTTAATGAAATGTGATGGAGAAACATTTCCGGATTTTTGGTATAATAGCATTCATATAGGGTTATGATTTAAAATGCTATCTGTACTAACATTAATAATTAGCATAATATTTTCGATGAGTTGCAGACTCTGAATTGATAGATTGGAAACTCTATCTATGAAGTCTCCCAAAACAATCAAATTTCGATTCGATGATCATAAGCCCTACTAATGTATTTGAACAATTCAGAAATTAAAAACCATTCGTCGCTTGGTCAGACCTTGTCTACTATTTTGTTATACGACCAGTCTATGTAGATGTACTCTGTAGAATCGACGTGCATTAAATCCATACAAAGTGCAATCCTATGTATGATTTTACTTGTGTTTTGATGCTAGTTTCACTAAGTCCCCATTTTTCTTTTTCCCCTCTCCATTCGAGTTTTGTATTGGCTCCATTGAATGTATGCCGAACACAGCAGCAGCGCTTGTGAGAAACACCTGCCCCCACCATCGCCTTCCCCGGAGCTTGAGGCGGGTTGCAGGTGCATGGAGGCGGCAAGGCGTAACACTGAGCAGCGGTCCATGCATTGCGCTGCTTTCAATTCTTGTTTCGTTGCCCTTTCTATTCCCCTCTCTGTTCCTCTCTTCCTCTATCCCGTTCTCTGCCTCTCCTTCTCTCTCTATCTCACTAGTTTTTCGCGTCTTTCTGCCTTTTTCATTCTTTCCATTTCTCTCTCTATCTATCTCTCTTCTCTACTATAGCCACCTCAAATAATTATGTTTTCTCTCTCTCCCTCCTCTCTCTCTTTTCCTACCACAATATAATCTCAATTAAAGAGACGAGTGATACTCCAAAATCGGCGAAGCATTGTATAGAGACATATTGAAGTTCTTCTATCTCTCTCCTACTACCCCCCCTTCTCTCTCTCTCTCTCTTCTGTCTTTCTCCCCCACCTTCCTCCTATCCCCTTCTCTCCCATTAAAGCTAAGCAGCTATGGTCGAGCAGTTTTAACTGTAAACCTTGATATTTCCTATTCAATCTTTATTATTCATTCCTGTCATATTTTCTCTCACTTCAAAATCAAGCCTTTCATCTGCAGTTTCAGTGACACAATTTCAATTGAATTATCTTTGATAATCTTGTGCATCATCCTATACTACCCTTTACATCAGTATCTGCACTTCTCTTTCCCTATCTTTTCTCTTTATCACAACCTCTTATACGAGAACCCCTTTATCACATCCCAGTATCCTCCCTATTTCTCCCATCTTTGTCATGTAAGTATGGTTATAACGATTATAATTTGATTGCAAAGCTGCTTATATACACGCCATAAAATTTATTAACATATTCAATCAACAAAAAGAAGATCGGAATTTCTCACACGTTTATTCTATCGCCAGTGTTTGCAACAAATGTAGCCACTCCACTACAATTAATCACTCGTAATTTCTGTCTATTTTCACAGTGAAACGTAGCCCGAAACTACCGTTCTCCCGTAGTATTTGTTGTTTCAACATAATTATGTACACAGTACGCACGGTATGTTTTTTGCTGTGAAATATTTACAAATAACAGAAAATTATATAATTCAGTCCTTCTCATTTTGACTATGTCATGTCGAATATAATTTTGGACAACACTCTGCACATCACACTGCCTCGCCCCTATCGCATTTCTTTGTTGGCCAATATGTTGTATTATGTTATGACAAGTTATACCTCAGCTCTAATCGAAAATGAAGTGACCTTTACAGTAACTCGTCAATAAATTGGAAACATTTTATGTAAAAGGCCGACGTGTAATGTCATTTCTTGATTGATATCATGTTCTTTTCATCAACCGTAGCTAAGTGATTACCGTTTTTTTAAGTGGATATTTTAATGCATAATTTACATCACTATCAATAAACATTGGATTTGTGTGAGTCTATGTAGCTCTGGATGATGTAATGCTCCACCTTCTCATTTCGTGCAATGTTATTCAGAAATTAATTTACGAAATGGTACAGAATTTAGAATGCATGTATGAGAAGGATATATAATGGATGTGAAGAGAACATGAGGAGGCGACGAGGCAGAGTTGAAAAGAAGAGAGCTAGAAAGAGAGAGATTGGGAGAGATAGAGTGATAGAGTAATCTGATGAAGTATAACGAGATGAAAAGAGATAGAAAAGGATGATGAGAGTGATACAAAGAGACCTCACGGGAAAAAGGGAATTTGGAAGGATCAATGTCTACAATAAGATATAAAAGTAAATATCTAGTACAAATTGGGAAGAAAATTATTCTATTACGTTTTAGACTTTGAAGATGTGAATATATTGTATTTCTGAGAGAAATAAACACAATTTGGAAATACAGATGGATGAAGATGGGAGGAGAATAATTGGTTCAAAGTTTGTAATCTTGAGAAAAAAAGTAAGGATAGAAAAAGATACCAAATTGAGACAGAACTCTGTCTGAACATAACAGAACCTCTTATTTTCAAATTCATGAAAATAATCATAATTTGTAACATGGTGATGAAGATATGGACAGAACTTTAATCTATTAATATAATTTCTATTCCTTTCCAGGCTGTCCATTTCATCAAGTAGTGTTCTGTTACACACATAAAGGAACAGGTGGGTCTAATTACTGCAAAGGACACAATACTTTCAACAAATATCTCAAATAATTCACATTGCAATCAGAGATAACTGAACTACGCTGGGAAATAGCCATTTATGCTGTAAGGTCCCTTGTAAATTGTCACTACCACTTGAGTCCCCATATGTATGCCCTCCATAATCATATTTGTCATTTTGTGTTTGTTTTTTTCCGACTTGGGAACCTTGTTCACTGGCGATCACCGATCAATACACATAAAATATCGATCAAAAGTCAAATCGATCGTCTGTGTATTCAAGGCCAGATGGCGCTTTTTTCCGAACGAAATGGGGGTACCCACATAATATGTGGCTATTTGCTTTTTATATTTTTGTGCTGTTTCTTGTATTTGATGGAAAAGGAGAAGTATATTTTCACATGTCTATCCTTCGGCTTCGGATGAATTTCCTTGAAAAAACATGAAAGCTTGTGTATTCATTGTTTTCTTGCTACAGCACATTGCCATTAAATCGTGTTACAGAATTCATCAAATTAATCTCATTTGAATCATCAGAATCAGAATGCATTTCATCTGAAATGTTGAATCAATCAAATGGATCAATCAGGAATGGTATTAAAAATCATCCTAAATTTAAGGAACCAAATCATCATTCAGATAATAATGTGGGCTATGAAAACACCAGGACATTTAGGAACTTTTAAAATTATTTCGGCCTAACGTTATGAACGTCTTTCTGTTAAAATAGCTTAACGCTGTACATAGTTCATAATACGAACGATCATCACCTATTAACGTTGAATGCTCCTCCCTATAGACGACTGATATTGAAATAGTATTGAAATCATTTCTAAAGAAGTGTCACATTTTGATATAAATATATATCCCCAAGCTCTCCATTGACATTATAGCCACTTGGCGGGCTGAAAATGTCATTCATGCATTTGGAGGGGTCTTAAAAGGAAATATGTCAAATAAAGTTTTCGGCTTTCAAAAGGCCCTAACTGAATGCATAATTCGTGAGGTGGCTGGCATCGCATACGTTTGCTCATACTGTTTGTTTTCTGCCAAGCGTACGCCTTTTTCACACGTCGTGTATTTATCGAGAGGGCCGAAAATGTTTATTCGTAGAAACATGGTGTAAACTATAAGTACGACTTAAACAAACAGGGGAGATCATAGTAAATACTTAAAATTTACGAGGCAATTCAATTGTGCCCTTCTATTTGGCTTGTTTCAACTTTGAAGCTCCATATGAAAGAAAGAGAAAATCAAACAAAGATATTATAGGGCAGTATACGTGGCGTACAAAACAAAGCTTAGTCTTAAAAATGTTTCTTTCTTTCTTTCATTTTTGGTCATCACAAAGAGAGTGTGTATTTTGCTTCTTTTCTCCTCATTTCAGGCAATAAATGGGTTAAGGACAGATGACATTCTCGATGTCTTTCACAATCACAAAAGGATCAGGTGAGATAAAACTTGATCTTTATAATGGCATCATCTTTTGAATTATACTGAAATGCACTTTTATATCATCAAGTCGCCCATATAGGATTAAGAAATGGCAATCATTTATATCACAATGTACCACTGTGGACTAAAAATATTTTCTGTAAAAAGAAAGAAGTTCTTACGTATTATTAAGGTATATAGTATTAATATTAGTACATTTTGTGAAATATTCTGACATAACAGAAACTATTGATGATAAAGTTAGAGCTCATCTTACGTAAATATCGAAGTAGATATAAAATCGTATTCAACTGTCATTTTGAAACCAGTACAATTCCATGGACTTTTTCTTTGTCAAATGGTTTTAAAATATTGAAATACAAAATGTTACAACCCGAATGAAACATGAATATATCTTTAGTGATGAATATCATAATTTGATATGGTTTAAATAGATACATAATACAACAGTCCACATGGCCCATGAATATAGCTCTGGCGATGAATGTATTTCTCGATAAGTCACGCTCTGTTTATATTCGATGTTTTTTGTTTTTCGATTGAGGCATCTGTTTTCTTGTTCGATGATTTTGGTTCGTAGAGAGAAAAAAATGGACCGAGGAATAATTTTATTTCTTGTCGATCAAAATGTGTTTTTCTAATTAAATCTCTCCAGTAAACAAATATGTTTGTTACAGATATACGTTGATGATGTTATTAATTTTGGTAGCCGAAGTAGCACGGCAACGTATATCATTGTGGTCAAGGGTGATGGTAGCTCCCCGATAATATCATAAAACAGAGGAGATCACTTTGACGTTTACAGACAACTCCATAATTGATCTTCCATTTTTCATTACATGACATTTCAAAGATGTTGTTTTACTTTATCATGGGCACGACATAATGGATGGAAGTTCTTAAGATGGGACATTACGTATTCAAGAAGTCGATTTGTGGAAAACACTATAAAATATATACGAAAGGACACTCAACATACATGTCATAAAGATTTTTAACTTTGTGTAGCATTTTGAAGGGTTTAATTTGGTGTGTTCACTGGGTTCTTATGGGATTCCAAATGCCAAAGGGTAGTAACGTTTTGCAAAAAGCGCGCGTAATATTTAAAACCAATTTGTTATAATGCATAACGTTTCATTGCGTTTGATTGATAATGTTTGGCAGACAATTACGGATGCTATATTAACACAATGCGTTCTACGTCTGGCTAAGCGCTCGTTCAAATTGAAAACCATTTAAAAGTAGTTGTGATTAAAACATCATCATACCTGATGATTTACTTGAACAAAGAGGAGTGAGAATAAAGAAATATGATGATGACAAGATAATTGACATTGCTAAAACAATTCGAATTGTCATTTTATTGGCTGTGACAAGATCAAAAGTGGAAGTACAGTGAGTACCCAGGCACCTGTTTTGATCGCATGGGTCGTTAATAGTGGTTATTAAAACGATTCACGTTTTTTAATTACACAATTGTGACGTCAAAATTTGGGCAGACCTCTACTGCTATAAATCAACAATTAACTGAGAACACGTCAAGTAGTATTTTGAATGACGTGGACGGTGGTTTCATTAATTTTTGAGTGAAAAATGAACATGTAATGAAAAGGATTTGATTTCGAAGTGTAACCGTAGGTACTCACTGATTTTTTGGGGTTAATTAAATTAATTATTCCTACTCAAAATGATTTTTACTTTATCAATCAAATTTCAATAATTTGACATAGATATTTAACATGTATAATACACGCATGAAAGTAGTTCAATGGTGATAAAATTGTGATAGCAAAGATTGCGTAAATCTAATTTTTAATCTCTGTTTATTAATTTCATAATTATAAATTATCAAAAGACATTTAATGATTGATTTCGAGCACGTAAAGTAAACTCGTAAGAACAAATTTACGGTGTATACATCGCAAATGGAAAACACAGAATTAAATGTTAAATCGAAATATCGTGAATTAAATCAGAAAATTAATAATCTTTGTAAATCAGTCGTCAGTTTGATGACATTTAAAGATTGAAAGACAAAATAAAGAAGACAGAGTAAAATGATATGAATATCCCCAAAAGAAGGCCGTAGTAACATATTTAATTACCCTTTAACAGGTTTAGAAATAAATTTCAAGACTATTTCAACGGGTGAAAAACGGGCGGGCAAATAAATGCTTACCTGAACAAGATCCGATTTAATTAATAGTCCACAATCCTTCGCAGAAAGTAAAAGTTCCAGGACAAGTCGAAGGTGTTTCGTTCACAATAATATGGACACGATGCGAATATTCCGAATGGCAATTAACTACAAGACGTACATAGTATGGTACTAATTTAGCATTTTAATGCTACGCGATGTGTTGTATACCACTAACATCAATCATGTGACGTACAGATCATCTAGTACGGTGCGGTATGGGTTATTAATGATTCGTGGAAAGTAATTAAAAACAGAACCCAGGATCACTGGTGTACTAAGAGGACAGCGATGGTGATGCTGAGGCAGAAGTTGAGGATATTAGAATGAAGGTGGTCGTGGAGTATTGCACTGAACCCCCGTTTGCCTGTCTCACTGATGCGAGAACGATGCGAGGATGTGTGGATGAGCTCCTCTTTCCAAGCGCGCGATCGGATGAATGAAGCGAGGGGAAGGCTGCGCTCTATTCGTGTCGCTCTCGGGGTTATAGCGAGACGGAGTCCCTCGGAAAATGACAGAGAAGGGAAATAAGAGGGAGATGGGTAGGAGAAGTCCAGCCGCGACACCGGCTTGAGAACATGCGAGCGAGTTCGCTGGGAGGCGGAGGTTTCCTATTGGCTGTGCTCGGTGTAATATTGGATGAGACAGCTATATTGGCGGTGAGCTTCGAGGACTGATGTATTAGAGGATCTCTCTCTCTCTCTCTCTACCCCCCACTTCTCTCTCTCTCTCTGTCTCTCTCACTTATCCTCGATCCTCAGTGTACCACTGCCTCTTTCCCTCTATCTTTCCGACTCTATCTTTTTTCTCAATTCATTTATTTTTTAAATATTTTGTTGTTTTTGTTTTACACCATTGAGTTTGAGTGTATTCTCCGTTAAATCATGGTAAAACGCATTTTTCGTGTCCTTTCTATTTTTGTTAGGTCACTCCTCTGTCTTTATTTACTTTTCCTAAAATATTCTCAGGACATTTTATCAACCATCACCATCCAAATTTTCCGCCATTATCTCCACCACCACCATCATTAAGCAATCACCAATACAACTACTACACCATCGCCGCCACTACCACCACCAATACTACCACCACTACCATTCCCGCCACAACCATCACCACCATCACTACTACCCCTACTACCACCATCACCATCACTATCACTACCACCAGCTCAACCACCCTGACCATCACCACTACCAGCTCAACCACCACTACCACCACCACCATCCCCACCACCATCCCCACCACCATCCCCATCCCCATCACCACCACCATCACCTCAACCACCATCCCCACCACCTGCACCATCCCCACCACCACCACCATCTCAACCTTTCCGACTCTGTCTTGTTTCTCAATTTATTTTCTTTACAATGTGTTTTTGTTTTTGTTTTACACCATTGAGTTTGTATTCTCCGTTAAATCACCACAACCATGCACCACCATCACACAGTGTGTAACTGTACATTTAGGTTGCAACAGAGAGATAAACTAAAAACCATTTCATGAAATCTAATTATATCAGAAAAGGAAACAAACTTGTTAAATCATAAAAGATTTCTCAGTAAATTTAAAAGTATGAATGATATAATAAAGAACCGTTATGTCTTATGTTTTACACTTTTCGTGTGCAAATATGACATGATTATAATAAAAGTTTCAATATCCTCCAATAAATAACACTTTCTCCAGCATCTAACACGTGAAACGCCCTGAATTTTGTTTTCGCTAAAGCGATCGTATGAACAAACAAAAAACAATAATTAGCTTTCTTTTTAAAGTAGCTTTAGAGAGACCAATATCATTAGAAAAAGGAAAAATTATGTTGCTATTGCTTCCGTACACATTCAAGCGGTATTGGTTGAATGAGTCTTTCTTTTCTGCAATTTCTTTGACATTTTTTTCCGAGCGGCGCGCGCGTGCGCTTTTACGCCTGACTCAACTTTCTGAAAAAGGTGGTAAACAATACAGCGAGAGAGAGAGAGAGAGAGAGAGAATGGGAGAGAATGGAGGTAAAAGAAACGGGGCCAAACGTTGAAACCCAGTCGGGTGGAAAAAACGCGTTAGCGATGAATACGGGAGGAAACAAAAGCTAGAAAGTGAGAAACACACCGCTGGGTTGAAGCTACAAGCCCAGTAAAACAAACCCGAGGAGACTGGACCACATAATAATGCTACATCATGTTGGTGTCAGCGATAATGTTGTCATGGTGACGATGAGATGTGGAAAAGGTCGTCTAGATCCCTCTTTGAAAAGGCTTGGAAATGATGTTTAATTATAAATATACATCGATTTAAAAACTGGGACATATTTCTTTAAGTTCAATAATGAGTTCAATAATGGGTGACGTTAATTCAGTTTCATGTGTATAATTGTCATCAAAATACATAAATGGCTTTCGAGCATTAGAAAGTTCAGAAAAATACAATGACACATTTATTCGTCCCACTTGACGTAAATATATGTTGTTTTGTGTTTTATCGTGTACACAATTACGTTGCTTCTTTTAAGCTAACCAGTTTTCATACGCCGTGGTGATGTACGCTTTACTCCTTATGAAAATATTCGTAATCATCTCCAAAGCTTGTCAAAAGAAGCATCAGTCATAAATCTGAATGCTCTCGACATTTATCTTCAAACACAAGATTTTAATAAGCGGATCAAGGGGAAACAGTGAGAATGACACCCCCACGCCAGCGCCCCATCCCGTGAAATAGGGGGCTTAAGGGGCACTTCATGTATATTTTACACCTAATTGTGCCCATTCCCTGAAAAAATAATCCTAGATTCGTCACTTATTATACTGGATTTTATTAGAGAGAGATTCTGTCTCCATGTTGTATCTAGGTGGATACATTGTATGTGAGTGTCTAGAAGAAGAAGAATGATCTTTTAAAATAAAATAAATCATACAGTTTTAATGACAGATTCAGATAATTTGTTATTACATATTCAGATTATTTTAATTACAAACTTGCAGTTTGTTAGCCCTTTGTCGTAGTCCTCATCATCAAAATAATAATGAAACTTCCATTGCACTTGAGGCGTCACTTCGATTGCGTTATTCCCTACGTCAATGGAGCCTGCACGCAGTTAGCCCATGCGCCAGTAATTTAACGCAATGTATGCACTGTTCATTTTGCAATCATTTTTTTTTGCATGATTTCACTCCCTCCAAAATACACTGCAAAATTCGCTGACCAGTCCTACATGAGGCATGTGGTGGTTTCTGTGGCACCATCTTCGCCAACAGAAGTGTCATAAGCCCTAAATGGCCTACAATGGCGCTAGCAGCAATGAAATGCGGACTTTCACCCTCCTTCCATACAAGATATCGGCTAATGTAAGATTCATTTACAAACCCTGTTTTTTCAAAGGCAACCCTCTCTTTCACATGCATGGTTTCATTTTCTTAAAACACACGACAAACAGGGACAGCGTTTGAAACATAGATTGGATTAAAATTAACAGCCTCTTGTGTAGGTCTTAAAGCCATAGTAAGACGGCGTATATAGGCGCGTGCGTCCACTTAACCGTCACATGAAATTTTGAAACACGGGAAATAACAGATTATCTCGGTCGCGTCCGGCGACGCGCGGAATTTGGACGAACAAAAACGCAAAATCTGTATGTGTAGGACAAAAACAAATGCCTGCTTGCCGAGTTCTTGTAACGCCGCTTTTTCTTTCTTGATTCATTAAAGATGCACTGGTGATCCTTCTTTCAAATCAAAGAAGCTGGGGATTGCTGGAGATTGCTAGGGATTAAGTATGAATGGGTCCCTGAGGTGGAAATTAGGTAAGATTAATGAGTATGACAAGCTTTAATTCTGTGTCAAAAGGCGTGTTTCTGAAGTGGACTGGTATCCGTTTTAATCGTCTTCGCTTTCCATACTACTTTGAAATCACCGAAAGTCAGGAAGAAGAAGAACAACAAAAATCTTCACAATGAAAAGGGCAGCAAAATTAAAATTAAAAAGAAACAAATAGAAACAAAAGTTTAATGTGCTGTAAATATTTAAAAAAAATGTTCCTATTCCTCCTCCTCCTCCTCCTCCTCCTCTCTTTCTTCTTCTTCTTCTTCTTCTTCTTCTTCTTCTCCTCCTCCTTTCTTCTCTCCCTTCTTCTTCTTTATTCGTCGTAATCTTCTTTTTCCTGTTCAATTTTACCCCTTGCTTGGATTTTCTCCCCTTTTTTTTCTTGGGTTTCCATCCTACGTTTGTTTTGAATCTTTTATTGTGGCACGCGCGGACACCTGCCGTTCTATTGTTCTCTCAATTTGATTGGCTCATCAAAGGCTTTCAAGACAATAGTACAATAGCATAGTCTTTCCTAAACAAACTCTTTACATTTCACAGAAGCCTACATAACCACGAATGCAGTGCTGTTTTATTCTTGTATATTCAATTTCTGATTATTTTTAATTACTTGATTTTTAATTAGAAAGGAATGTTTCAGTTACCTTACAATACTTCTTTATCATGAAGATAGTTCTCACAAAGCACTAAAACCCAATCGATTTCACTTACACTGGTATAGAAATGGGGAGTTGTAAAATATTAATTCATTTAGTTAAATAGCAATTTTCTGCCATTTCATATCAATGGGGAAAAAGTCGGACTTCAGTTATCCTATATACCAAGCCTTGAGCATCAACCATATTAAATAAAAGTTGAGAAAATGTCTCTTCTTCACGACTATATGCATTCGCGTGCCATTTTAAAGCCTCGACGTTTTAGATTAGCAACGCTCGGGGTAATATCTATCTCTTTTATGGGACATAATAACACGGCCCGGTGGTTGTATTGTCCGAGCAATTGCCGTCAACATTGTGGTGTTTTTGTGTTGTTGTCTCCCTTCTCCGTGTAAATTTGTTCGCTTGTTACTACCATAGTGATGGTTACGTAATGTCACTTCGTGGACTGACAAGCCAAAGTGCAAAATGATTAGGGTACTTTTGTCAAAATTCTGCTTCTTCTTTTTTTTTTCCACCACGCGCGATTTATTATGGTGTGTGATTTGAAAGCTGAACGAATGGATATACCGTCGCTTAGATAAATAGAATCAAGGAAAACAATATACAAGAGAAAGGGGGAGAGAGAAATAGAGCAAAAGAGAGGGAGGGATATTGAGGATATAGAGAGATACCGCCAGACAAGGAGATATGAATGAAAATGTGGAGTGTATGTAATGTGTGTGTTTAGCAAAATAAATAATTTCAGAAAAGAATCAGGAGTTGACAAAGCCTGAAAAATATATTAGAGGATACTTGACTGAAAATTGAAGATAAACAACAATTGACAAGATTGACATAAATTTATTTAGATTTTAAAATAAGTAAAATTTGAACAACTACAAGTACGTCAAGAAAGTTTACACAGGGAGTTGGAATGGACAACTCCCTGATTTACACAAATTTACACCTCTCTTGTTGGTGATCAGACCTTTGCTCTGGCGACATTTTCTCTGGCGACCTTTGCTCTGGCGACATTTGCTCCACACACTATTCCTGAAAGATACAGGGTGAGGATCAGGGTTGCATCGATTGGGTTTTAAGTTAGGTTTAAAGTTAGTATTGAGGTTAGGTATAGTGTTTGGTCTTGGGTTGAAAGTAAGAAATGGGTCTGAGTAGAATACTGACTGAAGAGAAATTGTGGCCGGAGCTTGTGTCGTACAAGCGAAATTCAAATTCGTTTCTCGGCACTTGAAAAGCATATAGAAGTACATGGAATGAGATGATAACACTGATTATATCTTATTTGATTTCATTTCATTTCCAGGATCACCAAGTCGTGTAACAGTAACAACAAATCCAAGGAAACGAACTACAATAACAAATAACAAAATAGAGTACCGAAGCTGTGACGTCATAAAAATCTATTTTTGGAATTTCTCAATTTATATTGCTCTGGCTCATAACATTAGGAGCCAGAGCAATATAACACTGAGTTCCCATAGGCAATCTTTTTATTCAGATGGTCATATCTCAGCCAATACTTAACATATTCAATTGGTTTTCGACATTTGGACATTATTTTTGGAGGTCTTTCGGAAAATGAAGAAAAAATTGAGAAATTCCAAAAATAGATTTTTGATGACGTCACACTTCACCACTCTATAAAAGTAACCATCAACACCTTACTGATGCCTACGAATCACCAAAAGAAATCAGGTTCCTGCATAATCCTAGGAAATTGCGGGAATTCCCACATTTGAAAATTGCTACTCGTATTAATAATTCGATATTACGGAGGCGAAAATGACAAATAAGATTATGAATATAAAATAAGTTTATATTGATTTCATTACTGATTGGTAATTGCAGATCATAAGAGAGTGAGTCTTAAAGGGATGATGCATGCAAGTTATATACGTTGTCGCTCGTTGGTCAATCCTCAGATTTGTTGACAAAGGTCGGGGAGTGATGATATACAGTCAAACAAAATTAATTTACAAGAGGATACTTGACTATATATATATATAATTGAGGGGGAAACAATCAAAGATTGAGATAAAACTTTTGAAAGCGTAACATACGTATCTATTGTACAAGCACGTCGAGTCGTCGATATAGATTTACGCCACTTTAAACATCCTTTCTCTTTCTTTTCAAAAATGTTTAATAGTCCAGATGATGAAATTACGATGAGACTTGATACATGCAAGCTATAGACGTTGTCTTTCGTTGTTCAATTCTTAGGTTTGTTGACAAAGGTCGGAGGGTGAGACAAAGACTTCGGACAGTCGATGAAGGGGGTGACAGGTGGGTATCTACGAACGGGACATCCGATCAACCGAATCCGTCTCTCATCTAATACCATGGTAACCACGTACGCTGTATGGTGACGATCGGGGGTTTGTGGTGGTCTTTGAGTTGGATAGTCTTTGTTTGTAGACCGTGTTGGCGTGGAGGGTATCTGGTGGTGGTGGCAGTGGTGGGGGTGGGGTCAGTTTAAATTGGATAAGTGGTGTTATGTGTTATGCAATAACTAGGTGTCCCCTTTCGCTGTCTTATCTTACACTGTCTTCTCTTTCTCTTTCCTCTCTGTCTTCTGCCCGCCCCCCTCTCTCTCTCTCTCTCTCTATCTATTTCATCCATTATTTCTCCTCTTCTTTTGCTTTCACTCTCACCTTTTATCTATCCCCCATTCCCTCTCTCTCTCTCTCTCACTCCCTCTTTCTTCTTGTTCTCCATTTGCTAGTTATCCCTCCATCTCCTTCCATTTGTTTTCCTTCTCTCAACCATTGTATACTTCTTCATCCACAACATACTTTTTGGACGTGTCTGGAATACTTCTTACAAATGTGGTAAATGCACAAGCACAAAAGACTGATGGTACGACACACTCGGAACAGTAA
This sequence comes from Mesocentrotus franciscanus, assembly GCA_037976565.1. Lineage (NCBI taxonomy): Eukaryota > Metazoa > Echinodermata > Echinoidea > Camarodonta > Strongylocentrotidae > Mesocentrotus > Mesocentrotus franciscanus. The sequence continues at coordinate 28,581,436 of CP137679.1, read as the reverse complement.
AATAATTTGTAATTTTATTTTAAGGAATACCACAATTTCACAATAATGATTATAACATGCAACCCCACCCACCCACCACCACCACCACCACCACCACCACCCCACCACCAACCGTTTCCCGCCTCCGACCCCGACCCCGACCCCACCCCTACCAATCTCCTCAATACCATCATTGCGTGATGATGATTACGATCATAGCTTTTTAAATATGGAGCCAGATGTCACCCCGGCAAAACGATACCAGCTGCGACAAATTCAATTCCATTTTGTTTCTCTTTCTCTCGGCACTTCCTCCTGATCGTGTAGACTCTAGTGACACGTATTAAAGGGAAATATCAACCCACAAAAGAAAATTAAATGGTAAGAAATCGAAGATTGTAGTTGTAGTGGTCTAGTGGATATATCATCTTAATCATCACATGGTACGGGGTTCGAATCCTTGCCATAGCCCAATACTTTTTGGGCAATTTATTAATCTGAATTATCCATTTTCGTCTCGGGTGAAGTATAGCTGGTATAGAAATTCCTGTTTTCCTAGAAATTTAATGGTTCCAAACTTCAATATATTATGAGAAAGAGCATTTTGATATATCGCATAATTATGGAACAGAAGAAGAGATATGGTTTCCCAGAAAGCAAAGCTTTTCTGTATGACACATTAATACACTTTAATGAAAAAAATTGTAGTAATACAATAGAGAGATGGAGGGAGGGACTGACCGTATTGTAAATGGGTCTAGTCTAGACTGAGTAAATATTATCATGATAATTATCATGGTAACATGAATGAAATTAAACCACTCTTTTGTAAGTCGTTTCTTCTATGACCTATGCAATTTCTTTCTGAAATTTCTTCGACGGGCATTCAAAAGACAGGAGATTCTGATAATAGTATAATAGCACAGTGAAAGCCGTTAAACCAGAGGCCATATACCAGCCTAAAGAAACCACTCATACTTTTTCCCAATGGGTAAGTAAGAATCTGTCTCTAATTTCATTTAAAATAGGCACCTACTACTAACTCTCCTGTTTAAAAAAAAATTGTTTTAATTGGTGTTCGGGCTATAATGTCGATGCATATTCCTCCCTAACGGATTTTAAGTATATATAGGCCTATGTGTTGTTAATGAAAATAGACATTGAAGCTCTAAACTTATATCATGACTTTCCTTGAATGATAGTATTTTCCCAGAAACCGGTGAAAACATGATTTACAAATTTAGAGGTGTCGACAAGTTTGAACCCCACATTATGAAAGACAGTGTGCTGGGAACTCTGTACGCCGGACACGTGTCACTAATCATGCATATTCATGAGGTCGCGTGCCATCTCGCTTACTCACGTTACGATGTTTATTCAAAACGAGTCAAGCGGATACTTCCAAATATACATGACGGGAGTAGAAATGCAACGCGAATGACAAAGTGACTACAGGAGATAATATATATTTTTTTGGAGTTTGGTCATCCTTTTTTGGGGGTAGCTGTTATTAGAATCCAAGGAGAACCCCCTCCCCTCTTCCCACTCTACTCTTCTTTAGGCTCAGTGCATGTTCAGGGGGTGTGAACTTTAACTTTTTAAAGGCCATATCGTAAAAGGTCTGTTTACATACTGCATTTCACTTTCTTCCATCCCCGAACCCACACCTCTCTCTCGTTTCTCTCTCTCACTCACTCACACACCCACTAACTCTCCTTTTATACTCTCTTTCTCCCTCACTCTCACCAGGGATGAGGACTCTGTTCTCACACTCTCTCATTCTCTCCCTCTCTCTCTCCTCGGTTTCTCTCTCTCTCTCTCTCTCTATATATATATATATATCCATCTCTCTTCCTCTCACAACCATTTCTAGCATTCTTGCTAATCCCACATTATATCTCTCTTTCTCTCTTTCTCCTTCTATCCCTCTTATCCTCTCTCCCTCAGCCCATCTCCCTTCCCCCTCTTCTCCCAGTGGCGTACGTATCGACAATATCTCTCGCCTGACTTGGTCCGCATTTTATACCGTTTGCCTGGTGTCACCTGTACATATTTTGATAACCTCCATCCTCAAGTAAGCATGCAGGGCTGGACCTAAGAGGCTTATTTCCTTTCCACGGACTTGAAAGCAGCACGAAGAACGTTGCACGTGAAGAAGAATAGAGAAAAATCATAAAAACACTCGTTGCATGCACGAAATTTGTACCTCTTGTCAAGAACGCGCTGCTATTTATTGTCCGAAAACTACGGTTACGGCACGCTCGCCAGCGCCGCAGAGCTGGGTCGGTAAACTCGGGCCGCGCGGTAGTGTGCAAACAGTTTGTGACCGAATGTATAGAGCCATGATCCGCTATATCAAATGATTGTCGACTGCTGTCTAGCTCTGCATGCATGCCCGCATGAGGCAAATAAAGAATCAAACCGATTGTAGAGATTATGAAGGGTTATCAATGATAAGAAATATAAATAAACCATCTTAATATCTTTTACTGTGTTATGAGTAAATATTTCTATGTATATGCTGTAAGGAAATTGGTTTTAGCAAAGAGTTTTTAGGGAACATCTTCCCATCTGACCGGCATCTCATAACCATCCACATCTTTTACCACATTGTATCATTATCTGATAATTATGTCAATTTTGTGGAAGCATAATAACGGCAGAAGTTTAGTGTGCACGAGGAAACGTGCCCCTCCCCAATCTAATGGCCCCAAAAGAAAAAGGGAGAATGAAAGAAAGATGAATAAAACGTGAAGAGAAGATACGATCCCCTCTGCTCACACTACCTTCTCTTGAAGGCCCTGTTTAATCTCATTTCATCCATACATAGTCCAATGTCAACAGTCAACTAAAACAAAACAGCAAACCAAGAAGATTCTCAGCTAAACCTGAATTCCCGGCGAATAAGAAGGAAATCGTGGCGAAAAACCGATAGGCAGACGACCTCTGTAATGAATTTATACTGATTTCATTTACGCGCCAAAGTAACCTGTTCTCGCAGCAGGTAACACGAAATGACATTTGTGGGACGTTCACTCGCTTCTCGACTTCAAATCGACCCATTCTACGATTAATCCTCGTTAGAAAAGCCGTGTGAGACGGACATGATGGATGGGGAGGGGGTGTCCCGTGTTTTTTTCTTTTTCGACGGCTTACGGAAAATGTCACAATTGTAGTAAAAACAGTGCCCCTGGAAGGAGATTTTTTTTAAATTTTCATTATCATCTACACTCCATCCTCCCCTCTCGCCTCCCCACTCTCCCCTTCTCTCTCTCTCTCTCCCTCTCTCTCTCTGTCTTAATTTCTCTCTTTCTTTCTATCTCGTTCTACCCTCCGCCTCTCTCTATCTCCCTCCCTCCCCTTTCTCTCTTTCTCTTATCATTCTCTCCGCTTCCCCTCATCCATCTCAATCACTCCACACATCCCTGTCTCCATCTATCTTTTGTCTGTAGCACCTTCTCTCTTTTCTCTTCTCCCCAATCATCCTAGATACCATTCTCTCTTCTTCTTTCTCCTTCCATACGTTGGGTAATGAACCCCGACCCACTTAAGGAAACGTACCGACTGGTACGAGATGGTGGCCAATGTAAGGCCTCTTTTTCGTTCTAAATTCATCCCTTCCTTATCCTTCAATACTTATTTCCTAGTTCGATCATCTCATTAATTAGAATGTAGCTTCCTTTCTCCCTTTTCAGTCACAGTTTCATGATTAAATGTAATTCTCTTTCTCTGTATGTCTCCCTCCCTCTTTGTGTGAGTGTGTGCGTGTGTGTGTGTGGGTGTGTGTGTTTCTATTTGTTACTTTCTCTCCGTCTCTCGCCCTTTTCCTCACTTATCTTTTTTACTTTTCAGACCATTTTCCTCTGCCTATTCCTGTCCACCCCACTCTCTCTCTCTCTCTCTCTCTCATTCTCTATCTCACTCCCCGAACTACTGTATACTTTGCTTTTTAATTATTGTTATACTACTTCCTTATTATGAATGACACTAAAATTTAAAATTATCTTGAGGAACTTAAATTCTACAAGCTATATGCTTTTTATCAAGTTCCTTTTGTTCACATGTAACTTCGAAATTATTTAGTGTAAATGCAATACAAACTTATGCTGTGTAGATGTCTTTATTGTTCACGAGTATCAATTTTGTAAATATGCTATGTTTTGTTAATGTATTTTTTTTTTTCATGTGAAATAAAAGAAACTAAACTGAAACTGAAACTGACTTCCTCCTTACACATTGTTTAAATTAAATCAAATCAAATCAAATCAAATATTTTAATGTTTACAATTTTGGACCTCAAAATACTTAATAATTATTATGAGTAATTTTATGAATAGCTTCATGAGTAGCATTTGATAGCTTGCTATTAATTACACGTGATTTGGAAATCCAATTGTAATCGTTCGTATATAATATGGGCACTGTCTTCTTCTTAAAAAAAAACTCTCTGTTTCAAATGATAGTACCGTTTCTAAATATATTTTGTCCTGTACGTTATACCGACCACATGTTAGATTTTATTATATCTGGGGAGTGTTTCACAAAGACTAAGATCGACTTTAAGTTGGACTATAACTATGGCAGGCCGTTCATGCCACTGTTTGCTCTCACCATTACGATCTTTAGATAATATTTATTCCTTTAATAATGAATTATCAAAAAATGTAAATTCTGTAGATTTGTGACCATGATTTGTATATCCCTTGAGAGACAATTGCCAGTAAAAGGTGAGAGCAAACAGTGGCATGAACGGCCTGCCATAGTTAAGTCCAACTTAAAGTCGATCTTAGTCTTTGTGAAACACCCCCCTGATGATCATATGAATTTGCAAGTCCTATACTAGAGTTTGGATCAAAACTGATGAGGTGTCAAGTGAAATGTTACTTTCGACGTCAATTTATGTTCATAACATTGGATATCGTATTGGACACCAAAGAAATGACAAAATACCTTGGACTTGCCAATTATGAACTTCGTTCGCAAAGTTTCCCAGTGCTATTGCAATGAAACGAAGCGCCATCAATGACACCATAGAGTTCCAAGCATATATGTTGTAAGCTCCCTCGTGAAACAGATGGCGCAACATCAAATCCGGTGAACAACAACTAGAAGATGGGGGAAATGGAAGTCATAATTCTGTCTTCGGACAGTTCAAAGATGACTATACGGCCATGAGCGTATAAGGCGGGGGGCATGGGAATGCACCCCCCCCCCCCTCCCTTCTCCCCGAGAAAGTGAAATTACTTATAATTTATTAAGAATAAAGCAAATTGTTAAAGATAAAGTTGAGTTCTGGTCAAGCGATTGCATTGTGAAAGAAACGTTGTGGAAACGATCAGAAAAGGTTGATCATCTAGCATATAAGTGTTGGTGTGTACTGCAAGGTTCTGGAATCATCAAAATGATAAGATATTTGGCCCAGTCTTGGTGAAGTTACAAGCACTGTACTCAGAAAGATGTATATGGGACTACACGAACATGTGGCATAAAATTTTTTATTTTGTTGCATGCTACATGCCATATTTAGAATATTAAGGCATTTGAAGAGCCATGCTTTTCAGGGAACATTTTTTATCTGATGTTCTTCCACACTTGCATAATACAATGGTAACGCTCACAACTTATTTCTCACCTCTTTCCAGAACTCAACATTCTCTTTAAGCCTTTTACATGTGACGCATTATAACGACATAAAACGTAATGGCGTATCAAGAATAAAAATGAAATTAAAAGGAAAAAAACAAACAAATAAAGTAATAATAAATAAACGAACGAATGAAAACAAATGAATAAATAAACATAAGAATTAATACATGAACCCCTTAACAGATTGATAGGTTAATACATAATAAGTGACTGAATGGATCAATAAATAAATTATGAATAAGAAATAAATCAAATTGCTCAATCAATCAATCAATAAATTAATAAATCAATAATTGAATAGACAGATAAATAAATAAACAAATACTTGGATAAATTGATAAAATTGATAAATTGATAAATAACAACAACAACAAAAAAGAGATCCCCCATTTGCTAACCGGGAGGGAAGATACATTTTGTCCTTAATACATAAGTGTGTATCAAGTATGGGGCAGATTTGGGGTCGGGGGGAACGTGCCCAACCCCCGACCGTTCCGCCAGTGGACTATACACAATGACTGGAAAGTTCCTCTATTGATTACAAAGGTAAAAACAATGGTCGGATGTTGAATGGGAAAATTGCACCTGACAGTGGGTACGTTCGGCTCCTGTAGTCTGGAGTCTCTTTAGCGGCGGGAGTGGCAAGCACGTAATAGAATTGGAGAGGCATTATTCTAGTAATTCGCGCTAGTTAAACGACGATTCGTCTCAATTTAGCACGGAGCGAACCCTGAAGGTATTCCTACCATTATCAGATTAAACCGTTCATTAAAGGAGTTGAAAAGCTGAAAGCGGAAAAAATGGTGGAATCACTTTCCTGGCTTTCGGCGACCACATGAAAAGCCTATACATTTGTTTAAAAAAGGGGTGTGCATTAGCTAAAGTTAGGTCTCAATGGGCTAGAATTAAAAGAGAATGGTAAATATAGGAAGGTACATGTGGATATAAAGAGAGAGGAAGTGACTGTGAAAGGAAGATATTTAGAGAAGGGAGAGAAAACAGAAAAGAGGTGATTGAGAGAGATGCGCGAGGGAAAGCTGGACGGAAAAGGATAGAGAGAACACCAGAGAGAAATAAAAATACAAACTTCTATAAAGGGAGAAAGCGACAGAGATCTGACATGCAAGGAATACAAACACGAAATAGTATATCAAAGTTTGAAGATAATAAAGGATCAAAGAAATTGAATCAAAGGGCGCAAGGGAGAAATAAGACGGGAGGGGGGAATACTAAAAATATTACGAAAAATTAGAAGAATGAAGAATAAAACAAATAAGAGTGCTACCTATATGAAAGCACAATGTTCAAAATGTCCCCTCTCACTGTGTACCACAGTGTGACACGCTGTCATGACTGTTAGCACATTGAATTACACAGTGTTTTCACTCCACTGTGATCACAGTGAGACTCTGAACACTGATGGCATATGTGGGCACACGTTGATCAGACGAAAGAGATATATCTCTTTGATCTTTTTCTTTGGGTGGGGCGTGACACAGTGTGACCCAGTATAAGAAACTTTTGTTCGGACCACATCGTGACCGCAGAGAGATTATTAAAAAAAAACAATAAACAAAACAGAGTTTGAAACATCCCATAATGTTGACAATGTGGAAACAATGTGTTTACTCTTTTTTTTTTCAAATATAATGACACAGTATGACTCACTGTGGATACATAAATCACTGATTGTATAAATACATGTGTGACCCCGATGAGATAAAAAGAAAGCTTCCAAAGTGTTAACAGTAAAAATATATATATATAAAAATAGTACTTACTGTAACAACTAAATTATTCATACCCTTACCAAGCAATTTTTTACGTATGTGATAAATGGATTTGTCCCGATTATGTTTCTTGAGAACGTGACATATTACAGCTTTCATCTAAAAGTATTCAACACAGTCCCTGATTCAACCAGTCCACCTTTCATTCTTGAGTTAATAAAAACACAAAAGAAGATCAAATCTACAAGGGGTATGAATAATTTAGTTGTGAACTGTTTACCTTGACGATATACCCTGCACATAGATGTACCATTCACATTTCCTTCAGCCCTATCTGTGGCATTTCTTGTAGTGGCACCACTACATTTTACGAGCAGGCGAAGGTTTAATAAAGGGGACATCTCAACATTATGACATCCCTTTTTGGTGCATTCCATAGGCTTTTAATGTAAGTTTGCCAAGCATAATCAAAAGAATAACGATGACACCATTTCGGTGCCAGGCTATGAGGTGGCAGTTAACTGTATTTTGGAAGTTTTTACGTTCTCAGCTCAGGAGGGGGAAGGGGGCTTATCTTTTCCTCAATTCTGAATCGAATGTCATGGTAAAGAAGCCCAAGCTTCTGTCTGTTACGGGTAGGCCTGTAATTAGGACTATTACTGAGGTCAGTTTTCCGCTCAACCCGTATGTAGAGTGATGGAATTGTTCAATAAGTCACCTGGAAGTTTGTGGGCTAACGTAAATTGGCAACCTCTTTATGTCAATTACAAACGTTCCTAGATGACTGTTCATATAGCCTCAAAACTGTGCGATAAACTTATACTGCTCACGGCAGTCTTATGTCTCCTGTCATTCAAGTTAAATCATTTGACTCGAATTCTGAAGGAAGAAAATCTGAATGTAAACTACCAGATGAACTTGAACTTGAATTAAATGGTCGCATGTTTGACGGTCGACAAAAAAAATGTTCCTGAATGTACATTCTATAACATGTCCCGTTCAGAGTACATTAATTTCTATGACTTCAAAACTGAATTCTTTTTTCGTAGGTCTAGAGATGCAAGGCCGATATGGGAGACTATCTCCTATTTGGGAGGATCGAATTGGGAAGAATTCTGGATATGTCACTGCCTTCATGTCGGAATAATATGTCACATGCTAAGGTCGACTAATTAATGTTCGTTTTTATCTTTGTACTGTAGGATGTAAAAACGATTCGGGTGCATTTATAATGGGATTGTGATTTACAATACATTCCCAGATAAACCACCATTTCACAAAGTTTTAAACAGTTGTTAATCTAAAAAGAATAAAGAGGAAACAATAAAGCAAGTCCAAACTGTTGAATATTTTGGGTACACTGTAACATCAAAAGGAAAAGTATTCATGAGATAAAGAAAAGAATGGCAAAGGATACATTCAATAAGAAGAAACCCGTAATGAAAAAATAAGAACATTATACCAGGGAGATCCCTGATCATACCATGAAAACCAAAATCCGCGTCTGGAGTCATATATCTGGTCAGTATTCTTCTCTACGGCTGTGAGTGTTGGACAATAAACAAAGAGATGTAAAGAGGATTAGAGGCTACAGAGGCCTATAGTTCCTGAGAAATATCTTGAATATATAATGAACACAAAAGATAACAAATCAAAGAGTATTCAGAAAAGCAAGAGTAAAATTATCACTCATCAACACAATGAGAAATAGGCAAATTCAATTTGTTGGTCACATAATTATACATTAATTATTAGCTTTAAAAAAAATATTAGCAGGGAAGATTGCTGGAAAGAGGGGGAGGGAAGGCAATGTCTTACATATTTGCATAGCCTGAAAAAATGGGCAACCAAAAATGAAATCAGCAATACCAACTTTTTAAGAATAGCAGACATTAGACAGAAATAGAGGGCCATGACCGCCGATGGCTGAAACAGACATGCCACTTGATGATGATGATGATAATGAATCTGTGAGCAATCTTCAATCATTTTGCACCACAAACTCGAAGGAACTGAATGTGTTTTAGCAGAATATTACGCAACATAAATGCAGTGAATTACCAAAAGTATCATACACTCAAAATAACAGGAGATGATGATATGATAAAAGACGAAATTGAAATGGCTAATTGATGATCCGGTAAATTTTCATTTTCTAAAGTAACTATTTCTATGACGATCATAATGATAGTTTTTCACCAATGTTATAGAGGTACAATATTTCCAAGAATTCACATCTAAAAAAAAAATGAATCTCAAATTTTGATGAGAGCTGAAACCTCCATAAATCTACCGATTTACCCACACATCTAATTTCTCTTTCAAAGGTACTTTCTATCACGATTTTGTTCTCCCCTTATAGGACTCTTGGGATATTGATAAATTCCAATTCTTCAACACTCTGTACTATTTTGCATCTTCTCTTTGTCTCAGCTTTTCTTCGTGTATTTCCTTTCCTTTCTCGCTTTTTATTTTTCATGTCGTTTTCTCTTCTTCCTATTTTCTCTAAATTATGCTGAGTATTTTCTATTTTTCTGTCTCTCCTCAACCGATCTCTCTTTCTCTCTTTCTCTCTCTCTCGTTCTCTATCCTTGCCCATCCATGCCTGCTCTCCTGTCTTTTCCTCTTCAGTCTCCTTCACCAAGTCTTGTTGCTTTCCTACTTGAAAAAACTTCATTTTTTCTTAGGGTCTTCCCTCTTCTTGAACTCGGTCTAAACGGCGCGTGGATGGGTAAAGAAACACCTTTGCCTCGAGACACGTACGAAAAACGAGGCGAGCTGTATCGGCGAAAATGGGTAACATCGAGCGTCGGGCGACACGACCAGAGCCGACCGCTACCCCGCCGGCTAGCAGCTGCGGGATGACGCGGACAAAGGAGCGCTCAGGGCTTACGGATCGCGCCTCGAGGGTCGCGCGCGAGCGCGTACGTCCGAGCTCGGTTCGTGCGTGGCAATCGCAAACCAAATAGACGAAACAGTGCACCATGTGACCAGGTAAACATAGACGGGTAGCCTCAAGTCTATAGAACTGATTACAGAGTTGAAGGATGCCAAACAAAATATAAGATGAAAGTTGAAAGTAGATACAGCAAAAGAGAAACAGAGAGAGAGAGAGAGAGGAAGTGAATGAGAGTGAGTGGGTGTGTGTGTGCGCGCGTGTGAGAATGTGGATGGTGTGTGTGTGTAGGAGAGAGCGAGTTGTGTTTGTATAGTGTTTTTTTGTGTGTGTGAGGGAGAAAGAGAGAGGAAGAGAGAGGAGAGGGAGGTGTTTAATGAACATTTAAGTGTATAGTAGATGAATAATTCGTAATTGGTCTAGATATATTTTTTTGTAAAACAAGAACTGAATAGGTACATTCAATGAAAAAGATATTACACAGATAGGAAAAAGAGAAAAAAATCACCAATTTTAATCTGAGAATTTAAGGAGGTTGTTAAATCTCAGTGATGGTCAAACACTGTAAAACACAATCAATTAAATTAATAACGAATCGTTAATGCTTGCCCGTATTTTGTAATCTCTTTTGCTATAATTTGATTATTTTGTTTTGCCTCCCTGTCAATCCATAGTACATCAGTGAATTAGACTATGGTTTAAATTTAAACCACCCCTTTAAATTCTGGCCAAAAAGAACGGAAATACTTTTAACCATGGCAAAAAAAAACTGGAAGAGGGAGAAAACTGGTGGTAAATAAAGGTGAAAGGAATAAAAAGTGGGAGAGAAATTCAATTCAATATAAAAATAAATAAATAAAAAAGAAAAGGAGAAACAAGTTCACGAATGAAAGCAAGGGAATAGCGTCCCTATGTACTTGTAAGTTGAGAAGATTGGGCCATTCCATTCCAAAAGCTTTAATCAGTATATTTGTAAACTCGTTGAATACAGTAAAAGTTTTAAGGTTAGCAACCTCTACTAATTTATCTTAACATTCTTAAGTCTTAACCAAGTCGACAGAGAGTTACCATCGCAGAAGCAGACAACACTTTCCTCGAGAGCAAGCGGAAAAGGGGAGTGAGTGAGAGAGAGAGAAAAAAGGCGCGAGATACTAATCATGAGCAAGCGAGCGAACGCAGAGAGCAGACGACAGTGACTCTAGCTCTTCTAAAAAGCGCGGGCCCACAATCCACACACACACACACACACACACACACACACACCTATATCATCCTTGTCTCCCGATATCGCCTGTCTATCGGTGATTTACCGCCGATACCAGAGCCAAATTTAATGAAAAATCCCCCGTCACAAGCACTGCAGGTAATTTTGATTGACGTCACCATGGCAACGCTCGTTATTAAAAAAGTGGGGGACCCTGACAAAGTCGAATTTCCCCGACGCGAATCATTATGCGCGGGCCATATAGAAGTCGCCACAGCACAACCCAGTTTTTTCTCTTTTATATCGATAGCTTTAAGGCAGAAATCACAGTTTTGTTTGAGGGTCCAATCTTATGATATAGATCGAGTCAATAAAGATAGGTAATAAATAGGTAGCCACGAAGTCTTTCAAGCAAGCCTTTGGATATTTTTTAGCTGCCTGCCATCTGCAGACGATAAATATTTGGCGCGCTATAGGGCTCAACAGGAAAATTTCAGATAAACGAAAGGGTCATAATAAAAAGCCCGTTCCACTGCAATAACATTCATCAGTGGCAGAATATAGTAAGTCGCATGTACTTTGTTTCCTTTTAAACTCTCGGATATTATCTATATATTTTTCATTTTGGTTCGTGTGGCATTTTAAAAGGACGATGATTCAAAAGCCAAGAACAAAAACATAATTTAGAGATTTATTCCTCTCAAGAACATTATCAAAGGTAACTTGTAGTCTTTGTACAATGAAAACAAAGTTGAATTTTTACAAATTTTGAATGATTAAAAAAGACAATAAGCAAAATTGTTATTGCAATTGTCTTCCCCTAAAATCAATTATGTAATAATTCAAATTAAATCGCAAATTTTACACACAAAAATGGGAAAAATGCACAACAATGTAAATAGTTTCTCCATCAATGGGAAAATTCGAGAGAAAAAAAAACGAGAATCCAACTTCCCCCCTGAAAATGTAATAGACGTCAAGAAATCAAAATAGTTTCATAGGCTCAGATATGATGGAATATTTCATTGTGAATCTCATTCTTTTCTTTTACGAACAAAGATACTTTTGACTTTCTTTCTTCTATAATTATGTCTGTTTTATCGGTATCTACTACACTCTGGCTTAGTTTTCACCACATTCATGACCATGTATCTGTCATCATTTAATGAGTTAATCTCTCTCTCTCGCTCTCTCTCTCTTTGTCCCTTTTCCCCATTTATTTGATGTCATCATGATGCTAAATCGCTTTGAGCTCTTTCTTTCTCCTCCTTGTTTCTATATTCTGTGTAATTAAAACGTTGTGGTCACTTGTGATGTGGGCCAAATCGAGATAACGAAGCGCGCGCGCGCACAGATGATGAAAATCGCTCGACCTCAAAATCTCCAATCGATCGAAACGCAGACGACGATATAGATCTCAAGTATCTAAACTGTGTTATCGTTTTGTCACATGATCCGTTTTGGTCATCCCGGGTTAGTCAATGAATAATGTACGTTGAATTTAAAATGCAGCGATAACGAGAGGCGATCGAGATTTCTTTATTAAGAGAACGCGGGCATACCGACTGTGGTCCAGACTTACTTACGGGCAATTACAGATTTGAGTGGCGTCAAAACGGCAAATGAATCATTGTGTGCGTCTAGTGTTCTAGTGAAAATCCCCGCATCCCGCCTAAAAGTTGTGGAAGCACTAATCATCTCCACTGTAAGGACTTAAAGTTTCTTTCGCAACGAAAAAAACAACAACTAAATAATAACTACAGTAGGATGCAATGAACTGAGTTCATCTTACTAATAAACGTTTTTGTTTTCACTAGGAATATATTTTTCATATACATGCAGACATGTCTCTAAAATTGTTTCATCTCTGGTTGAAACACATACGAAAAGTACGTCGCCCGGCTGGCAGAAGGGCGCTAGCGCGCGAGCGACTCGAAAACTACTTTTCTAATTTTTTGCATTTAAAGATTTGTTTTGTATTTAAACTGCTTTCCGTTCCGAAAATTGGTTAAAACTTAAAATACTAATAGAAATTTATAGTAGAGCACGGCTACAATTTTTTTTCGGAAATAAGTCACGTTTTATAAAAGTTTGAGGCGATTTAGTGCTAACACCCTTCTGCTTAGCGCTTCATTTTTGACCTGAAATTCGAGCTAACGCCCTTTTGCCAACCAGGAATTTACTGTACTTGGAGAAGTGGTTGCGGCACGGTCTTCGCTTTCCCGGTTTGAAAATGTGAACACAGTATATTTTCAGTGTTTGTCTTTGAAACAGGAGCTACAAATGAATTCAAAACCATAGTCAATAACATAAAACTCATTTGTATTTTGATATAATTATACGTAATCTACAATTTATGCAAAAAAAGCTTATCACCCCCTTTCTCTCTCTCTCTCTCTCTCTCTCTCTTTCCTTACAAAGACCGCATAACAGGCACTTGGTAAGTAGAACCGAAAGCGTTTTGGGAGTACTCAACTATATACGGATGTCGCTTTCTGATCCCTATCATAGTACAGGGGGTTTACAGGAACCTTTGATCTCTAGGGCAAGGTTCGGTTGGGACTGACACAAACTTAAGGGGCAGGTGGGGTTCCTGTCATCTCTTATGATTTGCATAAACATTAAAAGTGCTCTCTAACTTTCGAAATAGAATGGTGCAAAGGGCAGCAAAATTATATAGAAAGGAATATCTGATGGATGATGATGGTATGGAATTTCTTCAAATCACTCCTCTTGTTAAGATAAGCAATTCAATTACTTACACTTTTTTTTTCTTCAAAATGTTAAAAAGCAACCTTTCAAAGAACAGTCGAACACGGTGAAAAGAATGAACTTGTCTTAATTCATTCAACTGTAAAGACACCTTGATGAGCCTATTGGATATTCTTTTCAGAGATACAAGTGGGTAACATTAATCAATATTATAATAAAGGGAAAAGGCTCTACTACAAAGAACATTTTTAATATTAAACTGTTATTTTGTATATGATATTCCTGTATAGTGTTCCATGTACTTCTTTTTTTCTCATATTCTCCATCCCTCACTGTTTCTGTATCTGTAGGCCTACGAAACAAAAACAGTGAGATTACACTTTATCATAAAAAATATAACAAATTGCTGGGATTTGTACGCCCACATCATAAGTAGAATCCCCAATAATAACCAATAACGAATAAAAATCAAATTACAATCTTATTCATGAAATGCCTATTAATAAAACATTGTCTTCTATTTGTATTGGAAGATATTTGAGTTGCACGCATAAAATGGTGGTGGAAGAAAGTGGCTAAGTTGGTATTCCCAGTGCATATACACATCACTCACGATTGCTCATAGAAAACGAATTAGCAGACGTGTGAGTACCGAACCGAATCGGTAAAATGAGCGGGAAACAAATTGAGTCAAACATATCAGTGGCACGAGCAGCGCGCGCAAATACAAAACGTGCTATGCCAAGCAAATCACTACTATCTGGTGGCTATACGCGCTGATTTTGGGGCGAAAAGATGAAGAAAGAGGTAAGAAAAACATCAGAGGTGAGAGAGATAGAGGAAAAATATGGAATCTCTCAAGGGAGCGTTCAAAAAACCGGTACCGTAAGGAGATGATAGGGTCCATTGACACCTAATTAAAGACCCCAGATTAGTTACAAACCTACGCTAATCGCCGATAGCGCGCCCCGCAGTTGCCGCGTGGGTCATGCTCGCTGCGCCGATGCTGGTGCTGCGGGGTGCGGTAACCCGCGCGTGAAGCGTTTCAATATCCGAGGCAGGGGGGCTATACTTCGGAAGATAACGCACAAGGGTGAGACGAAGAAGAGGAAGATGTTGGAGAGAGGGTGTACCGATGGGAAGAAAGAGAGAAGAAAGATGTTGTGATACAATGAGATTGGGAGGTTTCTAGTGATACCAGTATGCAGAAGACAGAAGCATCTGAAGTGGTATATCGAGTTTCGCTCTACACATGTTCAAAGTATCATCTCATGCACGCTTCAAAGGCGCTTAGATATATCTTTCTCCGATTGCCTGAAAGAGTTAACGATATGATGATCTTTAGATGTCCTCTTCTTTCCTCACACGCACACGGAATCATTGGCTTAAAATCAGGTCTGTCTTAAACGAAGTGTGATTAGAATGAGATAGCCGATTCAATAGAAGTGACGGGTGTATCTAATCTATGATCTGACATCTAAAATAGCCCATCTTTTCAAAAGCCTGCCTTGACAAGTCCACAAAGTAGAATGGCTTGTGTCACTTACAATATCAAGAACACCCCAATATGTGGAATAATATAAATACACTATGATGGTAAGATGTATACTGTATAGTGACTTGTCTCCTTTATCTCCAAGTCACTCTCTCCCCATTGTCCTTCTAGAGCTTATTTCATAAATATTTTACCCTCTCTTTATATCACCAAACGCTCTTCTTTATTACAGTTTGTTCATAAGTAGACTTTTAAAATAAACTTTGCCCTTTTCCCTTCCCCTGTGGTGAGAAACCTGTTCTCAATACTCATTATTTCCACATCAAAACACGCAACAATTTGAAATTATAAGTTACACATTGTAGCCTATTATTACATCACTGTCTTCATGACCCTTTCCAAATATCAACAATGAACCAAAGTTAAATTATTTAACAATGTTCTCTGTAAAAGGACTATGACTGTGAAGGGAGGGGGAGGAGCTAGTATATGGATCAGATTTAATCTTTTATTCAACTCATGTTTTAACTCCCCAACCAAGTCATCAAGCAAAAACGTTAAAGTTGTCGCTAGATAACTTTTACCCCGTTAAACATTTCGAAAACAAGCTAAACTAAATAAAAGAAAAGATAGGAAAAAAAAGATAAACGATTTAAGAGAAGAAAAGAAAAACATAGACTTGTGTACCGTACAAATTTATCCACAACAGCGTGCCTGCACGTATTCAATCCCACGTAATCACGCTTGCCTCCCGGCTACTATACAGCCGTAATTATTACTAGGCTCTTGAAAACAAGGAAGAAAGGAAGATAATCCATAACGAAGAAAATAAATGTTTATTTGAAGGAAATGTTTTCGAATTTTGCCAATTGAAATTCTCAAAGGTCACCCAATGGTCAGATTTTATCTGGAAAGGTTTCTTTGTTAAAGCAATAAACGTGGATAAGGCAAAGAAAGTATATAAACAAAAGACAAACAATGTCTTTGGATGAAGAAATAAGCAGGTTGATATGGTTTTCTTGTATTTCACTTAAGTTATGAATCTTTCCTCTGGGACTATAGATTGTAGATTTGTTGTTTTCAAGTTAAAAATTTGATAGACAAAGAAACATTCTATAAGAACAAAGAAAGGTTTGGAAAAGAAAATTTGTTTTTAGTTTAACTTTCACCAAAGTCACTTGTCTAACTCTATGCATAAGTGTTTTACATTTTAACTGGTTGGATGACACGAGACAAAGGCCGATCGTAGATACTGAATTTCCTCACACGATATAACATAATTAGATTGTTGCACTATAATCATTGTAATATATTGGTCAGCCTAAATGCCAATATCACTATTTTCTTAGAACATGTTGAGTATTACATTTAAATCATTGAAAATTTAAAGGCAATCGATTCAAAATCAGTGTTTTCCTAAATAGGCCTAGTTAAAAATCAACGACGTTTGAATTCAGCAGGATAACTTAGTTTGATACATGTCCCAATTATGTACTGTACTAGAAAGATTGTATCCAATTTGACATTATATACATATTAATTGATGTTAGGACAAAAATGATATAGAAACCAAAAATAAAATTCAAATTCAAATCATGGTGATATAATACAGTGAAGAGGGGGTAGAATCCCATAAACATTACCACACAAGATCGTTTTGTGGGGCACGACTGAATGGTTTAGGAAGTACATGCAACATTAAAAGAATCAATGTTTTTGTCAATAGAGCAGTGTATCAAAAACGTCTGACCGCCCCACTCTTTACACGCTCATGCCAATGGGTCTGAAATAGAGGGGGCGCACATATTATATTATACGTTTTTTTTAGAGATGGGGGTACTCTTGGGGATTCCCCCCATCCCCCCTCTCTCCCTCCCCCTCTGGATCAATCACTTCAATATAATTTTATGGGAATTTTATATATATATCCTAAACCTTTCCCAGGAAACCCCATTAAAATATGATTTAACTTTTTATGCTGATCTTCACAATGAAATGTGGAAATTGAGTATTACTATTAGTGTGTCATTAAATATGTCAATGGCCCGCATTCTGGGGTCGATGACCGAGAAAGAAGAAGAAGAAAATATCACGCGTTTTGGCTATTTTATTTTCTCTTAATACCTTAAACGACACCTTATTTTCTTTACTTCCCGGCTTTCCTGGCTGGGGCCAGTCAATTCTGGACCAACATGAAGGTAATATGAAGAGGTTCTTCGATCTGCTAAAGTGCGTTCAACCGCGGGTATGCGTCGAACGGAACCCGAGACAACCCGGAGCTGACTAAACGTGGATGTGGATAGAATTCGATACTTGGGAAAAGGAAACACGGATAGATAAAGGGGGAAATGGAGTAATATGAGAGAGAGAGAGAGAGAGAGAGAGAGAGAGAGAGAGAGAGAGAGAGAGAGAGAGAGAGAGAGAGAGAGAGAGAGAGAGAGAGACGAACAGCAAGGGGAGTGAGAGAGAGAGACCGATGGATCGATGGACAGATAGCTATAGACAAAATGGAAAGAGAAAGAAGTATACAGAGATGTACAGACCCAACAAAAGAGAGATACAGACGGTACTTTTGTTTCTTTTGGCCCTGGAAAGAAAGAGCAATATAGACAAAGAAAAAGAGAAGAGAAACTATCCCTTTAATTGTTCGAGTTGGCGAAATACGACAGGGAAAAGCTGCATTAAAGCTGTCAATCAACCTATAAAGATGACTTTTATATATTCTCCCTTTCGCCCCCTTTTCAAGTAAAACATATACATGTAATTTATTTATTTGTATTTTTATTTTGAGAAAAAGATTACGTATACAAGACTACCAAGAAATGCTAGGGTTTCATTCGTTAAATTATCAAACAATATTAACATGATTAAGTTACCAACATCTTATACCTCTTGTTTTTTCATCATCTTCTTCTTCTTCTTCTGCTTCTGCTTCTGTTTTTGTCTCCTTCGTCTTTCTGTTGCTTCATTGTCTACATTACAGATCTCAACTATAACTTGGGTAGATATTACAATTTCTTGCAGAAATTTCTAGCGTGAACCGTGTAGACCGTAGTTTAAGTTAACTTAGGTAGGTGCGAACGTATTATCAGATGATAACGACAATTTTAACTGTATGAGTAGAGTCAACTGTACACGGGGTAGCCCAAGTAAATTTCACCCCAGCCCTCCGCATGGGAATTCTATCTCTCGGTTAATGAAGTTCTTAAAACAACCACTGCTATTATACATCTTAGGTAGATGTAGACATGTTATAACAGAATGACGGGAAATACTTTCCTGACGAAAAAGGAACAGCGGGGGAAAATGATGAAAATGGAACGAAGAAGAAAGAAAAGAAGAAGAAAGAGAAAAAGAAGAAAGAAGAAGCAGAAGCAGATAAAGAAGAAGAAGATGAAAAAAGGATTTAAGAAGAAAATGAATGTGAAAGAAGAGAGGTAGAAGATAAGGAGAAGAAAAGAAATTTTAAAAAAGAAGAAATTAAAGGTAAAATACAAGTAAGAAGGGTGAGGAGGAAGATGGAAAAATAAGAAGAAGAAAGAGAAGAGGAAGAAGAAGAAGAATATGGGATCCGAAGCAAACAATAAATTATTTCAAAGGAAATCAGATTTTTTGAAAGCTTTGGTAAATGGGTCTAGGAATTTTGATAAATCCAGATTAAGTGAAGCAATTTTATGCTCATTTACTGGTAAATTGTTACTGTTTTCCTATACTAGTGTACTTCGGAAAAACTATGTGTCTCTGACAATATCTTGCATCTAACATGATTATTTAAGAAACCTTTGCCAATTAATTACTAAATGCCCATTTTCATCTCATTCCAAGCGCCAATTCTCTCTAATTCCTTCTCTCTCTCTCTCTCTTTATACTGTACATAATTATTCTCACGTATTAATTGGTTCATCTGTCATAATCATATAGTACAATCACATCCACAATTTAATGAAAGAAATCTACACAAAAATATAAGCAGGGAAATTTTTATTTTACTAACAAAAATAAACAAATAATAACTATATTGTAAACAAATATTCATATAATTAAAAAGAAATCAAGTAATATCTATCTTTTACAAAAATGAATATTCATTATTTACAAACATAAGTACATCAGTACAAATAATGAAATACATATGTACGATTCATAAACAATTGATTCCACTTGTGTAAGTCAATAGCAATACCATGTCATGAAAGCCGGAAATTTTGATCCCCTTTTGACCAGATGCCCAAATCTGGACATTTTCATTATTTACAAATATATATAAATAAATACAAATAATGAAATACATATGTACGATACATATACAATTGATTCTACTTGTGTAAGCCAGTCTGTCATGATGAAAATGAATAAGGAGAAGAAGTAAACAAATTATGGAAATATTTGGTGAATAATGCAACAGTACTGATACAAAAATGGATCAATAAATCAGGATACAACATTAGTTGTAAGATGTCAAAGAGAAAAAAATGAATAAAACAGAGATGAATTTGAGTGTTTGTTTTTTCTTTCTTATCCTTTTTCACCAATCATCAAGGCCAAGAAGATAGGCCTTAGTACTACCATACCACTTCAAGGTCAGGATATGGGGAAAGACAATGATTCATATTTCCCTTTTTTTAATTACAATTTTTACATTTCAAATGTATATCATATTGATCTTTCGGCAAACACATTGTCAGATATAGCCTCAAAATATGTAACACTCATCAGCATAGGGGAATAGCAGGCTGGCTTGGGGAAATTGTGTCAAATTCAAAGATTGGGACATAACTCTGCACATCGGAATGAAAATGATGGTATAAGCTGTAATATCTACACGTGTGTCGCGGCGTTGGGTTTCAGAAATGCCACCACAAACGAGTTTTGAACACTCCAAAATACCATCACCCAAGAAGAAACTGTCCTCATTTACTTCTCGTCCAGGCATCTACCATAATTTCCACCTTGCCAGCACCCAAGACATGGCTCGCAGGCTGGCGCCAAACGTAACGTGATAACAAAACACAGAACAAGACTTCCAGTAGAGAGAAAGTTTATTCAGTGTGGAAGAAGAAATAACATTTCGGTGCGCGCGCTAAACCGCCATCGGTCGTCTGCGGGCGAAATGGACGCAGGCGAAGGAATGTAATAAGAAACTCTCGCAAAAAACCCCATCACTGCTAACCATTCCGTAATAATCCGCTCTATATAGGATTTACTTTATAGAAAAGGAAAATAAAAGAGGGAGAGGGGGAAGCTAGGAAAAGCCCGGACTAAGTAGAGATAGAGATAATTGAAGGAAAGCTGCTTGGGACTGCTGCGTTGTTAGTTACGGGCCTTTCTTTTGAATGAGGAAATGAATTTGAGATGATTGAGGAATGGAGGCGTTCGCGTTTATGTAGCACTGTCCAGAAGACGAAAAACGGAGGATACTTTTGCGCATTAGCGAAGGGGAAATGTTTTCTAACGGGCTGAAATGGGAAAGGAAACGGCTGCCAGTTGAACACAACAAGGAAAGAACGTGGTGCAGTGAACCCTGTCTATTACGCTAAGATCCTGGCTGCACTTAATCTATCAGGCCTGAAAGCCGAGGCTAAATAGAGAATAGACCGGACCTTGATGGGCAGAATTCGACCCTTAATGGACAGAAATGGCGAAGAGTTAGGGTTGGGAATCTAAAACGGCCGGAAAGTAGAAAGGGAGACATCAGAGAGCCGCGATTAAGAGAAATTAGAGTAAATATGGATTGTGTCCTATTCATGTCACGTGATGATGCGGGGTCATGACCTTTGCCAAACTATGAAGGGTGGTATGCTGGCAACGGAAGTCATCTTTTTCTTGGTGATGGTAACAGGTTTTGTATTTTTAAAACTGGGATTTCAGTTCTTTAGTTTTCACTCACAAAAAAAATATCTAGGCACTCTCTTTATCATGTTTTAACTGTCATGACAAAACATTAGTCCACAGTATCATAGCTACCAAGATAACTCAGAAATATAATTTAATGTTTAAAGTTCCAACCGCGCTTTCGACATGAGATAATAGAAGTTCTTCTCGAATCATCCCGACATTATTTTTTGTAAACATTTCCGCACATGTCGATACAGTTCTATAAATGGTATACCTTTAAAATTGCCATAAAAGAAATTGAGGCATATGTAAGCATGATGTTAAACAAACAACTCAATGGTGCTCAAGTATTAGGAATTTCCTTACTTTTATATCCTTTTAAAATCAAATTATAGTAAGGTTCATAAAGAAACACTTGTATAATCATTTCCTACCGGTCGTAGTTTGCTTCATGTTGCTCCCTTGACACGATACCGGTTACTCATCCGAAGACCTCTTACAATATTAAATACGATAATTCAAAGAATTTTTACTCAGATTGGTATACCAACGAAGCTTGAAACACATTGTTGATATAAAAAGAAGAACGGGGACTAAATTACTCGATTTTCGTCAAACCATCCGGAACTATACTTATTCGTCATAATTATTCAAAGAATAGTAATTTTGTTATAAAGATTAACGTTACAAGATTATGAAATACAGGTTTAAACGGTGAAGGTTAAAAGCTATGTGAATTGTATTACTTCATCATGTTCATTATGTATTTTAACCAGATACAATATGTATTACATACATTTTATTATAATAATCCATGAATTTGACGAATGCCAACCAATATAACATCCCTTTCGTATTACGTGTATTTATCGATGGATTTACCGATTCCCCCAATGCAATGGAAGACAATAAAGAAGAAAATTTCGCATGAAACAGGAGAGATAGCACAAGTTACATCACTAAATGGTCGCCAGGCCGACATAACTAGGCAATTGCAGGCCCAAACACGGTGTAATTTGTTTGGAAGCAGTACCAACACGATCTCAATTCCGTAGTACAAAAATATAACGTTAGAGGGTAGCAAATGGATTTTACGTTAGGTTTAGCTTTAGGATTTGGGATTAGAGTAAGGTATCAGTGAAAGGTCTAGGAATATGTTTTCATTTGCTCGGTAGTAATAATCTGACTCATGACAAATCATTACTATATTATTATATCATTTTTTGATGATCGTCAATCGAATTCTAATGTTGTGTCTATGTTTTTATGGCTTATGTTTATGTTCGGCACCAACCAGTGGAGAGAGCCTCTCGACAAGATTCCCAATCTTTGTAGGCAATCTACATTCATTGGCTGGTACCCATTATCTTTTTTGTTTTGTTTTTATTGTTTATACTGATGGCTGTGTTAAATTGCATTCTCCTGGATATGAAATAAATTTTAAAAAATAACAAAATAGGGTTGAAGTTAGGAATTCGATTAGTGTGTAAAATTGACGGCGAAACATTTGTCATCGGAGCAAGTTTCGTAGCACCATCATCACTTCATGTTTGATTAGGTTACAAAATCACAATCCGTGAATACAAACTAATATAAAAATCCCTGTTGTATTACATGTATGTATTTACTAACGGATTTAACGATTCCCCGAACGCCATGGAAGAAGATGGAGAAAAAATGGAAACTTCGCACGAAACAGGAAGATAGCCCGACGTATATGACTAAACGGTCACCAGGCCGACATAACAAGGCAATTGTAGATTCAAACATGATGTAATTTGTTTGGAAGCAGTACCAACACGATCTCAATTCATCGTACAACAATGCCTACCACGACACGACATGGTAGGTAAGAAAAGAATCGAGATTGATTGTATTTGCACGAATTATGAGATAAAATTGACTCGTGGCACCCATTTATGCGTATAAATAAGATACAAGAATATTCAGTGGACACTGTTGCTTTACACGATCGCTTGCAAATTCTGTTTGAATAAAGATATATCATTATGTTGTAAAGTCAGTAAGGTAGTTCTTGAGGCGGTTGGATGTGCTGAAATATCTGATCTATACTAACTTGTGTTACTATGAAGAAGATTTTGTTTTGAATGCTCCCAAAACATGTTTCATCTGTTCACAGAAGAGATTTTTCATAATGGCGCTTTGTTTTAAACGCAGATCGTGGAATCCTGCAACAATCATTCTCAACTTTCATTTTGATTTTAGTATTACCATTATCACTCATATCCAAGCGAAAGTGCTAATATTATATCACACAATATAGCAATTATGTTCGAAGATATTCTTCAAGACATATGGTACTGTCGCATCACACTTTCGCCCTCCGATTGTCGTAAAAATACTGGTGTTGTTGTTTTTATTGTGAGATCATGTAGTCCCTAACAATCAACGGAAGACATGAACATTTCAGAATAATCATTAAAAAAAAACAAATATTAGATTGTTCTTATAACATATGCCTTTCAACACATTTACCGAACAGTATGTTGGGGCAACCACAATGTTTAGAAACATAAAATATACAGAATAGCACTGGCGTATGGAGTTCAGCTGGCGTACACCCCCACTCTTATTAGAAAGTATAGATATATAAAAAAAAAATTTAAAAAAAATTATAGTGGGTCTACTGGACTCTGTGCTACCTCGATAGATTCCACACTGGGCTATCATTTTAAATTCCTTTTAAAAGGCGTCTCTAGGTCATTTTGCATTTTTAATGGGGTTGAGAGTTTGACTAACTTTGTTGACAATTTAGAACGACATCTTCCAACAAGAAAAGAACAGGTGATTAACTTTAGTGATTTTTAGACAAGATACGAAAATAAATCAAACCACGAATGGGGGTGTCACAGCGCCCCCACCCCCCCTCCCCAACCCAACCACCTGCATTTGCCTCTGCCTGGACAGTGGATACGCCATGGATACATACTATTGGAAGCCCCAAAAAAGAGAAATGACAAGTGAAATATGATGAAGAATAGTTAGGCCTACGTTGATCGATTGATGCTAAGCACTAGGGGAAATGGGCGGGAAGCAGAATTTTCGCTCACTTTGTACCCTGACATGAACATGTCGTCTGCAAGGCATCGAGTAACATACCAGTATTTGCCCAACCACCGTATGGACCACGCCATGAATACGGATGATCTCTCCAATCCATTTTTTTCAGTTTTGAAGGCCATAACTACAGCCTTAGAATCCATTGGATAAATGTGGATGGTGAGCTCATGTGTTATGCAGTCCCACGCGTTTACTTTTACGTGATTTTAAAGGTAAAATGGAAGCAACCAAATTAAATGTATTTCTTGTTGCAAATTAAGCTCGATTCAGCCGACAAACCGCTTAAAGTACACTGTATAACATTTTTTTTTTAAACACCATGCATAGATACGAACGTGATAAGACAGACTATGTGTCGTTTTAATGGCAAAATATCTGGAAGGATATGCTCGGCTCGCCTTGCTCGGCTCGCCTTGCTCTCTCGCAGATAGGCTACCAATGCGTGCGCATGGTGACACGAAAGCTTATACCCGTCTCTCTTCCTGAAAAAACTAGCAAAAGTAAACTTTCAAGAGGTAGGCTAATTAAACAGTTGGAGAGCTACAAAATTCAAAATTCAATACAGAAAATAAATATTAAACATTATTTAAAAAAAAAACAGCTAGAATCAGCGGATCGGTTTGGACTTTGACCAAAAAGTACCCCGAACCTCTCGGCATCACTTCAAGTAATTTACACCGGTCGTCTCCTTTAAGACCTTAAGCCATCGGCTGTGGCGGATGGGCACGTTAAGAGCACGGGGAACGGGAGGCGGTCCCGTTTGACTCGTTACCGCCGTTCGCTCATCAGATGTGCTCCGATACTTTTCGCCGCTAACCCTGTTTACACTATCAGTTCAGTCCCACTTATACAATTTGGCGTCTTCAATCGTTGTGCACATAACATGTAACCTTACGTACTCTCGTCAATATTTTATGCTCACTGCCAGATAAATCAAAGACGCAACAAGGAATTTAGAACATACCTGTCGTAGATTAGTCCGACAAATAGCTGGGAACCTTTAGATTTAGCCTCTCAAGAAGAACATCGAGCACTGAAACAAAAAAAGAGGAATAACAGAGATAACAAATAATATTATTTAGAGAATAAATAGATTAGGATCATATCTAGTCAGTACTCTTTAACAAAAATAGCGATACGAAACACGATGTTACGTTTTCTTGATTATCAGTGTACTTAATGGTCTAATCTAAACAGGGATTTGGCGTGTTTTTACACCACCTGTCCTTTTTCCAAGGGTCTAAAATATACGGCATTGTCATGTATGTTAGCCTAAAGGCTGATTCCTGACTTCTTTTTCTTTTTTGTAAACATTAACATGATAACGTGTATTTCTTGTATTTAGTATAAGTTTACTTATACTTTATATATCTTGTTCAGTAAAAACATTATACAAGGTTTTAAACTCTATTCCATGGATAGAAAGTTTCCATAATCTTATTCTATAGTCTTATAAGCCAGCAAGACGTCTCACACTTAATTGCCACTCTCGTTTAGATTTTGCTTTAATTCTAAAAAGTATTGGCTTCTCTATTGCATACCCTCTAAGCAATAATCCTTGCCATTTCTTTGTCTCTTCCAACGTTACTTTGTTGCCAAAGGTACCTGTTTTTATGAGACAGTCTTTCTTTATTTGGGGGTTCTGTCCTCTCAATTCGATATATTCTTTCTTTCACACTTTTTTGAGCCTATAGTCTTACAAATAGAATTGCTTCATATATCATTTCGCTCTTTGCCTATAAAACTCTCTCTCTCTCTCTCTCTCTTTCCCACACACACACACACACACACACATGCGCACGCATACCCTATTTTCGCTTTCCCCTTTTTCTCTCTCTCTCTCTTTCTTATTTTATCCTTACTTTCTCTTCCTTTCTCTTTCTCTCTTTACATCTCTTTCCACCCCACCCTCTCCCCTCCCTTCCTCTGTCTTCATATACATATTGGTTCAGATTCATTCTTAACAGGTTTTTCACCTTATCTCTCTCTCTCTCTCTCTCACACACACACACCTACACACACATATATGTTTTCGCATCCCCCTCCCTCCTCTCTCCATCTCTCTCTCTCTCTCTCTCTCTTTCTCTTTCTCTCGCTCTTTCTTATTTTACCCTTACTCTTTGATACTTCCTGTCGCTCTCTCTCGCCACCTCACCATGTCAATCTCTTACTACATCATTTTGATTTCGTTTCTTACAGTACCGCCCCTTCTTTCTCTCGGTCTCTCCTTCTCATACTGTCAATCCATCTCCCTTGTCTCTCTCTCTGTCTGTTTTTATTTTGTAGTTATCCCATCTCATCACATCATTTTGATTTCTTTTCCTACGGTACCCCCCCCCCCTGTCTCTCGCTCTCTTCATCTCATATTGTCAATCCCTCTCATTGTCTGACTCTCTGTCTGTTTCTTCTTTTTCTTCATCCCATCTCTTTTCTTGCGGTTCTACGTTTTTCTTATTTAGACAAATCTACTTCTTCCCTTATTTCTCTTTTACTGTCTCCTTTCAATTTTCCCTTCGACAAATTAGCTTTTAAAAGTATGAATAATGCAGAGCGAAAATGACGTTTATGATTGAAGACGAGATTTACGAATGCTCAGGAATAGGAAATTAGCAGATCTAGTAATAATCGGATTCTATCCAGCGTCCAATTTGGAGGGATTTCTCCGTAAAAAGCCCGGATATACTGAAATCATAAAATCATTTCGCGTAGGACTTACCAATGGCTATTCATTGTTACATAAGATAAACTGAAAAACAATTTCTCGCTCCTAATTAGTCATAGATCCGTCAGTCTACATATTTATTTCTGTTTTCTTTCTCGTTTTAAAGCGTAACGAATATTCCAAGCCCGGATATACTGAAATCATATAATCATTTCGCGTCGGCCTAACCAATGGCTATTCATTGTTACATAAGAAAAACTGAAAAACAATTTCCCGCTCCTAATTATTCATGGATCCGTCGGTTTACATATTAAGTTCTGTATCTATTTCTCTCTTTCTTCCAACAACCATCCCTACTTGATTCTTGATTCTTGAATGATCGGTTATTTCATGGGGATACCAATTAATTTGTATTTTACCTGTTTATAATTATGCTTGTGTATTTATCTATTTTGTTTTTGATGCTGTTATTTGTTTTATTATTACCAAACAGGGCCTCATGGAAGACCACCAAATTGGTGATATGTGCCACCCTGTATAAATATCATAAATAAATAAAATAATTAAATAAATAAATAGATCCTTACCCTTCTTCTGACTCATTCCCTTCTCTCCCAAACTCTCCTGTCTTTCTTCCTCTATTACCCTCTGTCTCCTTCTACTCTTCATGAGTGCTTTCAAATTGTGTGCATGCCTCTCATCCTTTAATCGGTTATTAATGTAATTAACCAAGCTATATGTCAATTTACTCCAAGTTCTGCACATCAGTATATATATAACTTATTTATTTTGATTAGTGCTGTTTTTGTTTTAAGGTCTTTAAACTGTTTACAGCCAGTCCAGGAGTCGGAAGAGAATGAGAACGACGCGTAAAATAAAATAATATACAAATACGATGTTTGCACTGGTAAACATGATGAAATTTATAAATCAGGATTACTTCTTCATAGGGATCTCGAGAGTTGCATAATCATACAGATATTACACCAAAGGCATTAAAATGAAATTTCAAAATCAGAAAACCCATTTTGACAAATTTCGAATGGGAGAGAGATAATTTAAATGGTTCAATGCAAACCGTCTCGTACTGCATCATAAGAATTATCCCTGTGCTAAGGTATTGAATTTCTATTCATTGTTTTATCTATATTATTGGGGTCATTCTACAGTATCTACGACTTCCGTTTGCCATTACAATATGAAAGTGGAAGAATCAGTATTATATCATCTCCAGCCATTTTCTGTTGCCCTCTGTCTAAATTTGTTGCCGAATCAGGATATTTATTCATTTCCGAAACAACATTTTTTGCGATGCCCTAGATATTGTTTGTTTGCTAGTGGTTTTTTTACGGGAAAATATATTCAAAGGTCTATACGTAACAACTTAAACATCTAATAACTCTATGACATTCTTCAAAAAATACTAAATAGGTCGTAGCACCAAAAACCCTAACACGGTCGTTGGCGCCGCACTCGAGGCCTTATACTTTTTTCCGCTGTTAACAAAATTGAATATCGGAAAGTCGCGACGAAATTTTTTTTCCCCTCTTTTTCTCTTCCTGTGCGTAAACTCGGTTACGGCTCGCTCTCGCTATCGACGTCGCCGTATTTTCTTCTAAAAGAAAACCTCCAATGACTTCCGCTTCGAGCTGCCAATCATCGAACTCATTCAGAAATGATATATGTACGGTAAACAATACGATCCCTTCACAAGCTACAAAAATACAATACTTTATTTGCCATGTACCGTTGTATGTACTTGTATGCATCGAGCAATCACACGAGTTTTGAAAATGCATGCACAATAAGATCATTGTGTTCGTCTATTTTGCATTGAATTGGAAACGTCGAGTTTCCGACACAATTTCCTGCAAGGGTATATATTTTGTTCGAGTGTTCGTTGGAACAGCTTATATTTATAAACATCTCTCCTATCTTTCTCTCGCCCTCTCGCTCTTTCATTCCCCTCTCCGTCCCGCCCTTCCTCTCACTTTGTACAGTGTACTATGTATTTATATCTCTCTATTTTAGAGTTCTCTCTCTCTTTCTCTCTTTTTCTCTATCTTTCTCTATCTTTCTCTATCTTTCTCTCTCTTTATCTTTCTACATATGAGTCTGTAATGTTTGCATGTCTTTATATTTCGTCCTTCCCCTTCCCTTTCTCTCTCTCTCTCTCTCGCTCTCTCTCCTCTTTCCTCGCCTTTAAGCATTGCCCTTCTTCCATACACAGTCCAATATTTTTCCTCAGCAAAGGTGTTTTTATTGTGTGATACAGTAGCAGGAAAATTTTACATCAAGCAATTTGCTTTGATGTTCTGCACTACAAGAATATCACATAAATGTCAAAATAGGCTTCCAGCCAGTACCATAATGTGTGTTTTCTTGTCTTACCGTTCTGTTGTAGATTGTTATTGTCGGTGATAACAATAGAAATGACGATGGTGATGATAATGATGATGGTGATGATGATAAAGACGATGATGATGATGATGATGATGATGATGATGATTGTGATGGTGTATATTGAATAATCAAGATGATTATGATCATAATGTAAGGTAATGAAGCCTAGTATTTACCGGGTATGTCACTAGATTATAATACGATCGCAAAACTTTCAAGAAATCAACTTCTTGGTAATTTCAATGCTCTGTTGTGTTTCCTCTAGAAATTAATTCGAATTACTAGTACTTAAAATGTTCGTACATTTCAAAAGGTAGATAAGGTGACACAAAGGGCTTTTGAAATTGCCTTAGGTTGGAATTTTTAAAAATCTTTGCGATAGTGTTGAATCAAAGTCATCCTCCTCAATGACTGAACCCCAGCCAACTTGTGTCAAATTATCCTTTGGCAGGTGTGCATTTTTGTGTACATTTAGCTACTATCAATGAAGGACCCTTGATCATTTTGCTTTATTCTTCCATCAATAATTTTTTTAAGTGAAAATATCGAGCCAGTTGACGCTTTCCTGAACTCAGTAAATATTTTCCCCCAAAAAGGAATTTGGTCGATTATAAAAAATTGCATATTTTCTGGAACCATACCGATCACGAAGAATCTTGAATTTTAATTAGCGCTTAGAAACCGCCGAAGCGAATAGCGGCGCTTAAGCTGTATCAGTATAGCAAGCGCGTCCCGCCCAAACATCGCCCAAGGAAAACGTCGTATAGAATGCGGCACTACGTTCGTCACGCACGCGTCGGCGTTTTCTTTGATCTAATCATATCCCAATACTCGCCGAAATTGAGCCGAGGCAACGCGACTGCACGTTCGTGAGAGGACTTAACTCGTCAGCTCCCGAAGAAGTGGCGTATTTTACCCCGTGTTATGTCTGTATCTTTAACCATGGGATATGGAATTGATGGAATTTCTGTTTGTATCAAAGCGAGAACAATTTTCTTTAAAAATGAATTGACTTCTAACATTTTTATACTAATTTTTTTTAATGGGCCGGCTCTAAAGTGCAAAGAAGCATTTTTGGAGAGCGCAAAAAAAAAACTATTCCTGACAAAATATCATGTCTCTAAATAATCATCGTTTTCATCCCTTGCATCCCCCGTCAGACCACGCCGGTCTCGTGAACCCTCAGGTAACTTTTCAGTAGTCCCGTGAGCCCGACATGGTCATTTTGGCACCCCACTGTCATATATTTACTCCTACCCGAGCTTTCCAGTAGACCGACAGCCTGATGAATCCTCTAATAAATTTTCAGAAGGTCGGCGAGACCGAGACATTTTCGATCTCGTGGGCTGTAGAAGTACAAGTACAAAGAGGAAATAAAGCAGGATGATTCAGGACAAGAACGAGAGAGGAATTTAATGCAGAAGAAAATCAAACTTCGACCCCCCATGAAATCTTTCTCATAAAATCCAATTTTGAATTCGAACAGCCCAACCACCTAGCACTATATCTTTACAATCCCCTCCTGCATCAAGACCAAAGGTAGGTAAGGGAAGAATTTTCCCATCCTGGAAAAATTTAAGGCAAGTACTATGACCCCGGCCAAGCCAGGCAACAGACCAAAATATCTCCCGCCCAATAACAACGGGGCCTGTCGTCTGCGATAATTTGGACCGACAGCCAGTAATCTAAGGGAGAGGCAATAAAACTAGCAAGATCGAACCGACACAGAGAAAAGGGGTAAGCAACGACTCTGTCCCCATTGCTATGATATCATGTTAGCCCAGGAAACACGATCATGGAGTGGCGAAACATGAAACACGCGATTAGATTTTTCGTAAGACACATGCTCCAACAACATATTGCTCTGCAGTGAATTTTCAGCAATAACCAAGTTCCTAAATTGAACCCTTGGTATAACATAACCCTAACCCTAATCCTTAACCGGACTCAAAATCCCAATCGCAACCATAACCCTGAGCGTTTATCTTCGACTAAATAAAGCCGAGATCAAATGTCGCTAAAGCAATAGTGTCCCTGGTTCTGGAGGTGCATGGGCATAGAAATTTATCATAGACATATCTATTCTTTATGAATGATTTTATCATGGATTAATCAGCTTTATTAAATTGGATTTTGAAGATCGATTTAATGATTTGAAATTATTTGACGCAACATGATGATTATAAAATATTTGTTCAATTGTGCAAGAATGAATAGCGAAAACATTGCGTTGAATCGTTGGCGCATGCATTAATTCCCATCATACTTAGGATTGATTGGCGTAAAGACGCAATTGAAATGACGCAACGTGTTCAACTGGTATAAAAGCAATGGACAGAACAGCAAAACTTCATAAAGCAGGTCGCTTCGACGAGGTTGTTCAAATGGGTGCATGCGTTGCACACCACTTCTGGCTTAATGATCAACGCGCAGTAGTATTTGGCAATGTGAACATGTCTTTATCGCGTAAGGATATTGTCGCCTTTTATGAATATTGGCACTACGTGTTGGCGAGTAGTGTCATTAACCCTTCCTCTGCCGTAAAATAGGTTTTCCACATGTTTGTTACATAGGATAGAGCAAATGAAAAGTCTGTCAGTTAACTGGTACAACACATATTGGAAATATATATCTGTCATTGGTTTGAGAGGTCCATAAATGTCCAAAATTCATTACGAAATCGCGCTATTAGCCCCTACTCACCTTCATCTGAAAATATCATATTTCGTCATCTTTTTGCCATTTTTGTTTTTGTCCGTTTTATGGTTCTCCGTTCAACCTGGGGGCGGCGGACATTAAACTTTACCTCTAAAAATTGTTAGGTGTTCATGTAGGATGTTTTCTGGTAAAATAGAAGATACCATTTTACAGACCCACGTTTTATTGAGAGCAAAATGGCCAAAGCAATCATCTAGTGAAGTTTTCATGAAAAAATATTATATTCATAGACATTTAAATTTCACCTGTAACTATCTTTGTGCGTTTGCTGCAAGCATGCAAATAAAACACAATGTTCAATAGTGTTGAGAGAATTTTCTTTAAAAATCAACTTTCCACAAGACATCTTTCTGTTTTACTTTGTATGTTGTTTCTTTTTTCTTACATATTGAATAGATCTGGTGTTTTAAAGTTTTCATTACAACGCAGGCGTACAAAGGCTCATTGCAATATGCGTCATAATCATAATTTATTTTGACTGTTTTATGGTGTCTCCAACAACAGAGTACACGGTGTATCAAAACAAAACAGATACAGGGGTTCGGAGACATGTTCCTGATCGCTACTATGCAACACCACTGGGACAATTGCATTGAAGTTTGTGGGATCTTATTCGTGCATCTGATGATTAATATCTTTAACAATTAATATATCACTTAAAGGCACATCAGGAATACTACCCTTTGGACTATCACCCGTGAAACCTACACCCCCTCCCTTGAACAACTATATCTCCAAGAACAATTATCCCTCGAATACATATCTTGGAAAACTAAGAAGGACGAGACTTTACTTCAGTTTGTCTGATATAGAACCATTATGTCAAGCTTTGATATACAGGGAAATAAAATGATACATATCTTCCATGTGCAAGCGCGCTTTGATTTCTGGGAAATGATTGTTATCATAATATAAGGATAAGTTATAAAAATATATATAACAGTTCATTAATGCCTCAATGTTAAAAAATGACAACTTCGTTTGTAGAATGCTGCTTGCACTTGCCATAATAGTATCAATGGTTTTTCACAGATGCAAACGCCTTCGAAGGTTACGACTATTCGAAATATTGCATAGAATGCAGTCTTTTTTTGAGACACTGCACTATGTAGAATCCATTTCTTGTTTCACCTACCACACGGGTCGCATGTACTTTGCGGGGCGACCACGTTTATTACGAACTGATAAAAACTTGCTGGCGACACCTCCTCCCAAATATTGCGTTTTGTAAGCCAGGTCTGGCCAGATATTAAGCCAACGTGATATCATCCGACCGATCGAATCAGCCGCCCAGCCGCCCCCTCCCTAGCCTTCTCCGCCTTTTATTTTGTAGAAATGTGACAGTAGAAAGAGGTTTGGTATGGGACTCATTTATTTATTCGACATGATTATTATAAATTCTAGGTAGACCCATAAAAACTATGGACGGTTTTGGCCATCCCCTATTTCAAAGGTAAAATGTCACTTGCCATCAACATGATTAAGTCTACACTGTCTTCCCATAGGCTTTGAGGATTTTAGTCATTTTAGCTCCCGGTCGACCCCTCCACCCCGACATAACCCTGGATCCATCTCTTTAAAAGAGTTCTCTCATGTTATCATATATGTATTGGACAGTTTTATAGTTGTTGTTTGTTGTTGTTGTTGTTGTTTTAATTTGTTTAACATGATCGCAACTACTTTCGAAAAATCAACTCAAGGTCAATTTTAATATCCTGATGTATATCTCATAGGATTCATGTCCAGATGACGTAATACGTCATTGTAATGTTCGCTCATTTCAAAGGGTGATGGACAGGCTATAAATATTGCATTAAGTTGATTTTTTGAAAGAAGTTGCATTCGTGTTGTTTGATTGTTTTGTTGTTGTTGTCGTAGTTGTTGCTGTTTTGGAGGTGGAGTTGGAGGTGGTGGTGGTGGTGGTGGTAGTGGTGGTGGTGATAACGCTTTGCATGCCATGCGGAAAAAACACAAGCGCTTAACAAGTGTGAAAGAGCATTCGCTTTTCCTAACCTTAACCCAAGAAAACCAGAAACATTTTAAGGGGAATTATTCATTGGCAAGTTTGGATGAGATGACGCAAATCATCATTAAAAAATAACTATGAAAATATAAGATAGCAAGATGAGATGTGAGATGGTCTAGCGGTAATGTCCGTGGTACGGTCAGCTCTCTGTCTTCGCCTAAAAACCGACTTAGTCGACCCGGTTCGAGACTGACTGGCGTCTTTCGGATGATGACGTTAAAGGTCGGTCCCCATGCAGACGTAACTAATCGTATATTGATACACGCCTGTAAAAACCCAAATTATACACACACACACATTGACTAAGAAAGACAAACATCGCGTGAAATAAATAATCTTAAAAGGTAATTTCTACTAGATCCTTTTTTTTATAGATACTAAATCTCATTTTAGTGTACATAGTACATTAATTTTTTCCCAATGGATGGCATAGAACTATGACCATACAAGACATTCACCTTTTTAAACACACTAAAAGATAACAAGTTGTTCGACATCTTTTTCTTTTAAGGATTTTAGGTTTAAAAAATTGCAATTTAATAGTATTTAAATTTCATTTCAACATGTTAGTAGTTGCATATTCAAAAATTGATAGTCATGGAACGGAGTTTAATATCTCCTTGTACACGCGTCGTATACAGAAAAATATCGGTAATTCCTCTTTCAAAGAAATGGTAACATGTTATGTGATTCGAACCCTAACTCATCTGCTGCTCAACAGTGACCACTCAACCGCAGTAAAGTCCAAAGCGGTCACAGCCTCGCTGGACTTCAAGTAATAGTCTGTAAATAATTAAATTTTGAGGAAGCTAATACAATGACCCAACGCCGCTTAATTACCGCCAAAACTTAGGACTTTCCCGCTTTACCGCAAATCGCTCATATACAACTATACACTTTACTTTGGATGATACATGTTTTATCGCCGCCGTGTGCTTGATGTGGTTACAATATGGCGATTTTTCCCTTTGAAGTCATCGGATATTTTTCGCATCCGCTTGTAGACTGCTAATAGCATTTTGATTGCAGCGTGCGTGTATAACGCCCATAAAAGTGCAAATAAACAACCTGTGTCGGTCGTATAAACGTCTGTGTACTTTTTTGTCTTCCTCGCTCCTTGAGCGCAGTTACTAAATTATTGAAAACAAAATGTTGATAAGACATAAGAACGTATCTTTTCTTTTTACCGCAAAAGTGCATTTATTACCTTTCTTTGCGGGAGTTGGAGTTTCAGAGTGGATGATGAGATATCATCAAAAAAGTGAAATCCCAAGCATAAAGTTACTTCCTTGACACAATTTTATTCATGCTTCTTGCAAACAATATTATTCATGTTTTTTTAATTTCTAAGATAGGATCTCAGACCTATAAAAAGTATATTTTTACATCTTTCATCGCATAAAAATATAATACAAATTCGGTCATACTGCATGTATATTTTGGATTACGTGGAATTTTAATGGGTCCTACCTAAGATTTCGTTGGATATTAGAATTTTCATTATGTTATCTTCAAAGTCTGACTTTAAGATGAGCGTTTACAAACATAATTTAGAAGCAAGACATATTATTCATCATGGTGATACTTTGATGACAAATCCTATATTTTTTGTTTTCCTTTTTTTTTTTGGGGGGGGGGGTTCGGAGTTTGTCAAAATACAGATATTTTCAAATCTTATATTTCATATTAGTAATGCTATTACGACCAATAAAACAATAATAAACTTCAAAAGCTTGAATAGCAAACACAACCATTTTTGATATGCAATGACCGCGGACTGGAGATGTATGCATGTGCACTCAATGGCTGTTGATTTTTTTCCATTCGACAAAATAGATGGAGAAAAAAAGAGAAATGATGGCGAAGATATTTGACAAATTAAGTGAAAGTATTTATCCGAGATACTTATGGATTATTTTTCATTGAAAGCGAAATGCAATCAATAGACGGATAAAGGTGGAGGAAAGGGCTTATGACTGAGAAAAAAATCACTTTGGTGATAACAGGAGATTAATTAAGAAAATAAGAATTGATGAAAGTGATAAAACCCTGCTTGTTGTGCATTGATTTCAGACAGCTTGTTATCTCTTTCCCCCATTTTCCCCTCTGTAATGATTTTTAAAGATTTTTTTTCTCTTTCCTCTGCATAAATAATATTCCTGCGAACCAAACATGAGCATATTTATTATGTACCTTTGTCCATAGAGTAATCCAACTAGTTTCTCCTTCTTGGAGCAGTAAATCTTTCAAATTTACTCATCTATTTACCTATCTATCTAGGCTTATATGATTTTTTTGTTCGTGTTGAGTCTCTTATCTTCTCTTATCTATCAATCAATATATATGTATTTAATTCTATCTGTCTTTATAACTACTTTTCGTTTTGTCTATTTCGGTGAAAGAACAAACACGCTCAGTATCTTATTATAAAATCATATTATTTTGTTCGTTGGTTTCTAACCGTTCGTTTTTTCTCCTTTCTTAGAGCCATATCTATACTATATAATTATCTTTATTTACTTATCTACACCATGTATATATATCTACCCACTTATAAAAATACATGTCTATCTATCTACCTATGTATCTACCTTTATTTCTTTCTCCTCCCCTCCCCCTCTCTCTCTCTCTCCCCTTTTTTCCTCCTTTTCTCTACGACCGAAATCAGTCTCCTACTATGATATCACGTTCCTTTGTTTCTAGTCATTCAATTAGTTCCCTCTTTCTTTGGATCTAGACGGTTTGGAGGACGATGGTAATACGGAGATGATTTTTGCGGTCTGCAGCCGCGCGGGTTCACAGCCCGTTCAGCCCCCAAAGATAAAGACAGAAACGAGGGAAAGAATATAATAGTCTTCTTTCTCGTCTTGGGGGAAGCACGCATCTTGGGGAATAATACGTAATTGATCGTGACGGGTTAATATCGCTGGCTTTCGGCATTAGATATGAAGACATTTTTTGTCGACCGAAGAAATTTCTGACCGCAAATATTCGGTATTCCTTATGTAATTTTGGACATTAAAGAACGTCCTCATAGTATTATAAAAACAAAAGAATGCAATGGTATGTACCATTATATGAGATAGATTGTGATACAAGAGATATGGAATTAAAGAGTATATAGGCCTAGTTATATTAAGGACAGACAGTGAATACCTCTTTTCATTTACAATCTCTCGATATAGTACCATTCAGTCTCTGAATGCCTATCTTCGTCTCCCCCCCCTCTCTCTCTGTCTCTTTGTTTTGAGAAACCTCTCTCTTTGTCCATCTCTCTCCTCTATCTTTCTACCTATCAGCTATAATCTCTCTTACCCCCTCTCTCCCTCTCTCTCTCTCTCTCTCTCTCTCTCTCTCTCTCTACCTCCCTTCCCTCTCTTTCATTATCACTATTTAGCAATCTCATGCAAACTTGATAATTCCAAAAACATAAAAGGAGCTACATATTCGGTCAACCTCTTCTTTTTCAATCGTGTAATTAATTAGATTCTCGGCGAGAAAACTTGAAAATCTATGATGTCAAAATATCTCCACCAATGTACATAATCATTGATAATCAAAGTAGAATCAATACCTATGCCCCACAGAAATATTCCTCGTCTAGGGAGGCATGGATCGTCTCCAGGTGGCGCCCTATAAACACCTTCTAATTCTATCGTCGTCTAACAAGGCCTTCAAACGACAGTTAGTTAATCAGTACAAAAGTATTAATAATCACCATTCGATGACCTATTTCAATGTAATAGAAAATTCTAGAAACGCCAGCATCGATACCAACGGAGCCATATTCTGGCTAATATGTTGTCTTAAGCAATCTTATTACTTGCAAATCGAATAATACGTTGCCCCTTATCAAAGTATTAGGCCTTCCAATCAAATCTGATCGAAATTCCTGTCTTCCAAATAGGAAATGTTGGTTGCCATCATTGCGCGAAATTATGGAAATTTAATTGATGCATGCGTGTATACGTGCGCTTGAACAGTAACAAAAAAGGGGGACAAAATAATAACAACGTGGTCTATCTATGGAGGCGCGAAAATTGGCCCGAGGAGTAATTCAACTTCTCAAGCCTGAACGTCTGCCAACGGACTGCTGTTTTTCCACTTTTTTTGATGCCTTTTGTATCGTGTATTTTGATCTAAATAATATTGGTAGATAGCATTGGCTTACAATGAAGCGTCGTTGGTGTAAATTTTAAATATACAAGTTCTCTGTAAGTTTATCTGTATGATAATCAAAATAGGGGAGGAAGTCCACTTTAGGCAGGGTTATATTTTAGACACATTTGCTCTTGGTTCTGTTCTTTTGTTGTTGTTGTTGTTGTTGGTTGAGCTTTTGGAAAATGTAGAACAGTGCATCCATTTCTGCTTTCTACGGCCAGCAGACATTCATTACAACTAATTAAAA
Organism: Mesocentrotus franciscanus; assembly: GCA_037976565.1. Classification (NCBI taxonomy): domain Eukaryota; kingdom Metazoa; phylum Echinodermata; class Echinoidea; order Camarodonta; family Strongylocentrotidae; genus Mesocentrotus; species Mesocentrotus franciscanus. The sequence goes on along the minus strand of CP137679.1, from coordinate 28,542,641 downwards.
CATTTCTTGAGACAAGACATTATTTAGTTTCTTCTCGTAAAAATGTTAATTTTCTTAATCATTCCTCTTTCGGATAGAGGACATAACTTATTAACCCTACCTTTCTCAATCCATGCTACATGCTTTGAGTAAATGTATTACGTGGTCTCTCCTATTATATTACTTGACAGATAAAACCATATCCTTTTAACAACGCTTCATCATTCTACTTTTAGATAGAAAGCAGACATTTTGAAGTCTAACTCTTTTAATCAATACTACATTATTTGAGACAAGTCATTGGTCTCTTCTACTTCATTACTGCAGGAAAAGAACCCACATCCTATGCACTCCTTTCACCCCCCTCCTCCCGCCGCTGACAAGAATAATGTAATTATCATTCTTTCAGCGAGAGGATGTAGATGTTCATCTTCATAAACAAATAGTTGCTGATCAATGCTACATGCTTTTGGGCTAGTGATTAGTTTGTCTCTTCTTCTACATTACTTCAGTAACAGGCGCGTAGCCAGGGGGCGGTGGGGGCGGTCGCCCCCCCCCCAAAAGAGAGAGAGAGAGAGAGAGAGAGAAGAGAAAAAGGTAAGAGGACGTAGGAAGAAAAAGGAACAATCAAAGAAACATGACAAAGACTGTGTTAAAAAGATTATAAAAGAAACAACATATATGCATCATATATATTATCCTTTATTTAAAAATGTAATTGTGAAATGAGCTTTGAATTCTATAGCCATCAGCCCAGTCCAGCGCATTTCGCCTTTCATCCAGCTCGACATAACATAATCATGCGTACATACACAATAACATGACCAATGAGCTCTACGGATAAGTTCTGTTCGTAACAGAGGTCCAGACGGATTCTAATTTGAGCAGCTGAGGAGAGTGTAGGAATTGCTAGCCAGTATGTAGATACAACCCCGCCCTCATACCAGAAATAAACAATAACATATTTCCCGCAAGCAATTATGATGAAATGCTGATTGTTTGGTGATTGGTTGATTTAAAAGCCAATATATTTATCACATGCATGATGCTCATTTCTGAAGATATTCTTTAAAAGAATCGAAATCTTGTATAACAATGAATCAAATATTATTTTTGAAAATTCAGACAAGGATTAAGAGTCGAGAACGGTACGTCTTATTGCTCTAATAATTTTATGAAACGTCAAAGCTTCCGCGCTTCGCGGGAGGGGGGAAACTCCCCCTCCCTGCAGCCATCCCGCTAGAGAAGTGATTCCCCCCTAAAATAAAATCCTAGCTACGCGCTTGTTCAGGAACAGAACCAAAATCATATGTACCCATATCCCCCTTCCCCTCCCCCTCCCGCCTCTGACAAGAACTGTTTTGATAATCTTATTTGGGCTACAGGACAAATGCACATTCTAAAGTCCCACCTTTTTAATCAGTGCTATATTATGTTTTACGATAACTGATTACTTTGTTTCTTTCTCTTACATCATTGTCCAAAAAAGGTCACATCCTTTGGAACCCCCCCCCCCTAAAAAAAGAATTTATAATTCTCCTTTCGGCTAAAAGACATATATATATATATCTTCACAATCAAAGGGTTTTGATCAATGATACAATCTATGAGACAAATCATAAGTTTGTCTCTTCTTCTACATCATCGTACAAAATAAATTCCACATCTTTTCCTAAATTGAAAAAAGAAACTGATAATAGTTTGGACCTGTTGCCATCAACAATCGAACATGGAGTCAATGTTCTCCGCTGGAATTGATCGCTCCCAAGTACATGCCTCATTTCGTCAGCAATGCCTAATCTGCGTCTAATACCATGAATGAACTATCTTGCTGAAATTAATTCAATAAATCAAGTCCTATCAACCGACTCCGCTATTGAACCGTCGTCGCAGTGAGACAAAGAGAAGCATAACAAAAACAAAAACAAACAGTCCTTTTCCAATATCTGAATATTGTGCACTATGCGATAGTCGAGACACGATATGACGATACGCGGGTTTCAGCTTTTATTTTCTTCTTCAAATGTTTATTAAACTTCTCGGCGCGAGTCGACTTTATTACAGGGATATCTAAATATAAATTGGATGCAGATCTAACGTACTTCAATCACTCTTTCTCGATGTTCAATCGTTGATATAAATATATTTTCGTTTGCCAGCTAAAGGTGACACACTGAACCAAAGTAATAACGCAGCTTCAACCACGATTTATTTTAGTTCACCAGTCCCTCTTTCTCTTTTGCTCACTCATACTCCTTCAAATTTCTGGAGGCCGAAATGAAATCGCATTGAAATGAATTCTGTAATATACCACCAGCTTCTTGCACTTTTCTCTCCCCTCGTTATACCCCCTGCTCTAAATCTAGTGATTTGTGGTTCTTTTTTCTCCATTCCTTGTCTCCTTACCTCTCTCTCTCTCTCTCTCTCTTTCTCTCCCAATCTCTATATATCTTCCTGGTTTCTTCCTCTTCCTTCCTGCTCTCTCCGTCTGTCTATCTCCCCCTCTCTCTCTCTCTCTCTCTCTCTCTCTCTCTATGTACCACTCTATCTATATCCCCCTTCCCCTCCTCTCTTTCTCTATCTCTCTCCTCTCTCTTTCTCTCTCTCTCTCTCTCTCTCTCTGCCTGTCTCCCTCCCTCTATTTAATTTAGCTATTTCCATCCCCCTTCTATCCCTCCTCTCTTCCTCTATCTCTTTTGCTCTCTTTATATCTCCGTCTATCATTATACCTATACCCCCTCCTCTAACAATCTCTTTCTCTCTTCCCCTATCTTTCTCTCTATCCCCCTCCCCTTCCCCTTTCTTCTCTCTCTCTCTGATTCATCATTGGAACGCCCGAAATTGATTTCGATAAATTGTTCTCGGCACTATGGAAAATATATTCGTTCCTTAGATACCAATATGAGTTTTTCTTTCGTTCCAAGATGCTCCAAGCGAATGAAAACAAACCCAGAGAGGAGGAGAGGGGGTCCAAAGAAAAAAGCCGAAAGCTGGCTCCGAAGAACTCATAAGTCCCTCGGCATATACTCATACCCGAAACAGATAAACATCTTTCCTCGATAATAAAAGACACAAATATTGGATCCCAAACCTTAGGTCGGCGCGCTTATGATCCCGTATGAAAAACAATAAGAATATGACTACAGGGGGTGTTTCACAAAGATCCTAAGTCGAACTCAACTCTAAGTTGGACTTAAACATTATGGAGAGCCATTTGTAGCCTTAAAATAAAATATATTAAAAAGCAAAAATTCAAGTATTTCAGACTTTTCATAAATTCCACACCAAGAACATGGAATCTCCTTGATAATAGAAAATATGAATGATTTGAATCAACATTTTATGCCTTTTAAAATTAACTTTTACAAAATATTTTCATAAATATAGATGCTAACGGCTTTTCCTAATTGTTAAGTCCAACTTAGAGATAAGTTCAACTTAGGATCTTTGTGAAACACCCCCCTGACTTATCTTTCCTCCGCAAGATTGCGTGTCCCTCTTTTTTTTATTGGCAAAAGGGATATGAACCAACTACTCTATCTTTGGACGAGTTGTATTATAATTCATGGAGAAACTAATTTGATAATGGATGATGTAGACATAGAAAACAATGTTCGCCGTACAATAGACTGTTTAAAATTGACATACTGTGCTATCGCCGCCACTGGAATGGTGGTCAAAATGCGGATTGCATTAATAGTAGACGCCAAGTTTTATATTCCGTAATAATATTTAAAAAGGACGGTTCCTCTTTGCCACTGTCATCGTTGTCACCTCCCCCGTCATCATCGACGTGTTCGTCGCGTCACAGAAGGGGAGGGGTGAAAATTATGAGTGTTATATTGATCAACTAAATTCAAGGAAACCTGACGAAATAACTTTGGAGCTCAATAAATACTGAACTTGGCTTTGATGCCCGAGCCAAACATTCTTATCGTATACTGGTAACGTTCAAAAAATAATATCTTCTAGATCTATCTGTTTGGTGTCACAAGGTGACCGACTTTACAGTGTCGACATAGGCCTCTATTGTTATCTTAATAATACGTTTCTCTCTACAGAGTGGCATGACAGAGTACAGTATATGCGGGTAAAATTGCTTGGCTTCCGTCCCTCACTTCATATTTTAAATCTGTTTTCTCCAAAACCTTTAATAAGCACAGTGAAATCTATGAAGGTGAATGTTCTTGGTGTAGTTTCGATTCCCAGTCTTCGTCAGATGCTAAAGCGTGAATGAGAAAATTCATATTCGTATTTTTTTTCCAGTGCCATTTTAGTAAATTTCACATTGGCAGACTTCTTTACAAACGGGCAGATAAAAACAATTCAATTAGTTAAAGAATCATATTTTTCTTCTATGAAAATGTGTGTCTTTTTTCTTCTTTTTGTTCTTCTTTTTTTTTTGGGGTAGGGGTTGGGGTTGGGGCTTAAAGCATCATTCAGTTCAGTTCAGTTCAGTTCAGTTTATTTTATTTTACACGGTACCAACTTCAGCCAAACTTAAGGCTGTTCTTCCGCAGGTCCGTGCACAATAAAAAAAAATACATGTGCAATTATAAGATAACACATATCATAACATATAAATATTAAAAACAAACAAAGAACATAAGAATAAAGAAGAAAAAAAAAGAAAATGTACAAACCAAGATACTACCACCCAACCTACCCCCCCCCCCATCAGCAATTATTCTTTCCAATCAGCGTTTAATTATTTTTTTTTAGTTTTATAAATAAATATTTAATCGTACGAAATATATAAATACTATCAACTATTTAAAAACTCAAACAGTGAAATGCATTTTATAAAGTTAATATTCATATTTTCTGTGATATGAATACAGAGAAAGACATATTGTTTAGTTATATAAATAAATATTTAAGCGAACGAAATACAAATACTATCTGTTATTTAAAATATTGTAAAACTCAAACAGTAAAATTGCATTTCATAAAATTAATAATGCACATCCCCAATATAAATTCCATAGAATTAACGCTATATCCGAAATATGCATGTCCATGCATTTGCTACAATGGTAACTAATTATTACTACTCTACAGATTGCACAGGCTTGTCAACCAACAACGAATGCATACAACCTACTATACCAACATTTAAAACAAATTATTCGTAAAACAGCTAGTTTGTTACTGTGGTATATGAGTATAAACTTCCATGTATTTGTATTACATTAGCCGATTTTTTATGTTTATTTCACAAACTGAGTGTATCATATAATTTTTCCAAATAATAAACAGTGATGAGGATAATAAAACCCACTAACTGGTAACATGAACGTAATAAAGTCTGCCGCAACCAGCGCTCCGATCTATCCTCCCGAACCAATGTTGATACAGTCAACCCGCCCGCCTCCAGCCCGGTTGCTAGATATTTGTTTTATGCCTCAAACTTTCACGACTATACCCCAAGACCTTATATCATAGCATTCGTGTTTGAAACAATTTATAAGCAGAGTGCATTCGGAAAAAGATAATGATAATCTACCTCCAGTTGTGTGGTCATATAAGCCTTTGCGGAATAATAAAATCCGGTTTCGATATTTTTCGAACATTCAAATTCATTTTCACAGAATGCGCTGAAACTATCGGAATATACATTATAGGATTTCTTTCACGTCAAAATATTAATTTTGTTCTAAAACCATTTTTATCAGTAAATATTTCTGCAAATAATAATTAACCTATGTTTTTGTTTATTATAGCGTTTGCATAATTGAAGATTTAATATGGTTCCGATATTTTTTCTTATGTTTCTATTGTCACAAAAGCCAACGAAACCGGCACTTTTGGTATATACATTATTTTCCCTTTATAACATTCAGAAAACAATAATCTACATACATTTGTGCCGTAATACTAGATTGAATGTATTTCTCTAAATTTTCGCCACTCAAATTTATTTCCTCAAAGGCTTACGATATCATCGCCTTCACATTTGAAACATTTGTTTTCTTCGCAAAGTGAATTCAGAAAATAATACCGATATACTATACAGCTGTAATTTGTTCTCTGTCATGCCAGCATTCGGGGAATAAGGCATTGAGATATTGTGTTTAACCATTCAAATTTCTTTCCCCAAAGACCTAACAAGACTATTGCAATGACATATTGTAACAGTATTATCTATGTACACTTTCTACCAGCGCAATTGAAACTGCTCTTTCAAACGTATTTCTGCAAGATTTCGTCCATCCACCGTTCATCCACGTCTCACAACTTTGACAATTAATCGCTTTAAGGATACTATATCCTTTTCAGAAAATCTCCTCTTTATCTCTTTTTCTCTCTCTCTCTCTCTCTCTCTCTCTCTCTCTCTCTCTTTCCTACTCTCTTCTATAACTATGTTCAATTCATTTACAGTCATGTATTATGAATTCTAAAATGTATCAAATCGGCAACGCAGCAGGGGGCATACTTTTCCCGCCAAATGCAGATTGGATAAATCTTCGCTCTATATACCGGAAACACACATCACAATGTATGATTTTATGAGCGTCTTCGGAGAAGTACATAAGAAGGGAATTTTGCTATAAATAATAAGTCAAATTAATGTACGCCTTGGACCGGAAACATGCTTCTTTTGATTATACTCTCAAATGAAAGATGTAATTCAGTCTATGAGGGAAGTAAGTTTCTTCTGCAAACGATTAATGCTTTTATTAATAACCACTCTATTTAATCTCTTACTATAGTTTATTCAAGAATAAGAAAACGCCACGTTTCATTGAAGACATACGGAGAAGTTCCCCGGCCTTATGACTATACAATACTGTATTATTTCATTTCGGGAGTTTGCATTCTTGTAAAATTTTGCAGAATACAGAAATCTTCACCCTTAGACTCTTACACCCCCTCTCTCTCTCTCTCTCTCTCTCTCTCTGTCTGCCTCTCTCTGTCTGTCTGTCTCTCTTTATCTCTCTCTCTCCCCCTCTCTCTCTCTCCAACTCTCAAACAGGCCAGTAAAATACGGTTTCATTATTTGTTTATTTCCTTTTGTATTGTATTGTATTGTATTTATTTTCCGTCAATTTAAAAAACATCAACAAATATACATTTACAATCAGAAAGACACACTGATAAAAGGAAGACGAAGGGATAGCCCTACTCAGCGATGTTAACATAACAATGCTGTTTTACAGAGGGGTCCCTATAGACATAACAGACATGTAAATAGATAGTACAGGAGTAAGGAAAACTTGCAACAAGAATAAGAACTTACAATAATGATTAGAGCAAATTGGAGTAAAACAAGAAGAAAGAGAAATATTTACGATATATACAAGAGAAAAGCTAAACAAATATATACAACAAGCAAAACAAAAAAAAACAAAAAAAACAAACAAACAAACAAAAACAAAACACACACAACAAAAAAAAAAAACAGCTACAAGAAGTCTGGAATAATATTGTTTAAATACTTTTTGAATGTGTTAACAGTTTGAAGTAATTTTGTGGTATGAGGAAGAGCATTATATTATATTTAATTATATTTAATTAACCTAATCATGTTTTCGCTTTTAACAAAGTACATGTTGTTGTTGTTTATTCATCATAGGTATTTTACCAGTCAAAAAAATAAGAATTGAATTTAAAGTATACCCAATGACAAGTTATGTTAAATTGTATGAATATGTAAAACAATTTATTTCAGAATCATTATTCATCCTTCTCAGTAAACAAAAGGAAAACAAATTAAAAAGGAATAAATAAAACTTTTAGAAAGTAATTATATTCATAATCTATAACTTAATATGTTACATGAGGTATAACATTGATATATTACCCGGCATATTTATTCAATTTATGTTTTACACTTCATATTTTGTAATCCTGATAAACAATCACAATTCATACAATTTTTGTAGAAAGTTATTATGAAAAGTGCTTGTTTATTTTCATAATCTCCAAATTCCCCACTGAATTTATTGTATAATGTATGTACAAGTTTTGTAAATTACATTATGCTTTCTATTCCTCGCTAAAAATCAGCCCTTAGCTGAAAAGGAACGTTCATGTCTTACTCGATATCGCAGTCTTTATTCTACATACAAATAAAGTGACTGAGAATCGTTTTTCTTTTCTTCCAACCTTGACAACCAAAAGAATCTTGTACCTACATTTATGACTTATGTTCATTGCATATTTTTTCTTTGTGAAGGACAGGGAATTTTTTTAGCACGCAGACGATGAATACGACTATGGGAGAGGCAATGGCGGGAAAAGGAAATTAAAAAGCGCGCCAACAATAGGTTTAATATGATGGCAGTCTAATTCATTCGCGCCAAGGGAATAATATGCGTCACCGATTGGTGGGAGGGAGGGGGCTGACGAGAAGCGAATGGTTTCTTTTCTCTGTCTCCTTTTGTCATTCTATTTCTCCATGGGTCTCTTTCTCTCTCTCTCTCTTTTTCCTTTCTTTCTCTTTCTCCTTTTCTCTCATTATCTTTTCTCTCTCCCTCTTTCATCTTCTTATCTTATAGATATTTCTCTCTCCCTCTCTCTTTTTCCTTTTCTCTCTCTCTCTCTCTCTCTCTATCATCCCTTTCTTTCTCCCCACTTCCCGGCCTACTTTCCCCATACTTTATCTCTTTACCTCTCTCTCTCTCTCTCTATTATTATTATTATTTCTCTTACCCTGTTTCTTTATATCTACCATTCACATTTATTTCCTCATCCATCTATCTACCAATTTGTGTGGCGTACTATCGTCGGGTATTACAGCGGTGAAAATCAGGACAAAAAGTATAGGATTATATTTTGTAAACGTTCGTCGAATTAATCGCAAAGGCTTGGGGAAGGGTACTGCGAAGAAGCACTCCTTTCGCTCAATATGCTTCTACAATACAAATATTTCACGGATTACATTACATAAGTTTGTATATAGATCCGTGATCACTATTCAGTGAAGAGCATGAATTTTCATAACAGTATGTTCATGTTGTTTTTCATAGTTCATGATATTTTGGAAAGAACGAAGATTTTATAAGAATGATGTGTGGACGGCAAACTACGGGCAAGTAACAATATTTTACAGATATAACGTGGAAATAAGCCCTAAACTCACAGCAGAAAACCGGAGGAGTCGGGAAGGTCTGAGACAGAGATGGAGAGAGAAGCAACTAATGATTGCTTCTACGAGTTTTACACGAAAAAATATGAACAAAACAATTTCGAGCTGATTAAAATCCAATTTGAAAACCTTAAAGGAGACGACAAATGTCTCTCTTATAACTCAAGTGTCCTTAACGAGCCATCTTTTATTCTGTTTATAATGATAATGTCCCCGAATATTAAAAAAACACAGAGTTGTACGTGTATTGTATTTTTGCAATTAAAAAAAAATATATAAAGAGATCCATTTAATTCTTTGACGGGCCAATTTTGCGATTTCAGGAGACGGGCAGGTCAAGTTCAAATATCAAAACATTTGATAGCGATCTGGAAGAAAATCGACCACCTTATCGCCTAAACCAACCGCCGTGTGTGGTGGGGTGTGATGTGCGATGCTGTGGCCTAACGATCTCGACGAATGATGTCGAACCGACAGAAAAGTATATCAAGATAAGGTATACCTTTTTTCATTCGGTCTTAAGGTATAGCACATTGGTGGAACCGAGAGTGGGCCGAAGTGGCCTATGCCCCCCTCAAAAAAAAAAAATAATAATAAATGAATAAATGATGAGAGTCAGCGAAAAAAAGAGAAATAAACACAAATTATGTAGGGAAGTGAATTGTTCAAATCTGGTAGAGCTGTTGACATTTTCAAATTTCATATTAAACAGAATCATTTACGAATACATTTCGCCCCCCCCCCCCACCTCCGTTTCTGATAATATTGGATCTGATCCGCGGTCATGCCAGTAGCTGTGTAGAGAAATCATTATTTACAAGTTTTTAATCGGTTATAAAACAAGAAAGACACAGGGAATAAATTAATTACGAGAGACTAAATATCTACACAAAAAGAAATTAAATTTAAATTCTCTAAATCGAAAGCTGTATGAAGGCGGCAGACCTATGTCATTTTCCATTCAATTCACTTTCATTTATTTCATTTACTCACGGAACTTACATGCCAGCGGCTGTTTTACAGAAAGAAAAAAAAACAATTGAGGACTTCGAATACTGTTTTGTAACTCAAAACATAGAGGATGACAAGCAATTGCAACGGGATTGTATGAACATGTTTTGTGATGGTATAAATGATTTTACTGCTCCAAAATGGACAACTGAAATGTTAGCAATTTGTTATAGTTTTCTTTGAAAGTATTCATACACCCCTTGCTCATAATTACAGAGTCATCCCTTGTTTCTAGGATATAAATCAGCACATTTTTGGCCTCTGCGCTCAGTTAAATTTCAAAAAGGTAACATTTACGTGGCCTTTCTTGGAATGTTTAAGTAGACGTCAAATTCCTGTGACCCTGACGAGATTTTTCTTTAAAAAATTATAAACTCACCGAGAGTTGCTGGCATCACCGTGAGATTGGCGTAACGGAACGTGGCCTAATGCCAGGCCGCTAGAGAGCCGAGGCCTTCGTGTCTTCACACCGGAGAGTGATGAAAGGTCTTGCTAATGAGACAAGTAAGCTCCTGATCCTGGGACGGCTTAACGCAGATTTTCGAAGGTCTTTCTTTCTTTCTTTTATTCTCCTTTTAAAAAACTGATCTAGGTTTTATAACATGCTCTGATTCGAATTCTTGGATATACTTTATATGTTATTTTATTAGAATAAAAGGCGTTTTATCTTCTCTGTACTTTCAAGTCTTGATAGATAAAACTTTTAGAATAAGCTAATCAATTAATGAAATACACAATTAGTCCATGATAACAGACTAATGACTGACATCACATATACCCTGTTGCCCGTGAAGGTGGGATAACTTTTCTGATCTTTAATTCTTGAAATTATTGTGACTATATGGTTTGTTTTTGATAGATAAAGTTTGCATCTTCTCAGAACTGTATTGATCAATTTCTAATGACTGTACAGCTAATGATCAGTGAAGATCTTCAAAGATATAACCAGATACACTTTATCTATCAAGAATAAATCATATCACAATCACGTCATGAAAAAGAGGTGTAAATTTTATTCCAATTTTATGGGCAACCGTGTAAGATAAAATATTCTCGTATTGTTCTCAATCTGGGTAATTGATACAATAAAAATTGATATGAAATTTCTTGAAACACAAAAGCGCCCATGCAATCGTAGTTCATAATCTAAGATATAGGAGAAAACGACATTATGTAACTACGTCTATGTTTCGAACGAAATGTGTTTTCCACTTTCTTTATTAAATTGTTTTCTTCACTTTCATCAATTTAATGTGGTATTTGATATGATAATGATTTTTGTAATATTTTTATCGGCAATCTCAAGTTGTAGCTACTTGAACAAACTGCGTCTCATTATTAAACTTATTATTGTGTATTGTTAATTTTTGACACGGAGGAGTCAATATATCCCACGGAGATTCATGATTTATCAATTAAGTGATACACACAAAGCGTAAACTTATCATGTAAGTGAACTAAGCAGCTAACTTTTCCCAGCATTTTCATGCACATTCATTTCATATTAAACCCATACATACAGTAAGTTGTATCAGCCATGTCCCTTGTATAGCACAACGTCTATGAAATGCGCCATTCCTTGTCTGATTCTTCGATGAGCTATTTAAACTTTTTTAATTTGTTGCCATGCCCACGCACCATCTACATCTCTGATGAGTGTCCCTTTTCATCTCTAATAACTGCCCCTTTTATTTTGACACGTGCCCCTTTTCGGGTGCGATAAGTGCCTTTTCACCTCTGATAATTTCCTTTTTAACAATGATACGTGCCCCTTTTCCTTTCTAATAAGTGACCTATCCCTTTTTTTTTATATAAATACCCCCTTTTCACCTCTTATAACTGCTCCTATCAAAATCTGATGGGTGCCCTTTTTAAGGTGTAAGAAGTGCCCCATTCCCCCTATAATCACCCTTAGTACTTTGACACGTGCTCCTTTTCTTCTCTAATAAGTGTCTTATCCCTTTCGAGAAGTGTCCCTTTTCCTCTCATCATTAAACGTGCCCCTAATTTCAAGCGACTAAGAGCAATTTCCCCCAAAGCTCGCTCGCTCGCATTTATAGATGATATAATTATGTTACTTATCAAAGGTCTTTCAGTCTTCCGTTATGAGAATGTGCTTATAACCCCATCAGGATTAGGTTTTTTCCTCTTTATAAGATGTAATTTTTCGCACTGCGACCTCAAAAATCTTTAAAATTTTCGTCGCTCGCTTCACTCGCTCGCAAATGAGTTTTCAGACCATCACACCCAACTGCAAATTATTATGTATAAAGAGAAACAAATATTGAAATCATCCCTGATAATGTAATCACAATGTAGGGGTATATACCAATGTCTATAAAATTGTATATTTTCGCTTTGAGATTTCCCTTTGTAGGTGCCCTCCCCCCCCCAGAAAGTGCCCTTTTTGTTGGTGCCCCCCACTTTGGAAGTCGCTCCGCCGCCCCTGCATGGGCCTATATAAGAGTCATGTACTTTTAACAATCACCCCATACAAGTTGTCCAAACTTTACTCAACAACTATAAAATCAAAAGACAATCTGTCAAGAAGTTAAGACCACCAAAGTCAGTTTTGGCAGACGATAGCATCTTTCACGGTTTCAGGTACATCAAAACTAGAAGAGAAGCGATAGGGTTTCTGACAAAGACAAACGAGAAATTGATCACATCGGACTAAAGTTTCTTCCCACCGGTACGACTAGCAACTCAACACAACGCAAGCATTCCTCGCATAACTGTTCACCTTTCCGTCTCATGGGGGCCTCCTTCATGCTTAGCTTGCGGAACAGGTCAATGTCAAATTGCTCAAGAGGGAGAGAGAGGGGAGAACAAGAAAGAGAAAGAGAAAAGGAGGGGGAAGAAAGGGAAAGACAGCTTCGTAGGAAAACTTGATGACAGACAATACTATATAAAAGACAATTGAATTAAGGAAAGTTTGAAGATTGATAGCTTTGGAAAAAGATTCCGATCTTTGTCTTGTGGTGTTTGTTTTCATACCTTGGTTAGCTTCTTTCTCTTTACCAATCTAACATTTACGATGGGTTCCTCTCATTTAAAGAAAATGTATTCGTTTTGACCCTTGAAAGAATTAGAATCCCCCCCCCCAAAAAAAAAATATATATATATATATATAAAAACAAAAGAAGAAGAGATAATCAGATAGCCATGTAGGAAAAAGGGGGAGGAGGAGTAATATTTAAGTGGAGTACCAACTAAAGGTCTATCACCTACTGACTCCCTGGAACTCAATCCATTAACTAACAATGAAGAGAGTAAATGCATGTCCTCATTAAAAAAAACTAGCCGTAATTACATCATTAATACTCTATCAAAGCAAGAACGATAACTGGGTATGAAGCTAGATACAACAGCACCATAGAACAGTTCAGAAAAATTATAGAACAAAGGTATAATTAAAGAATGGCTTAATTGTGTTTTCCTCGACAACAACAAATAATGTAAATCAAAGAAGACGACTAAGTGAACGATGAATCAATCGTTATTGATTTGTTGGTTTAATAATTAAAATGACCGGTTCGTTTATATAGCCATGTTAAGATACTAATTTATATTATAAAGAAGGTAAAATGTATGAGCTGTACCCACAAGCCCCATCTGTACGTGCACACAACTTTTGGACAGTGGGGACGTGCTGTTTTGTCCCTGGGGCGACAGGTAATGCACCCTTGTCAACGCAGTTCTCAGTTTGGTGTAACGGATCGATTCTAATGAGCCGGAACCAGTCTCGGAAGGTGTAGGGTTCGAAGTCCAGATTGACGGATAGTTCAATCCGAATCATACTCTGAGGGATGGTATTATACTCTTTAGATTTTAAGATCAAATGAATGAAAGAGGACGGAAAGGATATTAAGAGCAAACGGAGGAAAGGGAAAAAGAAGAAGAAAGTTGGAGAAGAAAAAGAAGGAAAAGAAGCTTAAAGATCAAGAACAAGAACAAGCAGAACAAGAACGAGAAGATATTTCAATCCGATACATACTTTGAGGGGTGGTGTTATACTCTTTAGATTTTAAGGTCAAGTGAATGAAAGAGGACGGAAGGGATATTAAGAGCAAACGGAGGAAAAGGAAAAAGAAGAAGAAAATTGGAGAAGAAAAAGAAGGAAAAGAAGATCAAGAACAAGAACAAGCAAAACGAGAGGGATAGGAGAAGAATGGTGAAAAGAAGAAAAATGAATAACTACGAGACTTTTAAACAATAGATGCAGAAATGGAACAACAAGAAAAAGTACGACGAAGTAAAGGAGAAGGAACCGAAAAGGAAACGACAGTGCAGAAGAAAATTCTGAATATAGGAAAGACAATGAGGATGAAGAAAAAGAAAAAGAAGAAGCAGAAGAAGAAGAAGAAGAAGAAGAAGAAGAAGACGAAGAAGAAGAAGAAGAAGAAGAAGAAGAGGGATATGACGATGATGATGATGATGATGATGATGATGGTGACTACTATGCGATAAAAGAAGCAGGAGACTCCAGCAGAAGAGGAAAATTTAGAGGTTGATATGAGAGAAAATGAGGGTAAAGTAAGATAAAAGGAAGTTGTGAAAGTTTTTTTTTAATAGTGTAATTGGAAAAGAAGGAAGAGGAAAACAAGCAGATGACAATAAAAAGTGATTGATAGAAGTGAGGGGAAGGATCAAGAGGCAGATGATGTGTACGACCGGTTGGAGAATGAGAGAGAAGATGAGGATCATCTAATGAAGATGTTTTTTCGCATTTCTTTCACCTTAGAAAGTCGTTGACTTCTCAATGGCTGGTCCAACGCTCTACCATTGTTTGAAGGGGAAAAGTTGAAGAAAGGAGGAGAGGAAGGGGGAAGGAAGAATTAAATCAAAATGAAGGTGCATGTGGTTACAATAAACAGTGTTAAAATGAGGGAAAGAAAAGGAGATAGAAATCATCGGAGATCGTTGGCACTTCTGCTTTGAACTCGTAAAAGATGGCGCACTTGTATTTTTAAAATTTTACAGTATTGCAGCGACAACGAGACCAGAGTCATTCAGAAAAGGTTTTGGTTTTTTAATGATGAATTTATTATTTCTGTAGAAAAGTTTGTACGTAATAGATCCTCAGACCATCAAATACATGGACAAACTATTGAATCGAGAAAAACACATCCTCACCGACTGCATGACCTTACGTGACAATGTATATCACCTTTAGATTAACAACCATATGAATAACAGCAATCCTTGTGACAAATATTACTCTTTTAATCTCCATAAAGGTACCTTGACTAGACAGTGGCAGATATCAGCTGCAATACTTTTAACAACTGGCTGTCACTTTAATAGCACTTTCATTTGTTTCATTTCAAATGTTCTTATTGTATCCCATGAAAGTATTTGCTATGCTCATCATTTACAAAATGTAGATTTCATTCATTAAAGCATAAGCATATTGATTAGACATTGAAGCTTTAAAATCTGTGTTAATTTTATTTTGTATGTAAACAATGTATTGTTTGCTAAATATAATACTCATTGCGGATGTTGTATCGAAAATAATATCGCTAGTGATATTCGTTTGTCTCGCAATGTGGTCAATAAGGGATCTAAAAGATCACGACGTTTCGTGCGCCGCTGCAAGAGTTCGTCAGGTGATAAAAACTAATGTAAGCAAGCGTGTTTTATACTCTACGGGAGGACCGGCGGTCAATTAATTCGATCAATAATTCGAACAATAACGCACAAGGCCTATTGGCCGACGCACACGGTGCTCGACCAATCGGCAGGCCGCTGGTTCAGCCGCTGGTTCGGCTGATGCACAAGGCCTATTGGCCGACGCACACGGTGCTCGACCAATTAGCAGGCCGCTGGTTCGGTTCGCCTGCTGGGCGGAAACAATAGCGAGCTCAACCAATCAACGGGCCGCTGGTTCGGCCCGTCTGCTGATTGGAATCGACCGGTGCTGGCCGGCTGGACGGGGAGTGTCTGTCATTTAACAAGTTAAAGGGGGAGGCAAAAAAATGAATGGATGAGATTGTATGCTGGTAATTATGAAATTATGATAAAGGACAATGATGTGATTCAATGATGGTGTGTTTGTTTGATGATGAGTATTGAAATATCCTAGCAATGCTTTTTTCTTAAAAGTTAGTGTTAATTTTTTTATTTTTGTACTTTATTTATTAATTTTTTGACCGGGAAGGGGGGGGGGGGTTCATGAAAGAACAAAACAATCACTTTGAAAGGGGCGGAAAGCAAAGTGTTGTGATGGAAGTGTCGTTGTATGTTAATGAGAGAGAGAGAGTATATTATGAATGGAATAACAGCACATAGTGTTGTAAGCAGATATGGTAAGAAAAATATGGAAAAGGGAGCACACAGCAGAATGGAAAAGGGCACTTCTAATAGTGAGAAGAAAACAGTAACAAGAGGAACTTTAAAACAAAGTAAAACAGGACATATTGCATGAAGGAAAAGTGCACTTGTAATAAATAAAAAGGGATATTAATCAGATGTAAAAGGGAATGTTTAAGGAGAAAACAGGCCCAACACACTTAAGTAAGTACCTGAAAAAAATGGGCAACTGCGGCCTTTGGTATTGATCATGCCTGGTATTAAATTTGATGATTTAAAAAATACTTGTTTATCAACAAAGACTTATTCCCCCCCCCAAAAAAAAAAAAAAAAAAATTGCCATTAATTTTGAACAGAATTTTCCATTTCCCGATCCATGATCAAATTGACGTTAGCCGACACTTACGCCTGTACAGCCAATGAATGCTGAACATAGCATATCAATAATCTAATGAATAAGAATAAAATTGATCTTAAAACTGATATGGATCACGCTCTAACTCAAAATCGATTTTAAAGCTAAAATCGATTTTATTTATTACATGAAACGAGTCCGAAAGTCGAGCTTTCGTGGGTTTTCCTGTTCAAGCTGACTTATTTCTGATCTGTTATTATTGTATATGTTGGAAGCTTGTCGAATAAAAATCAATCAATCATCAATTTTAGGCCCTTAAAATCGATCGGATCGATTTAAAGATCGATTTTAGGGTTTAGTGTAACACCCACCAGGTTAACATGATGCGGAAACAATATTTAGAAACTACTGAAAGAGAGACGCAGATGTTTAGTAATCACGATGATCTAAAGAAAGTGAAATGTGTCATATCTTTTCCCTTAAAAAACATATGTGACCACAATCAGACATTTTAACATTGAATCTTGGCACCCCCTCCCCCCATAAACAAAACCGAAATCATACAAATTAGGCGGCTTAGATGATAGTTTTACGTGGGGGATTGAATGAATCCTACTTCCACAATGCCGTATCAACACACACTAGACGATCGATAGCAGCCATATTATCATCAATTTTAAAGATTTATTATCCATAAAATGAGCGAAATTAGGCCAGACAGTAAGTTGGATCTGCAGTATTCATTATCTGAATCCAGTAACGATTATATTGATGGTATCGATGGACCAGTTTTCAAATCATTGTAATTTCTGAATTAAAAATACGTGTTTACATGTCGACTATGTTTGATCGTGAGTGGGTAGATTCCACCGACGTAATGTACCATCGCGAATTACGAACTTGCTTACCAGACTAGACGGCAGAGATCGCAGTCGGAAGCCGGTGGAGAAGACGAGCGTTAAGAGTAATTTCCATCGAAAAAAAAGGCTAAAAAAGGTATTATTACTTATTATTTAATTTGTGAAATTTGTTTCAAGAAGCCTCCACTGACCAATATACGAAACAAACACTGAGGCTGAGCGATGTTTGATTTGATGTGATTATGTTGTTCAGTGTGATTTGAGCACGAATGATGACCGGCAATAGCGATCGCAATATTACTACATATTGTGTTAATTAGGTGGTCTGTCAACGACAGACTACCTATTGTTTTTGTCAGAATTTTCTTTCTTTATTTATTTATTAGGTGGTCTGTCGTATATCGACAGATCACCTATTAATTTCGTCAGAATTTTCTTTCTTTATTAGGTGGTCTGTCGGTATCGACAGATCACCTATTGTTTTCGTCAGAATTTTCTTTCTTCTTTATTTATTTATTAGGTGGTCTGTCGGTATCGACAGATCACCTATTGTTTTCGTCAGAATTTTCTTTCTTCTTTATTTATTTATTTATTTATTAGGTGATCTGTCATTGACAGATCACCTATTGATTTCGTCAGAATTTTCTTTCTTCTTTATTTATTTTTATTTATTTCCGCCCCTTTTTTGTGTAGAGGATAACTCAAGATCGGTTCGGTCAATTTCTTTCAATTTTGATACAGTCATAGGTCATAGTCATGAGACGTGACAGTAACATTTTCAAGGTCATCAAGTCTTCATGACGTCATCCAGGCGCCATTTTGTGTTTTTTTTGGTACTTTCAACTCATGATCATATCTTCATAACGGAAAGTCATTTTTCATTCATATTTATCATGATCAAGGTCAATATCCGTCCGGTCAATTTCAGGTCGAAAAACGCGCAAGCATGCGTACGTCCGCGCGTCAGCGCGTGCGCAAAATTTCAAAATGCTCTAAATCGTCTCAAATTCATTTTGGATACGTTTCAGGCCATTTTAAGCATTTTACAAAAAACGCGCACACGCGCGCGTTTTCGCGCGTTTTGGCATTTTGCAACATAGAATCGCCAAATTTTCTCTGTCATCATATTTGGCATATTTTTCCAAGCATTTTGATACCTTGTTCACTTTTTTCTGACCAGTAATAACGCAATGAGCGTCCGTCAAAGTATAACAGCACCCGCGGACCGCGCTATCTCTATCCACAATACATGGGCAAAACATGCCTATACAAAATTCATTGTAACTCTTCAGAATGGATGGGAACTCCAAATTTTTTTCATATTTGGATAGATTATGAGTCGGAGATATGATTTCATGTCTCATTTGACCCTCAATTAACTCATGACGTCATCATAATGGCCTCCGAACTCAAAATTTCAATTTGCATATTATGACGTCAGCATATTTTGGAAAATTGATTGTATCTCTGTAAATATTGATCGATTTTCTTCCAAATTTTGATATGTTCTAGCTGAGACAATTCTCTACAAATGCAGTCACGATTTTCATTTTGACAAAGGCATCATGGCGTATTTTTGCGATTAAAGGAGGCATGTCAATTTTTCACATTTTGCGTGTATTCTCTATGGGACATGACTTTTCTCAAAACTGGATTCTACATTCCCGTCTTTCGCGAGCAATATCTCCGTCGTTTTAGTTTTGTTTTTGCTGAGCTTTGAGTATGTTGTAGCTGAGACAATAAGCTATCACAAGTGTGCCCTTTATTTTTCGATCAGATGCCGGGATCATGCTCATATTTCACTTGCAAAGTGGGATTTGAGAATTCCATTTTCCGTTCACGTGTAATGTCTATGTGGATTATTTTGGTATAGTGGTCATAGCACTTGCCTCCCATTCCGGCGACCCAAGTTCGATTCCTGGTGGGTCATTTTTTTTTTTTTGCCGTCGTTTTAAATTTGATTTTATGATCTTCTTCGACTATTATAACATATTATCATATACAATCACAAACAATGTAATAAAATGCCTAATTTTGCGTGTTATATCTATGGGAGAAGAATGTCAATCGTTTGAGTACAACCCTATGGGAAATCTGATTCCTTGTCGTGTATTAAACCTATAGGGTTAATCTCCCAAGTCTGTTGGAATATATCAAATCATCCCATTTTCATGATGTTTAGTCTCCTTCCCAGACGTTTATACTTTCCAGTAATTCAGCCCAGGTATATGCAATGTTTACGTCTCTCCCGCGGACATAGAATTGTTTACATGTCTATAACTTCTCTCTTTCTCTATAATATAGTAAATATTCAATTCTATTTATGCTGGAAATATTAAAAGCATCGTTCTCCATTGCATCTCTTTCTCTTGCTCTCTCTTGCTCTGTTTCCCTTCCCCTCTCTTGATCTGCCCTCTATCCTTCTCTTGCTCTCTCATTGCATCTCTCTCTCTACTCTTTCACTCTCTCCCTATCTCTGTCTCCCTCTCTTGCTCTGCCTAGCTCCCTCTGTCTCTGCCTCTCATTGTATACTCTCTCACCCTCTCCCTTTCCCGGCCTCTGGTTCTCGTTCTCCCTCCGATATCTATTGTAATTTTCTTTAATTTCCTCTAGCTCTTCATTTTGCCCTTTGTATTCTTATTTCACCCCTACCATGTCCTCTCTCCTTCAAAGTGTATGCATTCTGATTCCTCTTTCTTCCCTCGGTCCAGCTCATGTATTTTTACATGTCAATAACTCGTCTCCCTCTCTCCTTCTCTATATCTATATTTTCATTAAATTTCATTATGATCATGATTTTGATCATAATCTTTCTCAATATTTTGTTCATCAGTTAAGTTATCACTTCAGTTCAGGTCACAGTTCAATCTATCAGTTCATTCATCAGTTCATCAGTTTAGCTCATCAATTCAGTTCATTTCACATCAGTTCAATCTATCAGTTCATCAGTACTTCATTCATCAGTTCATATCTTAATACATCATTTTACATTAACATCATTAAATTGGATCATTGAATTGAAGATTAGCATGATCATAAGAATTGAAGACAGATCACCTAATTCGTCCTGATGACGAATTACTTTTCTAGTTTTTATTTATTTCCGCCCCTTTTTGTGTAGAGGATAACTCAAGATCGGTTCGGTCAATTTCTTTCAATTTTGATACAGTCATAGGTCATAGTCATGAGACGTGACAGTAACATTTTCAAGGTCATCAAGTCTTCATGACGTCATCCAGGCGCCATTTTGTGTTTTTTGGGGTACTTTCAACTCATGATCATATCTTCATAACGGAAAGTCATTTTTCATTTATATTTATCATGATCAAGGTCAATATCCGTCCGGTCAATTTCAGGTCAAAAAACGCGCGCGCGTGCCTACGTCCGCGCGTCAGCGCGCGCGCAAAATTTCAAAATGCTCCAAATCGTCTCAAATTCATTTTGGATACGTTTCAGGCCATTTTAAGCATTTCGCAAAAAAACGCGCACACACGCATGCGCGCGCGTTTTCGTTCGTGACGGCCGAACGCAACATAATCGCCATATTTTTTTTGTCATGATATTCCCATTTTTTCGAACAATTTGATACCATGTTTATCCTTTTATGACCATTAATAACGGAATGAGCGTCCGTTCAAGAAACATGTCCGTGCGCGCGAGCTCTTGTAATACATAGCATATATGGGCAAAAACATGCCTATACAAAATTCATTGTAACTCTTCAGAATGGATGGGAACTCCCAATTTTTTTCATATTTGGATAGATTATGAGTCGGAGATATGATTTCATGTCTCATTTGACCCTCAATTAACTCATGACGTCATCATAATGGCCTCCGAACTCAAAATTTCAATTTGCATATTATGACGTCAGCATATTTTTGGAAAATTGATTGTATCTCTGTAAATATTGATCGATTTTCTTCCAAATTTTGATATGTTCTAGCTGAGACAATTCTCTACAAATGCAGTCACCACGATTTTTCATTTTGACAAAGGCATCATGGCGTATTTTTGCGATTAAAGGAGGCATGTCAATTTTTCACATTTTGCGTGTATTCTCTATGGGACATGACTTTTTCTCAAAACTGGATTCTACATTCCGTCTTTCGCGAGCAATATCTCCGTCGTTTTAGTTTTGTTTTGCTGAGCTTTGAGTATGTTGTAGCTGAGACAATAAGCTATCACAAGTGTGCCCTTTATTTTTCGATCAGATGCCGGGATCATGCTCATATTTCACTTGCAAAGTGGGATTTGAGAATTCCATTTTCCGTTCACGTGTAATGTCTATGTGGATTATTTTGGTATAGTGGTCATAGCACTTGCCTCCCATTCCGGCGACCCAAGTTCGATTCCTGGTGGGTCATTTTTTTTTTTTTTTTGCCGTCGTTTTAAATTTGATTTTATGATCTTCTTCGACTATTATAACATATTATCATATACAATCACAAACAATGTAATAAAATGCCTAATTTTGCGTGTTATATCTATGGGAGAAGAATGTCAATCGTTTGAGTACAACCCTATGGGAAATCTGGTATTAAACCTAATATAGGGTTTATCTCCCAACTCTGCTACAATATCAAATCACCTTGCTAGTCTCCTTCCCAGACGTTTTTACTTTTTCCAGTTATTCAGCCCAAGGTATATGCATGTTTACGTCTCTCCCGTGGACATAGAATTGTTTACTTGTCTATACTTCTCTCTTTCTCTATATTAAATTCTATTTATGCTGGATATATTGAATGCATCGTTCTCCATTGCATCTCTCTCTTTCTCCTCTCTCTTGCTCTGTTTCCCTTCTCCTCTCTTATTTTGCCCCTCTCCTTCTCTTGCTCTGTCTCTGCATATATATATCTCTCTCTACTCTTTTACCCTCTCCCTCTCTCTCTGCCTCCCTCTACCTCGACCTCTTGCCTTGCCTCCCTCTTATTCTCTTGCTCTGTCTCCCTCTGCCTCTGCCCTTCTCTTTTCTTCTCTCTCACCCTCTACCTCTCCCGCCTCTGGTTCTCGCTCTCCTTCTTATTATGTCTTGTAATGTTCCTTAATTTTCTATAGCTCTGCCCTTTGCCCTTTGGCCTTGGAACTCAAAATACGAATTTGCATATTATGACGTCAGCATATTTATTTCCGCCCCTTTTTTGTGTAGAGGATAACTCAAGATCGGTTCAGTCAATTTCTTTCAATTTTGATACAGTCATAGGTCATAGTCATGAGACGTGACAGTAACATTTTCAAGGTCATCAAGTCTTCATGACGTCATCCAGGCGCCATTTTGTGTTTTTTTTGGTACTTTCAACTCATGATCATATCTTCATAACGGAAAGTCATTTTCATTCATATTTATCATGATCAAGGTCAATATCCGTCCGGTCAATTTCAGGTCAAAAGATGCGCGCGCATGCGTACGTCCGCGCGTCAGCACGCGCTTAAAATTTCAAAATGCTCCAAATCGTCTCAAATTCATTTTGGATACGTTTCAGGCCATTTTAAGCATTTTGCAAAAAACGCGCACACGCGCATGCGCGCGCGTTTTCGCGCGTTTGGCATTTTGCAACATAGAATCGCCAAATTTTTCTGTCATCATATTTGGCATATTTTTCCAAGCATTTTGATACCTTGTTCACCTTTTTCTGACCAGTAATAACGCAATGAGCGTCCGTCAAAGTATAACAGCACCCGCGGACCGCGCTATCTCTATCCACAATACATGGGCAAAACATGCCTATACAAAATTCATTGTAACTCTTCAGAATGGATGGAACTCCAAATTTTTTTCATATTTGGATAGATTATGAGTCGGAGATATGATTTCATGTCTCATTTGACCCTCAATTAACTCATGACGTCATCATAATGGCCTCCGAACTCAAAATTTCAATTTGCATATTATGACGTCAGCATATTTTGGAAAATTGATTGTATCTCTGTAAATATTGATCGATTTTCTTCCAAATTTTGATATGTTCTAGCTGAGACAATTCTCTACAAATGCAGTCATCACGATTTTTCATTTTGACAAAGGCATCATGGCGTATTTTTGCGATTAAAGGAGGCATGTCAATTTTTCACATTTTGCGTGTATTCTCTATGGGACATGACTTTTTCTCAAAACTGGATTCTACATTCCCGTCTTTCGCGAGCAATATCTCCGTCGTTTTAGTTTTGTTTTGCTGAGCTTTGAGTATGTTGTAGCTGAGACAATAAGCTATCACAAGTGTGCCCTTTATTTTTCGATCAGATGCCGGGATCATGCTCATATTTCACTTGCAAAGTGGGATTTGAGAATTCCATTTTCCGTTCACGTGTAATGTCTATGTGGATTATTTTGGTATAGTGGTCATAGCACTTGCCTCCCATTCCGGCGACCCAAGTTCGATTCCTGGTGGGTCATTTTTTTTTTTTTGCCGTCGTTTTAAATTTGATTTTATGATCTTCTTCGACTATTATAACATATTATCATATACAATCACAAACAATGTAATAAAATGCCTAATTTTGCGTGTTATATCTATGGGAGAAGAATGTCAATCGTTTGAGTACAACCCTATGGGAAATCTGATTCCTTGTCGTGTATTAAACCTATAGGGTTAATCTCCCAAGTCTGTTGGAATATATCAAATCATCCCATTTTCATGATGTTTAGTCTCCTTCCCAGACGTTTATACTTTCCAGTAATTCAGCCCAGGTATATGCAATCTTTACGTCTCTCCCGCGGACATAGAATTGTTTACATGTCTATAACTTCTCTCTTTCTCTATAATATAGTAAATATTCAATTCTATTTATGCTGGAAATATTAAAAGCATCGTTCTCCATTGCATCTCTTTCTCTTGCTCTCTCTTGCTCTGTTTCCCTTCCCCTCTCTTGATCTGCCCTCTATCCTTCTCTTGCTCTCTCATTGCATCTCTCTCTCTACTCTTTCACTCTCTCCCTATCTCTGTCTCCCTCTCTTGCTCTGCCTAGCTCCCTCTGTCTCTGCCTCTCATTGTATACTCTCTCACCCTCTCCCTTTCCCGGCCTCTGGTTCTCGTTCTCCCTCCGATATCTATTGTAATTTTCTTTAATTTCCTCTAGCTCTTCATTTTGCCCTTTGTATTCTTATTTCACCCCTACCATGTCCTCTCTCCTTCAAAGTGTATGCATTCTGATTCCTCTTTCTTCCCTCGGTCCAGCTCATGTATTTTTACATGTCAATAACTCGTCTCCCTCTCTCCTTCTCTATATCTATATTTTCATTAAATTTCATTATGATCATGATTTTGATCATAATCTTTCTCAATATTTTGTTCATCAGTTAAGTTATCACTTCAGTTCAGGTCACAGTTCAATCTATCAGTTCATTCATCAGTTCATCAGTTTAGCTCATCAATTCAGTTCATTTCACATCAGTTCAATCTATCAGTTCATCAGTACTTCATTCATCAGTTCATATCTTAATACATCATTTTACATTAACATCATTAAATTGGATCATTGAATTGAAGATTAGCATGATCATAAGAATTGAAGACAGATCACCTAATTCGTCCTGATGACGAATTACTTTTCTAGTTTTTATTTATTTCCGCCACTTTTTTGTGTAGAGGATAACTCCACATCAGTTTTGTCAATTTCTTTCAATTTTGGCACAGTCATAGGTCATTGTCATTAGACGTGACAGGAACATTTTCAAGGTCATCAAGTCTTCATGACGTCATCCAGGCGCCATTTTGTGAATTTTTCTGAAAATCAACTCATGATCATATCTTCATAACGGAAAGTCATTTCTCATTCATATTTATCATGATCAAGGTCAATATCCGTCCGGTCAATTTCAGGTCAAAAAACGCGCGCATACGCGTACGTCCGCGCGTCAGCGCGCGCGCAAAATTTCAAAATGCTCCAAATCGTCTCAAATTCATTTTGATACGTTTCAGGCCATTTTAAGCATTTCGCAAAAAACGCGCACACGCGCATGCGCGCGCGTTTTCGCGCGTATTGGCATTTTGCAACATAGAATCGCCAATTTTTTCTGTCATCATATTTGCCACATTTTTCCAAGCATTTTGATACCTTGTTCACCTTTTTCTGACCAGTAATAACGCAATGAGCGTCCGTTCAAGAAACATGTCCGTGCGCGCGAGCTCTTGTAATACATAGCATATATGGGCAAAAACATGCCTATACAAAATTCATTGTAACTCTTCAGAATGGATGGGAACTCCCAAATTTTTTTCATATTTGGATAGATTATGAGTCGGAGATATGATTTCATGTCTCATTTGACCCTCAATTAACTCATGACGTCATCATAATGGCCTCCGAACTCAAAATTTCAATTTGCATATTATGACGTCAGCATATTTTGGAAAATTGATTGTATCTCTGTAAATATTGATCGGTTTTCTTCCAAATTGTGATATGTTCTAGCTGAGACAATTCTCTACAAGTACAGTACCACGATTTTTCATCTTGACAAAGCCATCATGGCGTATTATTGCGATTAAAGGAGGCATGTCAATTTTTCACATTTTGCGTGTATTCTCTATGGGACATGACTTTTCTCAAAACTGGATTCTACATTCCGTCTTTCGCGAGCAATATCTCCGTCGTTTTAGTTTTGTTTTCGCTGAGCTTCGAGTATGTTGTAGCTGAGACAATAAGCTATCACAAGTGTGCCCTTTATTTTTCGATCAGATGCCGGGATCATGCTCATATTTCACTTGCAAAGTGGGATTTGAGAATTCCATTTTCCGTTCACGTGTAATGTCTATGTGGATTATTTTGGTATAGTGGTCATAGCACTTGCCTCCCATTCCGGCGACCCAAGTTCGATTCCTGGTGGGTCATTTTTTTTTTTTTTTTTGCCGTCGTTTTAAATTTGATTTTATGATCTTCTTCGACTATTATAACATATTATCATATACAATCACAAACAATGTAATAAAATGCCTAATTTTGCGTGTTATATCTATGGGAGAAGAATGTCAATCGTTTGAGTACAACCCTATGGGAAATCTGGTATTAAACCTAATATAGGGTTTATCTCCCAACTCTGCTACAATATCAAATCACCTTGCTAGTCTCCTTCCCAGACGTTTTTACTTTTCCAGTTATTCAGCCCAAGGTATATGCATGTTTACGTCTCTCCCGTGGACATAGAATTGTTTACTTGTCTATACTTCTCTCTTTCTCTATATTAAATTCTATTTATGCTGGATATATTGAATGCATCGTTCTCCATTGCATCTCTCTCTTTCTCCTCTCTCTTGCTCTGTTTCCCTTCTCCTCTCTTATTTTGCCCCTCTCCTTCTCTTGCTCTGTCTCTGCATATATATCTCTCTCTACTCTTTTACCCTCTCTCTCTCTCTGCCTCCCTCTACCTCGACCTCTTGCCTTGCCTCCCTCTTATTCTCTTGCTCTGTCTCCCTCTGCCTCTGCCCTTCTCTTTTCTTCTCTCTCACCCTCTACCTCTCCCGCCTCTGGTTCTCGTTCTCCTTTTATTATGTCTTGTAATGTTCCTTAATTTTCTATAGCTCTGCCCTTTGCCCTTTGGCCTTGGAACTCAAAATACGAATTTGCATATTATGACGTCAGCATATTTATGGAAAATTGATTGTATCTCTGTAAATATGGATCGATTTTCTTCCAAATTTTGATATGTTGTAGCTAAGACAATTTTCTACAAGATCAGTTATTCAGATTACATAACAGACCACCTAATTCGTCTTCATGACGAATTACATTTCTAGTTTTCATTGGATTCTTTCGGTTCTAGGACACCTATATTTTTACACACATATATCTTAAAAGCGCATATATTTATTTATAAACATAGAATATTTTAATTACACATATATTTTTTTTCAACGTCGAATATAATTTGATAACGCATATATTTCTTATAAACATCGAATATATTTTAATTGCGCATAGCCTATATGTTTTTTTTTTATAAACATTGAATAAATGTAGATACTGACCCATATATTTTACAGGGATCGAATATATTTAGTTTTTCTCTTATGGCTTACCATAGTTTTATGTAATAAGCGACATTATCTTTTCTTCTGTTTTAGTTTATCTTTATCTAATTCAAAGAACATACATGAAAAACAATCAAAACATGCAACAAACTTATACAGCAAAAGCCATAGACTCCATGTAGTGGTTACGAGCTTTGTTTATTTTTTGGGGACATGCTACAATCGCATACGTCACATTATTTTTGGCGTTTTATAGGTTTGATTTGGACGAGAAAATGAATGATGAAAAATTCGTGCTTTTTTTTTTTTACGAGTTAATTAAGTATTCAAAAAATATGAAAAGACGAATATTGATGAAAGAATACAAAACTTGGGTTTTCTGTTGTGAGCGCATAAAACCTAAATTTTGTATTCTTTCATCAATATTCGTCTTCAAACACATTTATTCTGAAAATCCTTGCAGAAGTCAGTGTTAAATGACATCCTCTTTCACTTCATTATACAATTGAAGTGAATGTTTACCATCAAATTGTTTGGGCTTTGAAATTTTCAGAGAGGCTTTAAGAAGTTCAATCGACCCTGTAATGTGATTGTGTCTCCGGTATTCAAAAAGATTCGCGAGAACCTTTGGGCTACTGGATCGTGCCTATTTCAAATGGGAATAGGCATACTAATAGGTTGAAAAGTTTTTAAAAGTTGGATCCCGGCATTGTTACTGTAGTGACAATGCACTTATACAGTTATCCATTTCATCATTCGTATGAAAGTTATTCCTACCAATGCCAGTTACTAGAATCAGTGATGAAGAGACAGTTACAACCTTTTAAATATCTTCCTCTTATTTCACTCAAGAACGAGTAACAAAGACAATCAAAGAGACACTCTACCGAACTAATATATGCATTGTATTGATATGCAATGATTAGACAGATATTGATTAAATTTTCAGATTATTTAGAATATAAAACACAGGGACTTGATAAGTTTTAGGTTTTCTAATTATCACATGTCGATATATTATTGACTTATTCACAGTTTATAGTCAAGAAGAGATAAGTTCATGATTCATATAAATTTCTTGTCTTATTTTTGTTTAAATCTGTACAGAAATTTAAACTCAAAGTCTAACACAATGAATTTTAGACTAAAGTGAAAAGGATCAACTTAAGATTAATTTTATGTTATCAACGTATTATGGTCCTATTCTTCTTTTCTTCTTTCTCTTTCTCTCTCTCTCTCTCTCTTTCTGTCTTTCTGTCACACGCCCATATCCCCATTTAGTTTTAATTTTGGGATGAAGATTATGCCAATAATGGCAACCAGACGAGCTCTTCTAAACATATATGACCTATATTGTTTTAGAGCTTCATGTACTGCAAGAGTTCTTTTTGATTCATAATAAAAATATTAAAATATATTCTATTATGTGATCCATATTCCTATAATCAAGGAAACAAAAACAAAAATACTCAGGCGAACCCGGCACAAGCTTATGCTCAATGGGATTTACCTTTACCTTTTCCCCTAGGATCCCTTGGAAATTAGCTATAATTTCAGCTGTCATGGGTTATCCTGTCAAGTATTTATTTTTATTTGATATGATTTGATTTGATTTATTCATAAACATAATAGACATGAGTGGATCGTCGTAAGCTTTTCTCTCTTACATATTTCTTATTGTAGATGTAATTATACCTGACGATTCAAATCAACTACATCTTATACTCTTAAGATTATATTCATGTTACTCTCTATACATTACATTACTTGATTCATTAACAACAACAACAAATCTGGGAGAAAATAAATGTTACTTTGAAATAGTTGAATTTGACAAAAGTCGTACTTACAATCTTCACTGAACAGCTCTCCAAATCGAAAAAGAAAACCTCACATGTTGCGTGCTGATGATTTTGTCAGATGTCCTTGCGAAATCTGTTTCTAAACTGCAGTTTCTAATACTAACTTTTTCCTGTGCGGTGGCTCCTGAACTAAGAGGTGAAACCAAAATATCTTATTTCAATTTTGATCCTCATGAAGATTTAAGGACCGCACGGTTACGGTAGAGAAAGTTTAGATTTCCTGAAAATGTCGTTTCGTACTGTAATCCATTTATACATATCCTTGTCGTATGTGGCCTTGATTACGTTTTTATTGACATGGCGATAAGAAAATTTAAGATTTATTATGCTTTCTCGGAAGCGAATAATGTCCACCGAATCCTTTCAGTGTCGAACATCTCAATTTTCAAGATTTTTTTTCTTCATTGATCAATGTCTCATGCATGCGGAAATTCACAAGCTATCAAACATCATGGCCGGCATAATCTGGTTATGATACTTAGATGAAGTTATCATTTACATTGCTGTAAATATTTAAAATCATTCGGCTCCTCGCTAAACTTCAAGATGATTTCCATATTGATAATGTATTAGGAACGAAAATTTTGCAACGCCTCGATCCTTTCAGTGATACGATCTCAATTTTCAAGATCATTACCGACAATTATTTCATGATGTCTCATGCATGCAGAAATCGGTAACTTTAAAAACTGAATAGCATCTCCTTGTGTTTAATCTGTAATCTTGTTACCTTTAATCATTTATCAATGATATTACTATATAAAGTTTTAAGTTCTCTCTGCTAATATCAAGTCCATGTTAATCTCTGCATCCGCGCGTATCTGAAGCAAATAACGTGTATACAATCTCCTTTCAATGTAAAGCTTGTTCGGCGTCCATGTGAAAGAGGGTAACTGTCAAAACGTCATAGCATAAATCCTTTTCTTTAGTGCGTAATATCGGTACCTTGCAGTTATCAATGATATGACTATTTATAAAGAAGGTATAAGAATCATACACGGGTTCTCTGCTAATGTAATGTGGAGTTTATGTTATTTTTTGTAAAATTATGAGTTCATTTATCAATGTTTCTTCCACGCGACAGTTAATCTGTAATGGTGTTATGCTACCTTGATTAACTTCTCCATGACACTGCGAAAGAAAGGTTAAGAACCATGTACAGTCTCTTGGCTAATCTTACCTTCACGTTCATCTCAATATCCATGCACTAGTATAATTATTATAACAATAATAGGCATTGGTGGCGTCATCTATCTAGAACTTCTATTCCGAGACGTTCAGGGAAAATAGAGGCCATGTCTTTATGACAAGCAAGAGAATAATAATAATATATCTTATTTAAGTGGCAATCACTTCAATTATCACAAGTTCATCATCAATGCCAAATGCACACATAAGCTGGCATCTGTAAAAACTGACGGCACAAATCCTTTATGTAATGATGCAGGTTTAAGTCGGCAACCTTCAAACTTCACGGTTTAAATCCTTTCGTTCGTTCAATCGCGTGGTTAAATTCTTCAATCAATCCATAATCTTTTAACCCACAAACTTGTTGAAATCTTGCAGAGTTCCACACATCTACCTAGCGTTGTCCTGCTCTAAAAATGCTATAATATGCACAAATATTATATCCAAAATCAAAGCATCACAAAAGCAGCCGTAATCGTATCATCTATATACATGATCTTACAATATTACTTACTTTCAAATAATCCATATATAGATTGTGGGTTGTTCCTAATCTTTTAAGGGTCACACTTTGGACTAAGGTTAGATGACACTGTATCTATACTAGACCACGCGGAGAGCCGAGTATATCTGGAGGAATAAATATCGAGTACAAACGGTCTTGTTTACCAAGGCATTCTTCAATGTTGGTATAGGTCCTATCTCACACATACAAGTTAATCCGATTTTTAATGCCATCGAATAAAACATGTGTTCATATAATATTGTGCTCCAAATAGAGGATAATAGGTCGACATGCTCGTTTGCAACGTTTTGTTTTTATTGTCTAATGTAGAGTATTCAAGACGTAATCCAATGAATATTATGAGCTGCATTAACATTAAATCATTTATTAAACACAACAATTATTGTTAAAATTATTTATTTCTACACGTAAACAAATTCAAAAAGTAGAATATAGGCCTAACACGTAGAGTCTGATCTAAAATAAATCGTAAATTTTGGTAATTAAATGAAATATAGCAATTTGTCAACAATGAATACAAAAATCAACAGTGATAAAATGTTGATTTCTCGGAGGCGCAAGAGTTTATGACAAACCTCTCGGACATCTCCTTGTACTCTGGGAGAAGTATGGTATAATTCATTTCTAAACGAAACCTAAAATAACTAGACCAACTCTATAATGACGATAAGTCACATAAACGAGGCTCTTATTTTTTCTAACGAAATGTTGCAGACCAATATGAATTGATGCGAACCTTTAAAGTGTGAACGGGGCGAAAGATAACACCGTTTCGGTCAAACAGTGTCTTCACGCAGCGGAATGTTTGTTGTATGAAACACCATGAATCAGGTGACTCACGAGTAACCGAAGGCCGTTTGTATCAAAAGATGACGTAACGAGGTGCGAAAGATCATCGGGGAAACATGTAGTTCCTTCTTGTTTACGTCATGTTTGTTTACAGGCGATCGGACTTGTATAGAATCGACAATAATTATAGGTCAATTCTACATTGGTATTTTTAAAGTTCTATTCAATTCAATAAACATTTATGTCCTTCTTATAATCGAAATGAACATAATATATTATCAAATACATATTTATAATGTAGGAAGGAGGCGAAGTTCCCTAAAAGCACGAAGTTTGAGGGGGGTCGCCATAAAAAAACAGACACACATATAAATTACAAAAATAATCTACATAAAATATCTATTTAAAAAGATAAAGAGGGAGAGAGAGTGAGAGAGAGAGAGAGAGAAAAGGAAAACATGCTGGAAATAATAAAATATACAAAACTGAAAAGAGAAATGAAACATCTATAATTACATTTTCTATGAATGTTATTGTACAAAAAAATTATATTGATTTTAAAGCACAAGTAAATGTAGTAGGTGAAGGGCATGTTTTAACAAAATCATGTAAATTGTCTCAGACTTTTGGGACCAGTAAATACCTTTTTGTTTAGTGGTTGTTTTTTGTGCTTTTGTTGTGTTTGTTGTTGTTCTATATTTGTTTCGTTTGGTTCTATTCACGGCCAAGCTGTGGAGCAGCTTCGAGCTGAAAGCACATTTTTATGGTGATTGAATAAATAAATGTTGAAAGACAAGTAGACTCTTCAGGCATTTATAGTTTCTTTTTGTTTTGAAAATGCCAACATTCTTTGTTATTTTTTAAGCCAGGAAGATACAATTATGCGGTCCTAATTGTAACAATAGATGAAAGAAAATATTTCAAGGATCCCGGCACAAAAAATATTGAAAATGAATGAAAAAAGCGCAAGCGTTCCTGATTCCCCCCCCAATAGCTCAGTATTCTATCCCCATGCGTGAACTTACGTGAACTACTTAAGTTAAAGTAACCATTCTTTAAAAATACAACTATATATCAATGGAAAGCTTATGACATCAGGAATTTGGAAAAATTTATTTCAGATTCTTTTTATACTCAATTAAGTCGTAAAAACAAAAACAAAGACGAATTTTTCATCATTCATTTTTTCGCCCGATTCAAACTAATAAAACGCCAAAAATAATGTGACGTATGCAATTGTAGCATGTCCCCAAAACATGAACAAAAGCTCGTAACCACTACATGGAGTCTATGGCTTTTGCTGTATAAGTTTGTTGCATGTTTTGATTATTTTCCATGTATGTTCTTTGAATTAGATAAAGATAAACTATAAAAATAAAAAAAGGATAATGTTGCTTATTACGTAAAACTGACGAAAGAACTTATACAGATGAAAGAAATCAATGAAAATTAACACAATATGTAAAGTAATATTGCGATCGCTATTGCCGGTCATCATTCGTGCTCAAATCACACTGACCAACAAAATCACATCAAATCAAACATCGCTCAGTGTTTATTTCGTATATTGGTCAGTGGAGGCTTCTTGAAACAAATTTCACAACATTCTTTGTTGTAAATATAACCTATTTTAGTCTTTTTTCGATGGAAATTACTCCTAACGCTCGTCTTCTCCACCGGCTTCCGACTGCGATCTCTGCCGTCTAGTCTGGTACGCAAGTTCGTAATTCGCGATGGTACATTACGTCGGTGGAATCTACCCACTCACGATCAAACATAGTCGACATGCATGCAAACACGTATTTTTAATTACATTAATTTGAAAACTGGCACATTGATACCATCAATATCATCGTTACTGGATTCAAGTTACTGTCTGGCCTAATTTCACTCATTTTATGTTAAAATTTATGATAATATGGCTGCTATCGATCGTCTAGTGTGTGTTGATACGGCATTGTGTGAATCCGGAAGTGGGATTGCTTCAATCACCTACGTATCATCGAAGCCGCCCAATTTGTATGATTACGGTTTCGTTTATGGGGTGTGCCAAGATTCAATGTTAAATGTCTGATTGTGGTCAAATAGGCCTATGTATTTTAAGTAAATGATATGACACGTTTCACTTTCTTTATCATTTGGCATGCAATGTCTATTTTAATCAATGTCTACTTTAATATTAGATCTAGGTCTACAGAGACAGAAATCTACAGAAATCTAAAATGAATTTAAAATCAATGCTTCTATCTCAATTGATTCAAAAGTGCTCAAAAGAGTCACAAAACTGCAGGTTGAAAATTGAATTTGAAAATACTTCGAAAAAAATATGCGGGAAAAAGAATATGACAAAAATGTGTTTGCGAGAAGAAACCCTCGATGTGACTGACCTGATTAATCACCAACAAGAAATGACATCAATATAGTATGTAGACATAATGACGAAGTTCAAATTGGAATTGCGTAACGTGCATGCAACAATACAAGGACTGCAAATGGGTTAGTCCTGGACTTTTTTGGGGCATTTGATCCACCAGTAGCGGTTTTAGAGGGAGGGGGCTTGTGCCAAAAGTTTCTTGAAGCCGCCCCAGAAAAGAGTAATAAAACTTTGGTTATAGATCAATTTAAGCGAAGTATAATGAATTTTTTGCAGTAGATCTATGCCTTGCACAGAACTAGCAACATGGACTTCGTGTCCGTTAGAGGGCCTCGTCCAACATGTCGTCATATCTCCGTCACCGCCCGTGCGTCACTGCATATATCATAACAGAATCTCTTTTCAAAAGATGATGATAACTTTATTGTCATCACTAAAAAAAGAGTAATAATTCCTGTCTCTCATGTATTTTTGGTATTTTTGTACTGATACTTGCCTGAGATGTGATCGAATCCGTCTCGTCCTCAGTTCTTCGAGAGGTGGCGCAAACGGTGTCTTACGTGCCGTCCCTCCCCGGTGGCCAAGGCGTCGATATCTTCTTTAGATCGCTCAACGGTGACTGTCCTAAATAGTATGTTCCAGTGCTCTTAGTTCCGACATTTTGCACAATGGACATGTAATTTGGTGGATTTCTGAACGTTGAGCAAAGTTGATTGTAATAAAAGTTTGCCTCTAGAGATGTGGTGCTGGCAAAGACGTTAGTCATAATCTTTGAAAATGGGAACTAGATCTGTGCTAATGCAATGTCAGTGTTTCCTGTCAAAAGCGGCCTCAAAATCAAACACATGCAGACACTCATGATTCCCAATTTTCAAATTTCCAAACTTCCAGTGACAAAGACAAAGAGACTTGTCTAGAAGAGATGATACTACAAGTCAAGATTGAAGGATCGAGATGAATGAGAAGACTAAGAACATTCTTAAACCTCAACAAATGCATGGAAGTTTCCTTTTTCCCCGCCTTTTTCAAGTCTACCTCTACATTCTAGCTCTGCACCTGCTGCAGACGTTTGGAGGTGACGTGATGTCAGTCGTGACGAGACCGATCACAGTATAGGCCTAGATCTTTTCGTCATTTATTTTTTGAATGTGAATACGCTCATTTGATGTGGAATAAATGTTATAATCTATTCGACTTTATAGTAGCCATGTTCAGATTTGACTTCCTAGTCGGGGATTCATGTTGACATTTAATCTGAATGGTTTAGAAATATGTTTGTTTACAATTGAAAATTACACGGTTCAGATGCGGAAGCTGAGTTAAGGTCTACTACTAGTGCAGGCGCCACCACTTCCGGAAGTTACGCTGAGTAAGACTGGGTCGCTGGAAGGTCGTATAAACTTAATCGTGGCAAGTTGGTCCAAGTAAGGGCGTATGGACAACTAATGGTGTAAGTCAAATATTTATGGAATATTTATTGCTGCAGGGAAATCTTACGCCGACTAGGAAACCACGTCTGAACATGGCTAATGTGGCAGACATGAGCGCTATACAAGACTCCACTATTATCATTATTAATTGTTGCTAGGTAGGGCAAACATCATGCCTTGTCTTACCTAACAACACGTAAAGTATGCGATTCGCATTCTGACTATTGAAATACATTTATTCCTAACAGGTGATTGAAATAATTTGTAACAAGGCACTGAACAAAGATTTGTGCTTTAAATTGGATTATATTACGAAATTGGCCTATCCCACAGGATTGCATATTTCTTCACACGCCTTTCATGCATGTCTTTTTTGGGGGTTATCTTTCTTATATTTTAACGTCCCTCGCACCTTTGCTTTCATATATCCTACACTGTACACCTCGCTACATTATTTCCATACCAAAAATGAAGAAGAAGAAAAAAAGAAAAGAATATATACCAAACCCCGTGCACCTTGCCCTTGGCCTAAAGCCACCTCTAAATATGCGAGAAATATGCAAGGAAATATCGCCCTCAAGCTTTCGTTCTGGTCTAACTTTGAATCACCCAGCTATCTAGTACTTAGTAACGAAATGAGATGAATGGATCTCTCATTCATCATTCGTTTATTCAGCTCCGTCAATGCACGCCGCAGTCACGTGTTCAAGTCACAGTTCTTGGATACATTGTCCCAGCCTCCCAGGTATGTAAACTTTATTCACATTCAGTCAAAAAAAAATGAACGTTTGCAAACACATCACATTGAGTTGTGCTGGATCTTTACCCGGAAAATTACGTTATTGAGTGTTCGGCATTTTATTTTCGAACCATCATGACTATAGTAAACATTTTGCTGATGTGCTGGTTGAAAGCTTTTCGTTTTCCTCCGTAGCTGAGGTGAATAAAGTGCTGTATAATTATATTTATTTATTCATTTATATGCATATCACATGCGTTAGATTATAATACTAGACAAATGCACGGTAAGTCTATTAATGGATCTGTTCATCTTATCACTAACTTGTTATCTTAAAGGAGAATAAACATTAGCTAATAATCTTCTGCAAAACTGTAGGCCAGTTAAAAATATCTTGAATTATACTCATATTTTATTACATAGCAAGGAAAACAATCTTTATGGATAGGGTGTTGCATAATGACTGGATAATTTAAACTTAGCTCCATCGATAAGGCTATCAGCTAAACGTTATTGGGTTTCATTTTCCTTTAAAAAAAATTGTCCGTGCATTATTATTAGGTAAGTGATGAAGTAGTCCACTATTTTGTTACGGTGTATTGTGTTTCAATAGTGGGAGTGGAGATTGAACATTGGTGATGGTTGTTGTTGTTGTTGCTGTGTCGAGTATAACAAGAGTGACAAGGGGAACAGTTTCAGATTCCTCAAAACCTGTCCCTTTTTTGGCAAATGTGAAAATACGGATTTCATTGCAGGAGCCTGTGCATTTGAATGATTTTTAAAAACAGAAATATGGCGCCAAATAAATGTTGTGAAACATCATCATCATCAAGTTGAGTTAAGTTGAGAATCTAAATAAATAGGTGTAATTTTTTCTTTAAAACCAACTGAAAATTGTGAACGAGAATATACAGTGCGTCCCAAAAAAAACTATACACTTTTGAAATGGCTGCCGAATAAAAAAATATATAATCCTGGGGGGAAAGTTTTATATGTATGGAAAGCTCATAAACTCAAATTTCATATGACACCAAAAAGTCCGAAAATAATTCATGCTTGGGTGAGCACTGCTCACTTTTGTAAAGGGTATGAAAATTAGGATGCGCAGGAATCAGCCTTCTAATTTGTGAGAGGTAACTCCTTTGGAGCTATCTCAGCTTACACAATTGAGGGTGATATGATACATTCATGATTTGCTGAGTGAATTTCATGGTTTATTAAACCAAACTTGTATGCATGAGTGAACAGGAATTGCATTGTTTATTGTAACATTGTAACTTTCCCTGGTAAACTCAGTGGTGAGTTCATGGGAGTCAGGATGGGGTGATGGTACATGTTGTAATTTCCATATTACAAACTGTTATTTTTTACATCTGTGACTTTGAATAAAATCCTTCACCCCACATTTCAGTTATTGTAAGATTAGTTGAACATCTCATTGATTTACTTAATAACCAGATTGGGATTATGTAAATTCATTATTCAAATATGGTTTGTTGAAAAAAGGAATGTCACAGATGTTGGCTACTTATTATTCAGGTAAATGGGTAACCCTATGTAAAAAATAACAGTTTGTAACATGGAAATTACAACATGTACCATCACTCCATCTTGACTCCCATGAACACACCACTGAGTCTACCAGGGAAAGTTACAAAGCTACAATAAACAATGCAATTCCTGTTCACTCATGAAATTCACTCAGCAAATCATGAATGTATCATATCACCCTCAATTGTGTAAGCTGAGATAGCTCCAAAGGAGTTACCTCTCACAAATTGGAAGGTTGATTCCTGCGCAACCTAATTTTCATACCCTTTACAAAAGTGAGCAGTGCTCACCCAAGCATGAATTATTTTCGGACTTTTGGTGTCATATGAAAGTTGAGTTTATGAGCTTTCCATACATATAAAACTTCCCCCCCAGGATTATATATTTTTTTATTCGGCAGCCATTTCAAAAGTGTATAGTTTTTTTTGGGACGCACTGTAGTGCCGACAGAAATAAATAAATAGAAAATGCATTCATTTTGTTCCTATACTATTCCACTTTAGCATTCGATCACTGTGTACCATTAATCTAAAATTTGTGAAAATGTCACTGCAGATTATTATTTGTTTGTTTTTGGTCCTGGCATGTGTCGCAGGTAGTATTCATCGTGGCAAAGAAAAGGAGAAGATTGTTTGACATGTATGAATGAAGTCCTCGTTGCAATAATTTGGGCAAGTTTGCTTATTATGTAGTCGAGTGCGTAAATACTAAACATCCATATTTGCGTTATGCTGTTTCATATTTATTTGTCATAGGTAGAATGGAACCAAAATGAATGCGAAGTATGAAACACGCCGTGCACGTACGAGCTTGGGCGTTGGTAAAGCAACAGGAAGGAAAATGGGGCCTGGAAAGGGCCATTGAATACCTCGGTCAAACAAACAATTTTTACTGCCATTCAAAATAAAAACCTATTTTCTCAAGGTTTTAAATATAATCTCAATTCCAGTATCCTGTCTCTTTCAGGATGACATTTATTCATTTCACAGATAAAGTGGCAAGATGACGTATAATTTTTACAATGGAGGGGACACGACAATAAAATTTTACAATGGAGGGGGCACCCTTCGGCATTCCTATTCATGCCCTGACCGACTTCCCACAACAGGCATAGCATGAACTGAAGCAAACAAAAATATTGTCTATATTCTTGGTTTCAAACCAAATCAATTGTCACTATGGAATTTCCTACACGTGTGGGGATAGCTCTGGAATTTATTGCAGAAACCACAAAAGATTCACAGATCAATTCAAAATATTCAATAGTAAGTTATAATTATTGAATCGCAAGGGGGTTAGTAATGGATCAACAGACATAATCATAGTTTAATATTGCAAAATTGTATGAGGTGGTGTGTAGGAGGTTGAAAAATACAATAATCTGCTAGGAAATTGCGGGTCACTCAACACGAAGTCGAACAGAGTTATATCATATATCATGATGTCACATCGTTTATCATCCCATTTTTTAAATCTCAAGATTCGATTTGTGTGGGTTGAATCCTATCACACGTTACAAATAAAACTCTAAATAAATCGTTGTATGAATTCATTTAAAAGTTTTTAAATAAGTACCTAATGTGCCTTGTATAATCTGGAGGGGGGGGGGGTGTTTCACAAAGACTAAGATCGACTTTAAGTTGGACTTAACTATGGCAGGCTGTTCATGCCACTGTTTGCTCTCACCGTTTACTGGCATTGGTCTCTCAAGGGATGTACAAATCATGGTCACAAATCTACGGAATTTACATTTTTTGATAATTCATTATTGAAGGAAAAATATTATCTAAATATCATAATGGTGAGAGCAAACAGTGGCATGAATAGCCTGCCATAGTTAGTCCAACTTAAAGTCGATCTTAGTCTTCGTGAAACACCCCAGAAACACCCCAGAATGCATTTCGGGTTTCGGTAATAAGTGCCTTAGATTATGTTTAATTTTGGCAATAATGTATAGCGTGTTATAGGGGAGGGGCTATAGGTTTGACTGGAATAATATGTTATTTTATGGTCCCATTTGCCAGCTACAGTTACTTTTTGCGCTATTTCCATTTCAATGAACTTTAAATATGAATTATCCTGACGAATATAAAGAAAATTTTCAACAATGGGTACAATTTCAGATTTTTAGATGAATTTTTAGTTTCCATTTTAGAAATTTTAAAAAGATGTTGATCTGAAAGAATTTTCATCATGTTCATAGCCGGTCGAGGGCTATTAGGACAGGTGATCCAAAGGCTTACTCGGTAATACCTCAGTCACACCGCCAAACCGACTCCACGCCGACTCCAAACCTAATCAAAACCGACTCCACACCGAATCCAAACCGATTCCAAACCGACTCCACACTGACTCCCAACCGACCGATTCCAAACCGACTCCATACCGACTCCAAACCTACTCAAAACCGACTCCACACCGAATCCAAACCGATTCCAAACCGACTCCACACTGACTCCCAACCGAGCGATTCCTCACCACAGGAGGCAATGTAAATATTCGAATTCTGTCTGTTGTTGGTCTGTTGTCGGTCTGGTGTCGGTCTGGTGTCGGTCTCGTTGGTATATGACTGGGGTATAACCGTTGACATCTTTGTCTTTAATATATTAACGTTCATTTCCTTGGACTCATTTGTATTTGACGTTGAGTTGTCGAATTGTTTTTTCTGTCTCAGCCATGAAAAAAGCTATCCGTATGGGATATCAGCCAAAGTTTCTCCACAATTTAATAAAACTGCGTATTCATACCCGATGAATTCTTGCTCGTATTTTGACAAATATCGTGCTGTCTATCAATTAGTGGGTGTACTCCATGTGAAATAGAGCGGGACAGCAAGGCATAATTATTTTTGAAAAGAAAAACCGAACCCTGTTATACATACATATATATATAAATTCAGAATGGGCTTTTACCGCAATAGCTTTCAATCATTCAGATAGGAGACATCCGTCTACTCTTTACATTATATACTTCCATTATTTGTCATCATTTTTTCACAATTCACAACTCTTTTCACAATACTTTGTATGAAAACCATAGAAATACAATGTTACCTTCAAAACACATAGACGCGGGGTGGGGGGTCAACAGAGACTGCAGTGGGTCTAAGAATTCCACACCCTCTTCCTCGAGACAGTGTGATGGATGTTCCCCCTCTCAAGTTTGGATCAGTATTCTTATCCACCGATTGATATAACTATTGTACGGTCAGATGATATTGTAAACATATACAAAGTGATTCATTTACATGAAAGATAAAAGGCATTTTAAAGGGACTTGGTACCATTGTTCAGATTAGAGAAAATGGTGCATGCTAAGGTAGTGACTTCAATGCTAGATGTAAAATTAAAGATAATCTGAAAGTTTGAGTGGAAACAGATCATTATTAACGATAAAAATTGGGGATAACTGATCTGATCGATTCCTTAATTCTCCCAACTATACACTCTAAAACAATCTAGTCAGATTTGAATAGATTACCGTATCAGAGGGACACTTACTAGATTCTATTTTTAAAAATGACTAGATTCTAGTAAAAATGACCAGAATTCTATTCAAGTGTCACCAAAATTCTGGTCATATTGACTAGAATCTAGTCATTGTTTAAAAATAGAATCTAGTAAGTGTCCCTCTGATACGGTAATCTATTCAAATATGACTAGATTGTTTTTAGAGTGTATTATTACAATTTAATTACATTTTAGGTGAATGTAAATCGTAACAAAGCTATTAATTGGCTCTATATATCATTCCAGACATTTAAGTGTTGAAAGATTTTTAAAATCCTGTCTTATGTCTTATTTTCATGGAAAAACGGCTGGGAAAATTCAAAAATGGTTGGGAGAATTTACTGTTAGAAGGTGTTGACCAGTGATTTTTTGCATGCTAGAGGGTTAGTACAGTAGAAGGAATATAATAAGTAACATTTCATACAAAAATTACGCAGTTTTTTCATCAACCTTAAACAATGTAACCGAGTCACTTTAATGCTCAAACATCAAAACAATATCGGTACAGACATTACTTTGATAATCGTGCATATTTTGTGTTTAAAGTTACAAAAGAACATTTTTCTGAAAAAATTTCATAACAATTACACTGAATTAAGGTATTGAAACATTCTGTTCTGCTCTTTATAATGGACACATTATTTTGTCATGTTTGTTGTACAAAAAAAAATCAAAGATTTGTATAGGTTGTTCGGTAATTATTGTATTAGTAAAGTTGTGTAGATCATACGTGGATTTCTTAACATTTCTTAACATTTCTTAACATGACTCACAAAAGATTGTATTTGCACTCATCTGCATGGTGAAAGGAATTAATATAGAACTTGTGTTGACAGGAAAAACCTAGATCTGTACACGGACATGCATGGGCACCTACACGGTGTCTGGATGCTTCGTAGTTATTTCGTCTCCTTTATGACCACCATGACTATTGAAGGATGGAAATTGGATTTGTAACATTTGAAAGAGGGTGGATTAGCTCATCTAACCAAAACAGTTGTGTTGGGAAAGGAATTTTGATTAACGGATAAGGAGCACAATGAAAAACAATAATTAATTTGTATGTCTCTATTAAAATAGAGCAAAAATGACAGGTTATTGTGAAATTACTTTTGTAAAGAGAATTAAAGATTGAATTGTTTACTGACAAATCGATATAGAAGAGACAAATGTATTGAGATAATCTAAGCAGAAGGTATGAGTGGAGGCTTATTTAATACGAGAGACTGTGTTAATGTTATACATGTGTGAAACAAACAGATATGACTGAGAGATAATGGTTCAATGGTTCAAATTTATTTCCACTTTCGCATATTATTTATATAATAAAACAAAAACAATACAAAGCAGTGCATTACCAAAATCGGTACAATAATAATGTTGCAATTATTAAGTGATGTACATAATTCTTTAGTGAACATATACAATGCATCATTATCAAAGAATGGTAGATAATATAATAATCCTTAATTACATCTTAATTTGAGAAAAGTGGAGGAACCTTTAAAAGAAGCAAAGCTTGTGAAGCTATAGGTCCCCTTTTAGGAAAAATCAAACTTGTATTCAAAAATGAAAAAAATGAAAATATAACGAGTTTAGTGCAAGGACAGAGAGGGAAAAGGGAAGAGAAAAGGATAGACAAGGAAGAAGGAGAAGGAGAAAAGGTGAAACAACAGGAAGGAGGAGGAGAGAGAGAGAGAAAGAAAGAGAGAGAGAGAGGGGAAAGGGAAGAGAATAGGATAGACAAGGAAGAAGAAGAAGTAGACAAAGTTAAAGAACGGGAAGGAGGAGGGGGAAGAGAAATAAAAAGAGAGAGAGAGAGAGAGAGGGAGTGCAGCATCCTAAGTTCATAATAGTTCAAGCGAGTTCATATTTTCAACAAAAGGGTAGTACGCAGTTGTAACATGTCAGGCTTAATATCACGAGAAGTCTATTCAAATTTACAAAGGAGAAACCTGTTGAAGGTACGTGCATGGTTCTTGAGATGAGATATACATAATTATACAGTTTGTACAATGAGGAATTGATATCAATAGATGAGAAGACAATATATGAGCAGTGTGTGGGTGTGTTATGATTGAGAAAAAAAAGAGAGAGAGAGAGAGAGGGGGGTAGCATCACGTGTATACGGAGGTAAACATTATTTTCCTCAGCAACACCAAAAAAAAAAAAAAAAAAAACAATCAATTTTACAAAGGAAAAAATGTCTTGTATACATTGTACACTATGTCTGAATCATAGACTCAAAGTCCACCATGAATGTGTTCTAATGTCTACATGTTATTTCATTGGGAGTAAAAGACCAAAAAGGAAAATATGAAATGCTGTCTGTAATATTCTAGTGCAAAAATCGTATTAAAACGGTAACTTGCTTAAAGGGATAGTTGAGTTCTTGTTTAAGACCGCAAATGCCTTCAAAGTGCATGGTTATTGCTCTTATTCTTATTTATGACATTTCTAGTGCTCTTTAGGACCTAAAATTGCTATGAAGGTAATTTTAGACCCCAAAATGTGTGAAATTTAGCCAATACGATCATACCAATTCAGCTCCACTTTAAAAAAAAAAAAATACGGTGACCGTTAATTAATTAATAATAACAATAGACGGGCCGGCTGGTTGTGCGTATTATAACCAACACCAAAAAGCCAACAAAACACCAACATCGGCATTGGCTGTAATAAAACGTATATGGCGCTATCTCGTTTTTTCAACGGCTGGTTTAAATTATCGAATATTTGTGTCCCACCAAAAATATTAGAAGTCGTTATATTTATGGATATTTCAGCCGTCTCTGAACCGATTTTGATCAACCAAAGATGATTTTGTCATTTAAATTGTATGTTCTTTCAAGTTTGACACT
Source organism: Mesocentrotus franciscanus (assembly GCA_037976565.1). Classification (NCBI taxonomy): domain Eukaryota; kingdom Metazoa; phylum Echinodermata; class Echinoidea; order Camarodonta; family Strongylocentrotidae; genus Mesocentrotus; species Mesocentrotus franciscanus. The sequence continues at coordinate 28,498,233 of CP137679.1, read as the reverse complement.
CAGTTTTTCATTATCTTACACAAAAAATATTTTGTGTAGCGCCCTCTGAAACAGAACTCAACTATCCCTTTAAGTATCACCCATCACTTCTTAATGCTCGTGAAAGTAATTTGCATTGTGTACTTGTTTCATTTATTATGATTTTGTAAGAATAAATCCTTTAAAGATATAGAAAACTTTATCAATGTTAATAGCGAATAGTTTCCACTATAGTGATAAGAATTCTATTCCTTCGACGCGGCACGAGAAACTCTGAAAATATGGATACATGTACCATCATGTCTATAGATAGGTATCTCAAAGAGATTCTACGTCATTTTCTTTATCCATCACCCATCTTTGTATCTTGTGTATCTTTACCTTCTGTTCTCTCTTTCTTTCTCTCTCTCTCTCTCTCTTTCTTTATCATTCTCTTTCTTTCTCTATCTCTTTCCTAACTACAACTTACCTGTGAGAGTAGAACTTGACAGCAAGCAACCTTCAATCTTAGCGTGAACGTTGCATGCACTCATACCTTTAATGAAATACGATTTTCACCCTTTTTCTTCTGAAAAAGAACGTAAAACAAATATTATGGAATCACCATGCTCTGGTTGCAAAGCAGGTTAAAACATTTTGTCGAAATCAAACAATAATCAGAGCGAAAAGTCATTACTATTATTATTCACTACATTTTTGGTTTTTACTGCAAAATCTCAATTCAACGACTTATCTCGACCCCTTTAAATGGAGGAGGGGCGTCCAAAGTATGTAGGCATGCGTGGGCATTCCTTTGAGGGTTTTTTTTATAGAAAAACTATATAGCTTTTCTTCCCTGCATTTATTATCACGTGCAATTGTGTCTTCAGTAATGGCAGGAAAAGAAGATATTTGTACAATAACATATTCAAACATTTTTTTTTCTTCTAGAAATCCTTTCAAAGTATTCAGAGCATGAAGTAATTTTGACCTACAGGATCAGCTTTTAAAGGGAATTTCACGAAAGTATCTATGGGTACAATGGCTCCGCTGCTAAGTTCGAGTGTTCTTGTGGTATAGTAATATATAATTACTAGGCCCATTTACACTACGGTCCGAACTTGGCGATTTTTTACCTCAGTGTAACTGGGCCTAATGGTACACAATTTGACAAGCTTATACCTAGACTACAACACCATTAAACTAGTTCATACTTCTGACAGTCATCCCGATAATCCCCCCTCCTCCCTATACTCACAAATAACCCTCTAGGAAAACTATGCTGGAACATGGATGCATTTGCGACAAATGCTCCGGTCTTTATTTCGTATAAATTATAAGACTAAGGTTAGGATTAGGTATAGGTGTAGTGTTGGGTCTATAGGGTTTGTGTTGGAAATTGATGCGGAGCAATATTGTTCCAGGAGCAAGTGTCAGGATCAGAGTTATATTAAGGTTTTGGTTTGGTACAGTGTTTGGTTTTGAGTTGGAGTTATACATAATTAGTAATTCTGTTTTTGAGTACATGTAAAAGATTGATTGCGCAGCATTATTTTCGCTGCAACTTGTGTCGTACAACCGAAGAGTATTCGAGTTAGGGAACTTTATAAAAGTTCATCTTGCGCGGTTTGATATAAATCATGTGTAAAAATAGGTCTAGTCGTGCGCCATTTTTCTCTTTAACGCACCGGTTCATCTTGGCAAACTATGAAAACACCTATTTCTCACTTGTACTTTTATCCTGTTTACTCCGGGAGGAAATATTTTCAATTTATTTTCTTTTCTTCTGTATGAGCAAGCATTTTTGTGTGGGAGTAGACCATTACAAATCATGAAAATGAGATTTTAATCTCCTTGATCCCAAATAAGTTCAAGGTTGAGTTAATAATTATACGTATACTTTTTTTAAACGTGGTGACCCGAAGATCAGAAATTATTCAAAAGAATGCATTTGATTATGTCTGCCTGCTCTGTTATTTCCTCGCATCATGGTGCTCCAAAATCTTGTTACTGAGCTTATTGACGAACCGAGAATTTGCAAGAGGTTTGCTCGATATAGCTACAACTTATATACATTGTTGCCCATAAAATTGGAATACATTTTCTTACCTCTTTATCATGAAATGTTTTTGACAATATGATTAATTTTTCACAGATAAGGAATATCTTCTCAGAACGTTATTGATCAATCGACAAAGTCTCAGAGATTGGTCAATAAAGTTCATAAACTTTATCAATAACATTCCGTGTTGCTAGATAGGGCAAGCATTATGGTTTGTCCTACCTAATAACAATAAATGTATGCAATTCGCATCCTGACTATCAAAATACAATTATTCATAACAGGTATATGAAATAATTTGTAACGAGGCACTTAACAAAGATTGTGCATTAAATTTGCTTATATTACGAAAATGGCCTATTGCTTTGAATTACTGGGGCGTTCCCTGATTACGGTCAGAATCTCGATTAGCGTACGTGATAGGCTTATAAATACTCCAAATGACGCCTTTGTGTGCAACTTGTACGAACAATATTGCGATTTTTTTTTAAATGTCAACTCATGAACCGTCTAAACAATCCACTTTGAAAAAATACTATTTCTTATTTTAGGATTAGGGAGGGAGTGCACGCCTGCGCTTGTATTATTTGTAGTCTCACGCAGTCTCAATTAGATTACATTGATTCATCAAGAGATTTTCCCATTTCTTTGTTCACAATTCTTGCCTTTTTACGAACTATTGTGCCAATTAAAATCGGGTGGAATGGCTTATAGTGAAGTCATGCATTTCTAATTGCTGTTTTGAAAACCACTAACGCGCTTCCTCCGCAAAATATTGTTATATTATACTTTTGTTGGACTATTGTTTTATCCTTGAACTTGATGAATTATGTCTCCAATAATGCGTGGAAATCAGGGGATATATAGCGCATACACAAATCTGGAAGGGTAATCCCTGTGATTTAGTTGATTTATTTTCCATTTTGAATGGAATGTAAGAAAAACAACACTCCTAAAAGTTCTAGGAATCACTCATCAACGTTTAAAGTAGGGTTAAAGTCCAAGTCCACTCCAAAAATAACTTACTTTCAATAGAACCAGAAAAATCAGACAAACCAATCAAAAAAAGTTTGAGCAAAATCGGATAACATACTAATAAGAAAGTTATGAATTTTTAATGACATGAAAAACTTTGAAAATCACTACACAAATTGGCAACTCACTCATGAGTCTGTGACGTATGGTCCTCACTATCCACTAATTATTTTCTTTATATTGATAATATAAATTTCCTATTTTCCCCCTAAGAATCTTATTTCTTCACACCAGCATCCAAGTTAGATTGATAGTAATATTTTTTTGTGTGGATGCACTAATATAGAGTAATTTTTGTCCAGTTAAATCATGAAAATTTGAATTTTGATAAACTATTTATGAAAAATCAATAATTATGAAATACAATATTCAGAAAATAGTATCAATTCTTCAAAATTTATAAAAGATTTTGGGAAATGTCATGCACGCAATATGATACAAATCATATAACCTGGGCAAAGGCATGGGAAATCAAGTTTTGGGGGATAAAAAGGGAAATAATGGGATTAAACTATATAAAGCAATTGATAAGTTGTGAGGACATGACGTCACAAACTGATAACCAAATTGGCAATTTGTGTAGTGATTTCCATTGTTTTTTAGTTTTGCATACTTTTTCAGTAATTCATAACTTTCTTATTAGTTATCCGATTTTGCTCAAACTTTTTTTGATTGGTTTGTCTGATTTTTCTGGTTCTATTAAAGGCAAGTTATTTTTGGAGTGGACTTGGGCATTAATTACAATTTTTGATTTATATGGAAATATGGGTTTACATTTCAAACAGTTTTGAGAATAAAGAGAGATAAATTTATTAATTTAATTATTTTCAACCTTTTACTTTCAGGTATTGATCTTCTTCTAAGTAAAAAAAAAAATACATCTTGAAGATGAGAAAGCTTGTCCTGATTTTGTTGGTCTCGATGTTTCTGGTGGCTGAGCTTATGGAAGGGACAGGTAAGGCTCTCGCTGTGTTTGTAGGTCTAATGTGACGTAGGTCCTTTCATTGAAGGGTCACTAATGGTATCACACCAGAATTAATAGGTGGGTGGAGCGCCAAAAACAAGGTCATCGGCTAAAGGGAGGGTTTCGACGAGGTTGTATCATCGTCTTTTCACGTTGCCTTTCCCTTTATTGCTTTCTATCTACTTCTCCTTCTCTTTCTCTCTCCCTCTTTCTCTTTATCTCTCTCTCTCTCTTTCTCTCTCTATATCTATCTACCTCTCCCTCTCTACTCTAGCTCCCTCCCTATCTCCCTACTTCTCTCTCTCTCTCTCTCTTTCTCTCTCTCTCTCTCTCCCTCTCTCTCTTCTTCTCTCCCTCGCCACTGTTGATACGGGCCCCCAAAATATAATTCTAATCAGGCTTCATTCTAATAACATTTTGATCTTTGCTGTCCATGCTGCGTGAGACCCTGTTACACCCACAAATGTAATAACGCCCACAAATGTAACAACGCCCACAAATGTAATAACACTTTACCCACAAATGTAATAACACCCACAAATGTAATAACACTTTACCCACAAATGTAATAATTTCACCCACAAATGTAATAATTTTGAATCACCCACAAATGTAATAATGACTTTACCCACAAATGTAATAAATTTGAAGGGATATTTTGTCGAATTTGTTCAAAACTAAAACCCTGTAATAAAGCATGGGTATAGCGCGCAGTCTTTACTCCAGACCCGGTTATTTCAAAAATTTAAAAATCTTCAAAACTAAGACCCCATAATCCTTTTCCTGTGGAATAACATGACAATCGAGCGTAGTCTTTCCTCCAGACCCGGTCATTTCAAAAATAAAAACAATAAAAACAAAACCAAAAAAATCAAATCTAAGACCCAACAATCCTCCAAACTAAGACCCTGTAATAAAGCATGGGTTTAGAGCGTTGTCTTTACTCCACACCCGGTTATTTCAAAAATAAAACAAAACAAAACAAAAACCTTTTAAACTAAGACCCTCCATCTTCCAAATTAAGACCCGGTAATAAAGCATGGGTTTAGAGCGTAGTCTTTACTCCAGACCCGTTTAATTTTTTTAAATCTTCAAAACTAAGACCCCATCATCTTAGTCATGTGGAATAACATGAGTATTGAACGTAGTCTTTCCTCCAGACCCGGTCATTTCAAAAATAAAAACAATAAAAACAAAACAAAAATTCAAATCTAAGACCCAACAATCCTCCAAACTAAGACCCGGTAATAAAGCATGGGTTTAGAGCGTTGTCTTTACTCATCACCCGGTTATTTCAAAAATAAAACAAAACAAAACAAAACCTTTTAAACTAAGACCCTCCATCTTCCAAATTAAGACCCAGTAATAAAGCATGGGTTTAGAGCGTAGTCTTTACTCCAGACCCGTTTAATTTTTTTTAATCTTCAAAACTAAGACCCCATCATCTTATTCATGTGGAATAACATGAGTATTGAACGTAGTCTTTCCTCTAGACTCGGTTATTTCAAAAACAAAACTTTAAAATTAAGACCCACCATCTTCCAAACTAAGATCCTGTAATAAAGCATGGGTTTAGAGCATAGTTGTTCTTCCAGACCCGGTCATTTAAAAAAAAATATTTAAATACATTTAAGGTCACTTATTTGATTACTTTTTTTTCTACGAACATTGAATTCCAGGATATTTGTGGGCGTTAGAATTTTTACATATTAACAAATCGTCGACGGTCAACGAACCATCGAATCGGTCCCTCCTCTGTGTGTTATATATATGGACCATTTTGACTGATTTGTCAGTTCGTGTGACCGCCGACCAATCATTTATTTGTGACGTGTTGTATCCACATATGTTATAATGTAATTTATTTTTAAATGAAAAAAAAAGAGGAATAAAATGGTGGGACTTAGTTTCGAAGATTTGTTTAAATTTCTTTTTCTTTTGAAATAACCGGGTCTGGAGGAAAGACTACGCTCTATACCCATGTTAGGCGTTGTGGCGTGCGCCTGTTATCCAGCTAACAGTGGAAGTTACAAACTGATTCAGCCGAGGACGCAGGTTCGAAACTGAGTCACGTCTTTCGGATGGTGACGTTAAAGGTCGGTCCCCAGACGTAAATAATCATATCTGATTGATACACGTCTGTAAAACCCAATACACACACACACACACACGTTATTCCACAGGAAAAGGATGGGGAGGTCTTAGTTTGAAGATTTTTTTTTTCAAATAACCGAGTCTGAAGTAAAGACTACGCTCTAATCCCATACTTTATTACCAGGTCTTAATTTGGAGGATTGTTGGGTCTTAGATTTGAATTTTTTGTTTTGTTTTTTATTGTTTTTTTATTTTTGAAATGTCCGGGTCTGGAGGAAAGACTACGCTCGATTGTTATGTTATTCCACAGGAAAATGATTATGGGGTCTGTTTTTTAATTTTTTGAAATAACCGGGTCTGGAGTAAAGACTGCGCGCTATACCCATGCTTTATTACAGGGTTTTAGTTTTGAACAAATTCGACAAAATATCCCTTCAAATTTATTACATTTGTGGGTAAAGTCATTATTACATTTGTGGGTGATTCAAAATTATTACATTTGTGGGTAAAGTGATTATTACATTTGTGGGTGAAATTATTACATTTGTGGGTAAAGTGTTATTACATTTGTGGGTGTTATTACATTTGTGGGTAAAGTGTTATTACATTTGTGGGCGTTGTTACATTTGTGGGCGTTATTACATTTTTGGGTGTAACAACCACTTACCAAAATTATTACATTTGTGGGTAAAGTGGTTATTACATTTGTGGGTGAAATTATTACATTTGTGGGTAAAGTGTTATTACATTTGTGGGTGTTATTACATTTGTGGGTAAAGAGTTATTACATTTGTGGGCGTTGTTACATTTGTGGGCGTTATTACATTTGTGGGTGTAACAGACCCCCCCCCCCTCCCCCGATGTGTAAAGACTTCATGAAATGTTGGTCTATTTTATGTTTAAATATATTAGGCTAGCCGCTCCTTCCCCAACTCTTTCGTCAGATTTCTTTAATACATAGTTCACGATTTTATGCTGCTGTGGAGGGTTTTTTCCTCCTCGAATGGAATATTAAACAAATGAAAGTTGAAAAAAAACAACACTAATATTAAATAATGACATCCTTGCTAATATAAAGGCGTACGGGCCCTATTTCTTCAGGGGAGGGGGCTAACACCCCTTGCGCGAACAGTTGAGTTTATGATTTTAATTTTGCGATAGAGCACATTTTGTGCACCTTTTTATACTTCGTTGTTGTTACGAATACATTTATGAATAGTCATTAATATTCAATTGTGTGTGGAGACGGATATATGGCGCGCCGTTTGACCAATAATTCAGATATACACTGTTTATCGCCGATAAACACTGTTTATCGTCGTAAAACACTGTTTATCGAGCGATAAACACTGTTTATCAAGCGACAAACACTGTTTATCGAGAGAAACTATGTTTATCGACTGATAAACACAGTTTCTCTCGATAAAAAATGTTTATCGCCGAAAACAGTGTTTATCGCTGATAAACAGTGTTTTTCGCTCGATAAACAATGTTTATCTGATTTATTGGGCAAATGGCGAGCACTCGTACTCCAGATCAGAGCCGTATGCACTACTCCACACGTTAGTCAAGTAGCTTGGTGAAATTACCGTTACTTGCCTGATAAAGCACCATTTTTGGTACAGGGCTTCTTAGGAACTACTGAACGATATTATGGTAGGCCTAGGAGTCCCCAGCAAGAATATTATATAGAGGTGTGGGGGCGTCGCCTAGCCCACAAATAATTTATAAGGTAATATAACATTGAGTTTTTGTTGTACAAACGCCATTTTTGGTACAGGGCTTCATTAGGACCTGCTGAATGATGGTAGGAGAGGAGCATAACTAACTATGGCGTTTGTACAACAAAACTCAATGGTATATTACCTTTAAATTATTTGTGGACAACGCCCCACACCCTTTATATGATATTCTTGCCGGGGCTCCTACCTATTATCGTTCAGTAGGTCCTAAGGAAGCCCTGTACCCAAAATGGCATTTGTACAACAACAAATCAATGTTATATTACCTTATAAATTATTTGGGGCTACGAGGCGACGGCCCTGCCCCACACCCTTATATGATATTCTTGCCGGGGCTCCTACCCTATTATCGTTCAGTAGGTCCTAAGGAAGCCCTGTACCAAAATGGCATTTGTACAAGAACAAATCAATGTTATATTAGGCCTACCTTATAAATTATTTGGGGGCTACGAAGCGACGCCCCCGCCCGACACCCTTATATGATATTCTTGCCGAGGGCTCCTACCCCAATATCGTTCAGTAGGTCCTTAGGAAGCCCTGTACCAAAAATGGTGGTTTTATCGGTAATTTCACCAAGCCACCTGACTAACGTGCGGAGTAGTACATACGGCTCTGATCTGGAGCACGAGCTAGTGCGCGCCATTTGCCCAATAAATCAGATAAACATAGTTTATCGCCGAAAAACACTGTTTATCGAGCGATAAACAGTGTTTATCGAGAGAAACAGTGTTTATCGAGAGAAACAGTGTTTATCGAGAGAAACAGTGTTTATCGAGAGAAACTATGTTTATCGACTGATAAACACAGTTTCTCTTGATAAACACTGTCGGCGATAAACACTGTTTTTCGGCGATAAACAGTGTTTATCGAGATAAACTATGTTTATCGCCTGATAAACACAGTTTCTCTCGATAAACACTGTTAATCAGCGATAAACACTGTTTTTCGGTGATAAACATTGTTTATCGAGAGAAACTGTGTTTATCAGTTGATAAGCATAGTTTTTCTCGATAAACAGTGTTTATCTGATTTATTGGTCAAACGGCGCATCATAGACGGAGTCAAATTTGGTGCAGGGGGCGAAGTTGTAAACCAGCCAAGGATGGTATAAATGCAGCACTGCAGGGTATTTTTGGGGGGCGGGGTCGTGTCCTAGAACTACCTGAGTTTGTGTGTTAGTGGTCAATGTGTATGATCCGTTAGATCATTTAAACCCCACGCTATAACATCATGAAATATGAATATCAAATACAAAATAAAAACTACTAAGCAGCACGAAGTTTGTGTGAAGCTCTGCCATGTTATACAGTGCGCAGACTGGGGTTGTAGATAGCCCATACATATACAATATTCGTATTAGAGATAGTCATAATAGTTATTCCCTTTTCTCCGTACATTTCTACAGAGGCTGAATTCGCTCGGCGCCGAAGGGCCGCACCGAACGGTAAGAACAGTGATCAAATGTTAATCATATAGACGGGGGCTACCTTCATCAAAACAGCTTTTTAGTTACTAAAGAAATCATTGCACGCCACCCTCTTACTTTTTTCCTATGAGCGTATTGCTTTACCAGCAATCCATCTACTGCAGAGTAATAATGCCCAATGACATTTTACCACTTTATTTCACTGCATTTTTATTGAATTACAACAAATCACATTGAGTGGTATGTTATTAGTTTTTAGTTTGTTTTTTTTGTGTGTGTGTTTTGTTTAGTTTTGTTTCTTGCTTTCGTTCGCTATACAGTTTTGCATGGTATAGATTAGTTTTATGTTAACACTGATTTATAAAAACCACTGTCTACAGGTCTACAAACTATAGTTCATTTATTCCACATGACAGGTTCAAACATCAATGATAATGGGATATCCAGCCGTCTGTTTTATATGTCTTTTGTTTATTTCGTTGTTTTCAATTTAATGCCATGTGATTTTTTTTTTTCGTGCTTATGTAAACTGTATATTATGTATTTTTTAGTTTATTTTTAAAAATATTTAAAAAAGATCTTTTATTGTATTTTCTTTTTATATGACGGAAATAAAAACAAACAAATAAACAAAATTATGTAGTAAACAGAATTAGGCACATGTTGTGTTTCAACTCGGAATTTGATTTTCTTCTGAATTTCTGAAGTTGTTTTAGTATGTAGAAATAAACTTGAATTGAATTGAATTGAATGTACCCGTCTCTTTGAGATTGAAATATTTTTTTATGAGCAAGTATGGAGAATCATAAATGATAAACCAACTTTTTGAAACCATTATTTTAACTATTCCCTTGTTGAAATGACCTTTAACCTTTAATTTTCTTCTTTCCAGGTCGCAAAAGAGAGGAAACATTCTAGAAGACCAATTCCAAGTTCCCAAAGCCGACATAAACGCGAACAGAGGGTCAAAAGTGGACGAACTATAACATCATTTTCTTCAGTCCATCGGCAGTGTGTTTCATCAATATCAACAAAATAATGTTCGGTGATGGCCCCCAGAGCCCCTCCCCTAATGAAAGAATCCTGGATCAGTTACTTTCAGAACATTGCGATAAAAGTGATACAAGCCCACTTTAGAGACAACCCCAACGTTTTGGGGGATAGAACAGCTTTTCAATAATTTTGAACCCGCAAAGTCAAGTCAGCTTTAATATCGAAGATACATCAAACGGTCAAAATGTCTATTCAAATATGAATACTCGTAAGTGTCCCTCGTACGAGTGTTTCTATTCAAATTTAAATAGAATCGAGTCATATATGTTTTAATAAAAGAAAAACTCATAATTTCAATTCTGTATATTAACAATATGTTCAGAAATATGAAACTCTATTTTTTGTTGTAAGTATTTAGCTTCATTCTGGAAAAAAAGCAACGCTTGTTCTATCTCCTGCGATGAAAAAACTGTGTAGTGCGGTAATATATTCTTATTATATAATTGTGCTATATTTTATTCCTATACATTGTGAAATTATGAAAAATAAATTATGTCGTATTTATATTCGTTTATCAAATGATAAAAAGCTTTGGTTATAATTATGTTTCAGTTTGTATAAACTAGGACTATGGCAAATGTTTTAGTTTCTATATTATGTACGAAAAGGAATTGAGTTTTGAGAAATAAATTCAATGAATACAACAAAAAATAGGTATTTTGAACCACAAATTTACTGCTTGAATTAGAGCAGTACTACGTGTAGACCACTAATGATATCCGATAAGAGCGGAGGAAGGATACATAAGACAAAATGACAATTTGGTCTCGATATTATATTTTATTATTATTAGTTAGTATTAGTATCATTTTTTCCTCATTTCTCGCGTACTCGTTATTTATACATGTATATATTAAGCAAATAATTCCACGAGTTCTTTGGTGATGGGACAGACTATCACCTCAGAGGTGATCTCAGGGCTATGATGTCTTCCCGAGCTGAAGGCGAGGGAAGATAGATAGCCCCGAGATCACTCAAGTGACGATAGTTTGTCCACCCGCCAGAGAAAAGGTGTTTACAGTTTTTTCTATTTTTCATTTTCATTTTCATTTCATTTATTTCACTCTCTTTTAAAAAACATCAAAAGTATATACATGTTTGTTCATTAATCAACATAAGATAAAAGGAAGTGGGGAATCACAACGACCGCCAACTTGGAGATACTTGTCATGTGACCTCATTCCGACCGATCGTTTTGCAAGGTTATTGGTGTGTGGGACATAAATACACATAGCACATTATAATGGTCAATATTTAACTTGGTAACCCACCTCCCAACCCACCCTCTCTCTCTCTCTCTCTCTCTCTCTCCCTCCCTTGCACTCCTCTTTTCTCGCTCTCTCTCTCTCTCTCTCTCTCATTCACAAATAACCCAATTCTCTCATTAAGGTTTTGCCTTCCCTACACCGTGATATTTTCAATTGTTAGTAATAATAATGTGAATAATATATGTACATAATTCTCCACACGTATTCATAACGCCCTGACAAGTGCCAAATAAAATCATAAATCACTACCAAACCCAAGCACAATCATTCAATGATGTATGAAATAGTCATTGTCACGGTTGAATAGCGCCAATGTTATATTCAATTTCTTATCTAAACATAGCGAGTCATTACAGTTTTAGTCCAGGATGTTAGTGCTGTGAAATTGAATGTGCAAAGAAAAGTAAAGTCATTTAATTGATTCTGGCAAAAGAGTCATTTTCCTGCAGTTAAATGTGCTTCTATTTAATACCCTTAAGAATTTGCGAATGTTTCCTTTGAGTTATCGTTTCAAGAGTCAACTGAAATTGCCTGGAGATTTACAGCTTAGCTCTTGAAAAACAATCTTTTCTATAATCCCAGAATGTGATTTAGCAGGTACCACATCTAAATAGGCCAGTTTCGTAGTATAACCTAATTTAATGCATAAGTCTTTGTGAAGTGCCTCAATACAAATTATTTCATTCACCTGATAAGAATAATAGTATTTCAATAGTCAGAATGCAAACTGCATATATTAATTGTTGCTAGGTAGGTCAAGCCATAATGTTTGTCCTACCCGGCAACAACTAATGTATGCAGTTCGGATTCTGTCTATTGAAATACTATTATTCTTATCAGGTGAATGAAATAATTTGTATTGAGGCACTTCACAAAGACTTATGCATTAAATTTGGTTACATTACGAAAATGGCCTATTGACGCGAGAGCTGGTGCCAGCAGTCCATTATTTAGCAAGTATGTTCTGCATTATTCACTGCATTTCTCATCTTTTGTTGGAATTTATTTTGAAAATATTCACTGCATTTCGCATCTTTTGTTGGAATTTCTTTTGAAAAAAGCAGGATTTTCTGTAAGGATCAAGTGCGTGGGGAAGGGCTCCCAAATATAATAAAGTGTGTCTATGATCGCAGGTTGACCCATAACAACAACAATAACTCGGTGAATAAATTGATTTCAAAAGGTCTTAAGGGGGGCCGATCACTCAACCTAAAATACACGTATACTCTTAATATTGGGGTTCCTTGTTTGGGTACCTTTCAATAGACCATTTTCATAATGTAATCAAAGTTAATGCATAAATCTTGTTTCAGTGCCATGTTACAAATTATTTCATTCACCCGTTATGAATAATTGTATTTCAATAGTCAGAATTCGAGTTGCATACTTTAATCGTTGCTAGGTAGGACAAGCCATAATGTTTGTCCTACCGAACAACAGGTGAATGAAATAATTTATAACGAGGCACTCAATAAAGACTTAACGCATTTAATATTGATTACATTGCGAAAATGGCCTATTAAGAGTGACCGGTTAACATGTGAAGTGTGTGCGCGTTTGTGTGTGTGTGTGTGTGGGGGGGGGGATAATTGCTGAAAATATCCTTGCTTCTTCCAGCAAAATAGAGGAGTATTTTTAAATTCATGACAGCTGCTATCCGGTATGCCTTCATAATGCAGAGTCTGAAGACCCGAGATTGAAAAATATACAAAGATTTACGAATTCAAACAAAGCATAGATATTTTCCATGTCTCTATCTTGAAAAAAATAAAGTGCTTATATTATTTACACAGTGGCAGATCCAGGGGCCCAGGGGCACTGCTCCCCTGCAAAACAAATGTTGCCTTATACCTTCCAGTATACACTTGACATACAAAATAAAATAGGCCCCTGATCCCCCATCTTGGCGTGACATAAGCAAAATATATATATAATATGAAAGGCCATTCAAGGCAAATAATTACATTTTTCTGGGATTGCCCAAATTGAAGGTATACGTACAGTATATAATTTACTCGCGAAGTATTCAAAAAAGCACACGAGACATGTATGATCGCTTGGTTGGCTCTTCAAATATGTGCACTTTGACACTAGATGGCAGCAAACACCATGGCATCGCGTGTTCCATTAATTATCTCTGCCTTTGTCGGGATGCATCGGGGATTTGTTTTATACTAGTTCAATCTGTTGTTGTCCGGGGGTAGTCGTCCTAGAGGGTGGTTATCCTAGGGGGTAGTTGTCCTAGAGGGTGGTTATCCAGGGGTGGTTGTCCAGGGGGTAGGTGTCCTAGAGGGTGGTAGTTGTCCGGAGGATAGTTGTCCTAAGAGGTAGTTGTCCAGGAGGTAGTTGTCCGGGGTAGTTGTCCTGAGGGGTAGTCGTCATGGAGGGTGGTTGCCCTAGGGGTAGTTGTCCTAGGGGTAGTTGTCCTAGAGGGTGGTTATCCTAGGGTGGTTATCCGGGGTTGGATGTCCAGGGGTTAGGTGTCCGGCTAATATCAAAATATTAAATAACCAATACTAGTCTAAATAAACAGCACATCAGTTGTTTTTTTAATGCATAAAAACGTAAATAAATGAACTAATGAAAATGATTATCTATCTATCTATCTCTCTCTCTTCCCCTCCCCTCCCCCCTTTCTCTCTCTCCCAACACCCGTCTCCATTCACTTTTCTTCTCACATTATATTTGGGAATGAATGAAATACAAGAGTCTCTTGAAGATAGGTGCAAGATTTGTCTAATATGTACCAATAAAGCTCTATTTATTGAATTATTAGAAAATATGTGACATGGAATGTATAAAAGTATATAAATTTGAAGTATATAAATATATTTTTTTGATACATAGATGATACATCGCTATGTAATAATGTACTTTAATATACATACAATACGGAGCACAAAAATTAAAATTACACAGATTTGAAAGACTGATCACATTTTGTTTTCTCAATAACTCAGTATTCTTCACACATTCATAAAAATATTATACCTTTAAACTAAATGTACTTGTTCATTTTCTACAGCAGAATAAACTTTGAATAGGAATAAATCTAACTTAATATCACTTCACTACATTGCAACAAAGGAAAATATTGCTATACTAAATGACATAACAAAGGATGGTTTCCATCCACCTACCGGGACATGCAATAAAACCCGGGCCCCACTATTTATGGACTTCCAAAGATACAAATTGATCAGGATCAATTTGGATTGATGGCAGTGATCTACAATTTAGGTTCAGTGTCTCCCCAACCCCCCTCCCCATTCTTCCATAATGCTATTACACCCCCTTCTCAACCACACCCAGGCTACACCCTTTTGTCATTGTAAACTATTCCCCCTTCAAGGCCTGTCGGCAAAACTTAATACCATATTCCTGAGATATCAACATAAGATTTGTTAGCGCATATTTCTCCATCTCTCCATCATTTTATAATAAATCACTTACATGCACATTTTTGAGGATTCAACCTACTTGGTAGCAATCATGATTTGATATATTTGAACCATACAGTTACATATTACATAATCCCAACATCATTTCTTTAGGCAATGAATACAAAAGGAACTCAAATTACTCGAGCTGATTTTTGTAATATATAAATTTCAAGTATATAAATATATATATATTTTTGATACATAGATGATACATCCGTGTGCAATAAGGTACTGTAATATACATACAATATAAGCACAAAAATTAAAATTACAGATTTGAAGGACTGATCACATTTTTTTCTTCTTAATAACTGTTTTTTGTGTAAGTTTTGGCAATTGTCTTTGTCATTGATTTAAAAGAGACAGAAGTACATAAAAATGATATCATGATTTACCATTAACACAGGGCTGAGATATTTCAAATTTGATTATTGTATCTTATTTTGTATTGTCTTGTAGTTTATAATTAGGATCTGTCACAATACAGTCATCAAAGTAAAGATTACTTTCTGTCAAACTGAAGATATAAAAATTCTTTCTGCATCCAATTTCTCTCTCTCTCTCTCTCTCTCTCCCCCCTACTCTCTCTTTCTATTTCTCTCTCTCTCTTTCTCCCTCTTTCATCCAAAAACCTGTGATATTTTCCTTCTCTTACTGGCTTGCAATACCCTCATTTCCATCTCCCACCAATCAATACTTGCAAGACTTTCCTTTCTGCTCCTCCAGGAGACAAGTCTGGCTCCTCCAGGAGACAAGTCTTTCTCCAACTTCATCATTTATATCCAATGTAAAGGACACTAGTTGGTTTTACCCAAACAAGGATACTAAGAGACCCATGCATGTTAGACTCGTCATATATTTTGGACACGAAGGAGGTTTAATATTATTCCCATGGTTTAACTCGGCATTTTTCATTCGGGGTGCCGTGAGAGAATTTCAGTTATAATATATCCTGTCATAGCGTCAACTTCATAAAACAAAATATCAGAAACTGCATGATGCACAAATATATATCACTTTGGATATTTTAACAAGGAAGCAACGTTTTAAATATAATACATTTTTTAGAAACATGGTGGTTTTAGGCATTTGCATGAATACCCCATATTCTGGCAGCTCGTTGCCAGAATATTGTTATATTAAGGCAGCAAGGCACCCTGATTTAATCTTATCTAGAGTGTTTGTACATGTCTATCAAAATGAATTTTTTTAAACCAAGGTTAAGAATCATTTTTTCTTCGCTTGCTTCACTTGCTCGCAAAATATTTTTAAAAATTAAAAAACAGAATAACCGAATATCCTAACATTGATATGGAGTTGCCTGGATATATAATTTTGTATCTAAGAAACCTTAAGACAAAGTATTATATTTGCCACTACAATTCTCTTCTTTCTTGCTCAGCTCACTCACAGAATTTACAAACCCAGATACCAGTAGTAAACATTAAGGCTAGAGGCATCTGCCTCCAGGCAAATATGTGCCTTGTATGCCATTTATGAGTGATGGAAAACAAATCTGTGATGAATTTGGGATCGGGGTGACGCAAAACCTTTAAATTCCTAAAAGGGTACCATGACTAAAAAAATTGAAAAACACTGGTTTGAACCCCCATTAGCAGGGCATGTCCTCATGCCTAATGTACAGACAGTATTTATAAGCATTTTTTTGTTTATTTAAAGATAAAGTTGAGTTCTGGTCATGCGGTTGCATTGAAAGAAAGGTTGTGGAATCGATCAGAAAAGGTTGATCATCTAGCAGGTAAGTATTGGTGTGTACTGCAAGGTTCTGGAATCATCAAAATGATAAGAATTTGGCACAGTCTTGGTAAAGTTACAAGCACTGTACACAGAAAGATGTATATGGGACTACACAAACATGTGGCATAAAAATCAGTCCCGATATTTATGATGTTACATGCCATATTTAGAAAATTAAGGCATTTCAAGAGCCATGCTTTTCAGGGAACATTTTTTCTCTGATGTTCTTCCACACTTGCATAATACAATATAACGCTCACAAATTATTTTTCACCTCTTCCCAGAACTCAACCTGCTCTTTAAAGGGCAATCCAACCTTTGTGTTCAGTTAATTTGTAAGAAAGCAGACAATTAACAGAAAGAGAATGGCAAAAGTTTGAAATATGAGATCACTACGTCTATGCGAATCTCAAAATGGTAATTTAGTCAGTAGTGGATTGTGAGGTAGGACGTGGATAACTCTCCCATATGCCGTGTACAAAAATATCACTAATATCTGATTTTCTTGTAAGTTCCTTCTCCCTTGGGGCGCTACTCAAAGTATATTATAGATAGCATATTATTATAGGTCCTCTAAAAAGAATAGACCCTCCTGAGCCATAATTCTTTTGAAAAATCACATTTTAGTCATTTTATATGTTGGAACAGATAGGTAAGTAGTCCGGCACTACATCACATTGACAGTACCGCTTCAGCCAATTTGAAGTGCCCTTACGTGTAGTGATTACAAATTTCAAAAATTCATAACTTTCTTATATTTAGTCAGATTTAATTGATGCTTTCATCAGTTTGCTTCTCTGATTTTTCTGCTTTCTTTTAGAGTATTTGTCTATTTGGGTTGGATTTCCCTTTACATGTAAGTCCATAGTGGACGGTTATAACCATGGTCTAAATTTGAACATCTTTCTTGACTTTGGGCCATGATGTCTTGAAAAGCCTGAAAGGAGAAATTAAAGGGCCAGAAACCAGGCAGTATCCTGAATACTGGCATTGAAATAACGTTCTCTCACCACTTCCAAGATTCTCCTCTCTGCTGCTGTAGCAGAGCACACTATGCATCATCTACATCTAGCACCAACTAACATCATCATCTATATCAAATATCCTCTATCTCTTTCCTTAGGTCACTTCAAAGATATTCCTTTCTGCTGCTATAGCACAATACCTCATGCAGCATCTAGCCCCAGCTACCATCATCATCATCTGTTGCCAATGTTCTCTCATCTATCTCTTTTCACCTCCTCCTCATTTTCCTCTGTTTTACTTGGCTTCTTCTGTTTCTCTGCTACTGCCATTGCTGCAGCCCCAGATGCAAACAGCGCCCTCAGATGAGAACACGCAAGTCTGTAGCTGCTCCAAATCACTCTGTATACAAAAAAAAGATATTAACTTTTTCTTTACAAAGGGCCTCTTACATCTAAAAGGTTGGACACAATTACATAGGAAAAGTGCAATAAATATTGGCTGCACTCAATGACATGTATCTCAACACTAGATGGCAGCAAACAAAATGATGAGAAGCACTCTTTTCATGAGCTAGTTTTGTTTCTTGTACCTATAAACTTGTTAAATATGTGTTGCAATAATTTCATTTCCTCTACTTCAATGAAAGCAGTCAAATGGTTGCTGTCATAATCATATAAAAGAATACATTCAAATGGCACTGATATTAGTTCATCTTCATACTAAAGTTTCTTGCACATGACAGAAAACATGATTGCTAACATCATTTAATGCAGAAATGTGAAATATTCATATATAATTCTAGCAATTTTCTGTTTTCTAGTAGTTTTCTCTTGAATGTGTTTAGCGAAAAATACTTTTGTTTTATCCGATTAGGCTGAAACCTGCATGTCGAAGTCATATACATTCTATACAACACAAAATCTGAAAAAAGGCCTTAAACAATGAGGCAGCAGGACCTACTGGTAAAATACTCTCAAAACTTGCCCATTTGTGTACCAAAGTTAACCGTTATCCTAGATTCTTACCTCAAGCGTCTTTGCACATTCCCCAGTCCTTACATCCCACACCTTGACCTGTATATCACAAAGAAGTAAAAGATTACTACTGACAGCTAAAGCAGTAAAAATCCAAAGATGTCAATTAGACACTAAATTACTGTTTGTAAAAGTTGAAACAAATTTCCATATTTCTTTCATCACTTTTGGATACATTTATACAGGTAGTAAACAACCTCTAAAAAAAAAAATTGTGGAAGGCCAGCATTTTTTTTCTTCAGATTAATTCAGTTGAATTGAATTGAATTGAAATGGTATTTATCAAAAGTCCACAAGGCACCCCAAGGCCGAATTGCTTGGAGTTTACAAATCAAAATCACAAAAAAACAAAATGTCTTACAAATCTATACATATATCATGATAATAATTAGATTGAAAATTCCATGGTTTCTATTAAAGATCTATCTGTCACTGATGATTTTTTTTGTGTTACTGTGGATGCCCCTAAAGCATAAATATTCACTTAACTATGAATATTTAATGAATGAAATAATTTCTGCTTACATACAATTCACAGGGAAAGTTAAAATAAAAAAAAATAAAAAAAAAATATCATGACTGCCCAAAGATTTTTCCAACTGGAAAATTTTTCTTCATCTACTCACTACCATGCCACTTCCATTACACTGTCTAACTTCCGCAATCAGCAACATTTCTAAAACTCATAATTTCAAATGTATAAATTTCATCATTATACATTGTCCACTCAACAAATTTTCATCAATATTGTGTCAGTATTCTACAGACATTTCCCAATGCGGAGTGCAACATATAAGTACATCACCATGCTTTCTTGAAAGTTGAGAAAGTTTTTTTACCCTTTCATCATCACTTGCACTGGCTATCATGCTGTTATCATAAAATTGTCTAACTTTTGATCAATGATTTGTCTCATTATCCTAAAATGATTAAGATGTGCTTCATTATGTGCACCAGCTTGGAAAGTTCTCTAATTATTTCTTCATCACTTACAGTGATTAAGTAGATTTTGGATGATTACAAGTGCATCGATCATCCTGTCTTATTTTAAAAGCATCGTTTAACAATGTTAAATATGAGATGCACGGCCCTACGTGTTATCAGTGTCTGTGATATAGTGTAATATTGAAGCCCTAAACAAATTAAGCTTCAAAATGATCATGAAGTGCCTCAAAAAAAAAAAAATCTTTGAGAGACCGGTTTTACCAAACTCATTTTCCCCAATAGACTGTAGTGTTATAAAAACCGTTAGGAAAACGAAAAATGAAATTTTGATTTTCCCATCATAAATATCTTGATAATCAGACAGGCAATCCGCTTGTAAAAGTCATGGGATTCCTGACTGACCCAAAGGTTTATAATTATGATTGCAGCATGAGCTAAATCCAGGATTTTGTTTCAGAATCTGAGGCAATGTTACCGAGTCACTTCTTTAAAGGGCATGAAAGTTTCCTACCGTTTCATCATCACTTGCACTGGCTACCATGCTGCTATCGTTTGAGAAGGCCAGTGCCCTCACCCATCCAGAGTGCTCAGAGAGGACAGCTAGGCAACGAGAATCACGGGAACTCCACAACCGAACGGTCTTATCCCATGAACCTGTTGCCTATGAAGAAACAAGTCATGATCGATGAATTCATCAAAAAATAGACTTTTCTTATGATAGTTGTATTTACAACATGTATCTTGAGCGCGCTTCAAGCAGTTTAATCACCCAAACTTACAACTGGTCTGAAAATAAATTTGGATTAAGAAGAGGTGACTTTCCTCTTTCAAATCTAGTTCTGCTAGGTTCATGAATTATGATGCTTAATACTATGGTATATTTTTCTTATCAATTCTTTTGGATTAAAAAAAAATGATAAAATGAATCATAATGATAAAGCTAAAGCCAGGGTAATAATATCCAAAATCATTTGGAAGTGCGTTGAGAGGTTATATCATAATGTGAAATGTGCTGTACAAGAATGGAATATTTATATTATTCTTATAACTTGTTTCATTTTATTTGATGCTATTCTTTAATTAAGATAAATGCTGATTTTTAACCTGTTGAATACAAAATGACTTTGCCGTACACATTTTTAATACACCCCAACAAAAATTATCTCACTTTTTTGGTTAAGAGTCAAACTCTGAGCTTTAAATATTCCCTTCAATGATAAGCCCTTATGGCTAAATCTCTCACCCCTCCCATGTATTTCTTTATACTGCTAAGCTAACTTAGTAGGGGTACAAATCCAGCATGCATCTTGAAGCCCCTCTAAAGTGTTGGGAGCCCAAAAAATTTGATGGCAAAATTTCACATAAATTATATCATAACGTGAAAGAGCATGTCATTTAAGACACATTTCTGCAAGGATTTTCAAAAACAACTGTGTTTGAAGTCGAATATTGATGAAAGAAAACAAAATTTAGGTTTTCTGCGTACAACAGAAAACCCAAATTATGTATTCTTTGATCAATATTTGTCTTTTTTTTGGGGGAATCTTTGCAGAAGTGTGTCTTAAATGACATTCTCTTTCACATTATGATACAATATAAGTGAAATTTTACCTTCAAATTTTTGGTGAATTTGGGGCTCCCAACACTTTAGAGGGACTTTAAACTGTACATGTAGTTCCATACAAGGACAATGCATCTTTTGCAGTAAGAACACTTGTAAATAGAGGCATTCATGCATCGATCCCACACAGGATCAACACCAAGACCATTTCTTTTTTAGCTTAAGTATTAAGTACGAACTAGCATTCCAACCTTAGAGCGAAAGCATGGACATTTCCTACATGACCTATGGACACAAAAATACGATGCATCTCTTGCAGAAGAACAATTTTAAGTGGAGATGGTCATCGCCCCATGCAAGAACTACCCCAAGATGAGTTTCTTAGCCTTTGTACTCACCAGCATTCCAAGCTTGGAGAAGGCTACGGCATAGACATTTCCTGTATGACCTTTGAGCACCCTAACCTGGTCCATACCCGCCTGTCGACAGAGAGCCCAGAGACGTACTGTGTGGTCCCACGACCCTGTCGCCTGGATTTAGAAAAATTTTTGCAGACATATTGTAAGATATACACAGCAATATACGAAAGTCTATATACACCTAACAAATATAACTTTAAGATACGATGTAGCTCTACGTACTGATAAAAAGGTGTTTGTTACAGTTTGTACAATAACAACCTATGGAATACAACCCTCAGACAACTACAACCCTAGAAGAGCTTCACATCCCTCCCCCAAAAAAAAAACTAGCCCCATTGGCAACTTCTCTAGAATAACTACCACATACAACCATTACAATTTTGACATTTGCACTCAATTATCAATGTGAACTGTATTTTTGACACTATAATTTTGATTTATGTTATCCTTTGTTAAAAGAAATTTGAGAATGTTTCTGTATATTATGTGGATTCTAATCAATAAATATGAATATGAATTTAAATTTACAACAATGATCATCCCCCCACGGAACAAACCAACCAAGAAGATTACCCCTCTCATATCGCCTGAAATACTGAGGCCTATATCTAAAACAATGACTCCCTACACTTACAAAGTGAACAAATTACAAGATATGCCCCTCTGAGAGTAAGGGTGACGTTGGGGGTAGTTGGGAGGGGGGGGGGGTGTTCTGCTTCTGGATGTGATGGGTCTTGGACAAATCTTATCCTAACCACACTTACCAGCAGATAACCGTTAGCGCTAAAGGTGCAGCACTGCACTAAGTTCTTGTGTCCAGTCAGAATGTTTCGGGGTGTTCCAGTCTGTTAGGGAATTAAAAAATAAAAGCGGAATATTGTTATTATACAATGAGAAGCTGTTCAAAGAAAATTAAATTGCTCATGACATCAATGTTCTGGAATACTAACAAAGACTACAGCCACTCCTTCATACCAGGTTTCTTGGTATTGGTGCATTTCGTTCCTAGGTTTCTTTTTTTTTGGGGGTTGAACATTATGATTATCTATAGCCTTGTACAAAGGCTCTGAGAGTTTCAGATTTTCAGTACAAATCTTAGTATTGGTGCATTTCATTCACAACTTTTAACTTTTTTTTGGGGTTGAACATTATGATTATCTATAGCCTTGTGCAAAGGCTCTGAGAATTTCAGATTTTCAGTGGAAAAATGGGGAGTTTTTCTCCAGCCTCTATTTCATCAGATATGGGGTTAGGGTTAGTGTCGGGTACATGTATGGTGTTGGGTCAAAGACTGAAATTATCAATTTGGTAAATGTTCATTATGATCTATGTTGAGGTGTGGTGGTATAGTGGTTCATTCACTTGACTCTCAATCCAAGGTTTGAGGGTTCAAATCCCATCCTGGCACTATCGTCTGTTGGCAAGATTTCTTGATACCTAACAATTGCTGGGGTAATAATTATTGCAGGGCCCACAGCTAGGAAGTATGAATGCCGATGTGGCTACCCCTGGGTAAATAAGACACATATTATCAATTATTAGTGATGGGAATTGCAGGTGAAGTAATTGTGGCCAGAGCAGTGAACCGATCAACCTACCTCTAAGTTCCACACAATAGCAGTGGAATCCCAGGATCCAGAGCAAAGCAGCTTGCCATCGTCAGAAAACCCCACGGCCTCAACACACCTTGAATGGCCTGCGTGCATGAAAAATTGTGGCACAAGGGTGTTATTATATACAAGAGCTTTTATTGACATTTCATTTTAATCTTTTGATCCGGAAAGCTCTGAATAACAAATTATACACGAGCAGAAAGTAGTATAAATGAACAAAAATATCCACGGATCTTTTACACATGGAGAAGTTCCACTTTGTGCATTTTAGAATAATCATGCACTAGCTGCCAAATTCATGGAGGTGGTTCATGAATACATTTTGCTTCTAGCTCCTCTTGAGAAGACTACTTCCACCTGTGTTCCATAGAATGTACCATCAGGGCGTAATTATAAATGAATGATTACATAACTTTCATGAATCTAGTACAGTCAAACCTGCTTTAGTGACCACCTGTCTACAAAGACCACATTTTTGTCTCCCTTGAAAATGGTTTCTCATTGAAACATGTACTAAAGGAACCTGTCTACAAAGACCACTTTTTGTGTTTCCCTTGGCCGGTCGCTTTAGACAGGTTTGACTGTACTTGTCTCTTGGGTTTGTATAATTCTGGAACAAATGACCTTTATCTGAATGCCCATGCACAGATTGTATATATGAACTGGTATATTCCACATAAAAGAAAGTTAAGCAAAAGGTAGATTGTAAAACACCCCCTTTTTCATCTTTTTGAAGCCAGAAGGGTGCTATATCTCCTAAACACTCTCCTGTTAATGACTGTTAGACCCCGTTCTCATTCACTTTGAAAGTGGTCTTAGTTAGACCGCTCCAGAGGAACGGGTCTTGAGGAACGGTTTGCGAGCGTTCACACTCCGAGCAGTTTTTTATGGCTCAAACCGCTCCACGAGTCAAAGTGGTCTTGTTGCTATGGCAGCTCAGGTCAGCGGGTAAATTTTTTCGCGCGAGGAATACTAAGCGTATGTACCGTACTACATGGTTTCGCGCGGAACGTCACTGGCTCACTTCCGTTCAAAGTACGCTTCCGTTCACACTCGCACGTTAGAGCGCTCCAAACCGCTCTTAATAAGATCCGTTCCTCAAGACCACCTCCCGAGGTGGTCTTCTGGAGCGGTCCAGAAAACCACTTCCTGGACCACTTTGACCGTTCTCACTCACCTAAGAACCACTCCTGAGGAACGGATCTTAGTTAGACCGCTCCAACGAAATGAGAACGGGGTCTTAGTTACATTTCAAGACTAATTTCAGACAGAGTTGAAAATGTACCCATATTTTAAAAACCAAAGGTAATTTATTCTTAAAAGATCCCCTTCATTATTTGATTTTGTGGATATTATAGTTTATTTTACCATCTTTTGGGATTTCAAATGCTTTTATTGAGCCCATTCACACACAATAACTGTAAGTCAAATAACTTTCTTTTCTCACTTTTGTTGACCTTAGTTATAACTGTAAAAAATGATCATGGATATTTACAAGTGCAATCTGAATTTATGATCAGAATATGACTAATTCCTGAGATTGATTTGTCCATGCACAAAAACATTGTGAGGTTCTGATCACAGTTCAAAACTGATTGTTGAATCCTATTACTTGCTGAGGTGTGAATGACCCTGGATCTGTGGCCTACGTGTATAGTTGGCCGGAAGTTAGGTAGCTTTAATAGCGAAATGCAAAAGAGTGAAGTTTGTTAATTTAAAAGTTCTTTTTTAAATATCTGAATGAAAGATTAGCTAGCATTAATAACCCTCATCGAGATGTTAAATACATTTATCAGCTCCATATCCTTACGATGTGGTTCTTTCTCTCTGTAAGTAAAATTACTGCTTTCAATAAAAAATGTGTTTTGCACTCCGGATGCTTCTTTATGTGCCACTATATTTTGCTAAGCTATCTAATTCAGTATTAATGGCTTTATTTTTCAGAGGGTACCAGAGCACTGATGCAGTCCAAAAAGCAAGGATAAAATATCAAATTGTATTCAGAAAACAGCTCTATTAAAATGTTTACAGTGCCTACAATTTATGGTTAACTGGGTGTCACTGAAAACAAAATTTCCTATTGAATTTTTCAAGCTAATAATTACTAAATTGAGTATTAATGGCTTTAGTTACCAAAGGTTACTAGAGCACTGATGCAGTCCAAAAAGCAAGGATAAAACCTCTGTTTTGAATACTGTCCTCCAGCACAATATTCTATCAAGTTGTATACAGAAAACAGCTCTATTAAAATATTGACAGTTCTGAAAGTTTATGGTTCACTGGGTGTCAATGAAAACAAAAAAATCCTTCCAAAAGTTCCTTTTGAATTTGTCAATCTACGTGAGAGATGAACTGATGCGGTTCAGAAGCAAGGATAATACCTCGATCTGTTTTGAATTCTATACAATTCTATCCCCGATCTCCCCCTACATTGCACAATATTCTATCACGTTGTATACAAAAAACAGATCTATTAAAATATTAAAATATTTACAGTGCCTAAAGTTTATGGTTAAATGAGTGTCATTGAAAACAAAATATCCTATTGAATTTGTCAAGCTAATAGTTACCAAAGAGTACAGATGCACTGATAAGGTTAAAAAGCTAGGGGTTAATACCTCTGTTTTGATTACTTTACAGCTCTGTATAGTACCTACATTTGGCTTCATTCTGGCCAAGTTGTCAAGGTTGCTGGTTCCAAACAAATTTGTGCTAAACAATGGTGTGGTGATCACCCCAGCTCTGACCACTAAATTTGCTCCAGCCCGTTGCTTCAATGATTTGCAGTGAACCTCATGCACAGGCTCTGTTGTTAAGAACCAGTAACCTGGACGACGAGCGAATATGACGTTAGCACTTAATTGGTCTATCCCCCAAAGCCATACACTGACTCCACTTAATATATTCTAAGTTGAAAATGGAAAACAGATCCATGAAAACAATACTCAGAGCCTAAAGTATGCGGTTGCCAAGCTCTCACTGAATTCTTTAATTTTAGCCTCTTTGCCCACTTTGGATACAGAATCGCCCCAAAGTAAGGTAATTATTGATTCAACTAAAAATTAATGTTGAATTTGGCAACCAAGAATTTGCCTAGAGGGCCTAACTTGAAGAAGAAAACAAATTATTCCTCGAAAGTTTATCATCTATAGCCAAACAACACTGTTACACGTAAAACATCTGCATGGTAACATGGTAGTAAAATTGCAATTATTTTTGTACATATAATATATCATTGTGCTTCTACGACACCTGCTCCGGCTAGAATTACTCCGCGGCAATTCAGTACATTAATCAAACTTCCAATCCTACACCGCACCCAACCCAACACGATGCACAAACCCAGCTAAAAACCCAACAACAAATACAACCCCAACCCTACATCCCTGATGAAATAAAGCCTGGAGCAACCGCCGCCAGAGCATGTGTCGGGTCGCCATCGTTGCACATTATGGCTGATTGCTTGGTACATATACAGAAGTCTGAAAATTATTGCCATATTTGCAATAAAATTATATATTGAACTTAAACGAAATAAATGAGAAATAGAACCAAAAGGACTGAAACTAAAATGATATTAAATTCTGAATAGTGTCCACGCAAAAATCAAGTATAATAGACATGTTCAATAGTGGCATCATTAGAAAGGGTTCTATTTTTCTCCTTTTATGAATTAACATTCTGCTAAACAAGGCATGGTTAAATAGGTACAAGCATTTGAAAAGTGACCTCACTTCAAGTCTCTGAAAAACGTCTACGCATTAAATCCACCGCCAAAGTATAGGTTCAACTAACCTGTGAGTTTATAGATGATTTCTGAATTTCTTGTTCTCCACACGATAACTGTTCGGTCGTAAGAAGCGCTAGCGATGAAGCGACTATCAGGAGACACTGCTACTCCTTTTATTGCACCTACATGTGAATGGGTTTTGATTAATAATACTTTTACTGATGATAATAATAATAATGATAATAAAAGTAATATTGATGATAATAATTATACAGTAATACTATATACTACTACTACTACTACTACTAACAATAATAATTAATAATAATAATGATAGTAATATGATGATAATAATTATACAGTCAACCTTGCGTAGGTTGTCCTTGACCTTGAAATGCCTAGACTTGTGCGCAAGTCGTATTTCTACGACTAATGAATACTACATGTACATGTATGTTGTCCCTAGGTCTAGCCATGGACCTAGCTGACCACTCTAGCCCTGCATGTAGCCCTCCAACACCTTTCCATGCCGTAGTGACAGCGTAAAACAGTAAAGTAATCACAGCCCTAAACAGCTTGTGCAACAACCCCAACTTATCGAAAATAATATCGCTAGTGATATTCGTTTGTCTCGCAATGTGGACAATAAGGGATCTTTGAATTCCAGATCAAAATGTTTCAATTCCAGATCAAAATGAAATAATTGAACAAATCTTAAATGAATGGTACTCCTGGTAAAAAGTCAGGGCAATGCAAACATCAACCCTACCGTTTATCATGCATGGACATTGAAAAAAAAAAAGCAAAATAGATCGCCCCTCTCCCCCTCTAATTTTCGTAACTGCCATAATCATGAATTTCATTTGTTCGTTAGTCACCACGGGGGTGCATGGGCATGTACCCAGAAAAACAGATGACTTTCTTATAGCGTTTTAGTACATAAAATCCCATTCATCTCTCTCCCTATCGAAATTTTTTATAGACAAGTTATTTGGTGTGTGCGGTGGTGATCTACGGTACATCAGGGACACACAGTGAAGTCTTTTTCAACTTTTGCAATGTGAATGCAGTGTTTTTCTTTGGAACCGTTTTCAGTATTTGATCTTACAGAGTGATTTTAGGAAGTCCCTAACTTGCCTGCATACAGGTATTATACAGGTATTAAAAAAAGATATCAAAGAATAGTTCTGCATTAAAGAAAACATTAACGGGTCCAAATAATAAAAAACAAATAATACTACATGCAAAATAAATCTAATATGCTTTGATATGACTCTATGAATTAAATGTTGTTAAACTTAATCATAAACTGTGTTATATCTGGGGCCGTAATATGTAAATGATGTAATCTTTTATGTTTGGGAAAACAATGTTAATTCTCAAAACAAACTTAAATTGCAGGGAACTAGCATTTATATCTGGTGCTTGCGGAAGATGTCTCTTTTGACTTTACAAGAATCCAGCCAGATATTAACAAATGAATTGTCCTGATTTTGATTTTTGTTACTATCACATAAGAGATAACATCATTTTAAGAATATAATCCTTGGACCCTTCATTTCTGTTTTACCTGTGTGCCCAAAAAATCTGCAAACCAGGATGTTTTGAGGTCGGTTCCAGACGCGCACCCGGCCATCATCAGACCCAGTCACCATCATCTCAAGATCACGGGAGAAAGCTACACAATTGATCTGCAAAAACAATGTTTGGAAAGAGATACAGTCAAACCTGTACATACAGGCCTTCCAATTAATGGAAACAAGAAAACTGGCCACTGTAAACAGGTGGCCTTTCTATATGGGGGTGTTTCACAAAGACTAAGATCGACTTTAAGTTGGACTTAAGTATGGCGGGCCATTCATGCCATTGGTTGCTATCCCCATTGGTCTCTAAATTATAATCTTTAGATAATATTTTTTCCTTCAATAATGAACTATCAAAGAATGTAAACTCTGTAGATTTGAGACCACGATTTGTACGTCCCTTGAAAGACAAATGCCAGTAAATGGTAAGAGCAAACAGTGGCATGAACGGCCTGTTATACTTAAGTCCAACTTAAAGTCGATCTTAGTCTTTGTGAAACACCCCCCAGGTCATACAACATACATTTCTTCCTAGAGAGAAGCAATATCGGTGACTACAATAGACAGGTGGGAAGGAGTTATGTAACCCTTCATTTCCTTCATATTCCTTAACTGTTTACTTATAGAATGCCAGGTAAAGTTTTTTAAGGTTGATTTATGTATTCTATATATACACAAATTGTTTTTTCAGGTGATTGGTACACTTAAAACTATTTGATGTATAATTAAATGTAAATTGAGGGGTGAGAAAAAAGCATAACTTGCAAGGCCCTAGCTAGCTAGCTTACGGTCGTTCAGATATGAATTAGTGGTCAACTGTAGCAAATGTTTTAGTTACTATGTGTTAATGAATGGCAACTGTGCCCAACAAAGGACTTGTGCAGATTCACTTGAATCTTGTACTATTGTGAGATATGGAAATGTGATGCGTATTACACTTTATGTCATCATTTTTTTTTTTTAATCACTGCAGTTTTGCTGCATCATATCTGAACAAGTATGTGTGTGTGTGTTTGCAGAAAAAGTGAGATGTACTACATTTTATGACACATTATTTTGCCACAACAGTTTTCTATTTGGTTGTTCACGGCATAGCATGGCTAGTATTCAAATAGAGACAACCTAGATTTGAGGGCTCATCAGAGCAAACGAATCGAAAGTCAAAAGCTTTCAACTACGCACGTAGTCATAAATACAATAAATAAATCAAATTTGACCTTACTCTTTTCCTTATGATTGTTCTACCATGCATATATTTCTTCATAAATTCAATTGTAACGCTGTTACGCTATAGTGCTCCCTTTTGGTACACAACTGACCATTTTGGGCTTTTCATAAAAATGAAAAAGAAATGAAATTGGCTCTATATATCTGTTATACCCATTGCACACTGCATGTGCACAACTACCCTAGTCTCTCAAACTCAGAGGTATCAGGTTGAGTTCTTCAATACTCAAAGAATTCTAAATTGCTGTGAAACTTCCTTCATCATTCATTAGGCAAGATGCAGCGTCTTCTTGTAATATTGATCATTTCTATGATTCTTGTGGGTGGTGTTCTAAATGGAGCAGGTAAGATATTAAATTGTTCAAAACAATTCTAATTTTTGTTATTTAGTACAGTCATCAAATTCACTGAGAATTACCAAAATCTTGGACTTATAATGTAATCTTAAATTTACATACAAGTCTTTAAAGATATCATCCTTACAAATTAGGAGTTTATTTGCCTTCTTTTCCTAATATGCTGTAATTAGAAGTATCCTTGTAGCAAACATAAAAGCAAAAGGTTTTAACCAGTGGTTGAATTCAAGTCCCAAACCCTCAAGGCCAAGACCTAGGCATTAATAAACAAAACATGGGGATAAGGAACATACATGTAAAAAGAAGGATTTTTACACACATATATATTCATAATTCTATAATCAGTTACATCATACTTCTGGAGGATAAAATTAATATCTACATCCTTATATAGTCCTTCATATTCAACATGAAATAAATATAAAAACAGGAGCACCAAGGTATATTAGTAAAGGCTCTCTCGACTCTCATACAAGAGGACCCTGGGTTCAATTCTTGCTCGGTGCTTATACATCCCAGGACAAGATGTTTTGCCCACATACAAATGGGTACATGCATTTCAATGATGGGATAATAATAATAGGAGGAAGGAAGATCAGTATTAATAATGTAGCTACCCTGGGTAAATAAACCCAGTTGTTATTAATTCTTCATGATTTTTATAATCTCTTTACTTGTTTGGTACTTCACTTTCTAGATGCATCGCGAATTCCTCGTCGTCGTCGTATGTCAGGCCTTGTGAGAGAAACCAGAGACGTGGCTGGGGTAAGATCACATTTACTCATTTATCTCAATGTCAGCTGTGTACAATGTAGCTACAAGGGGGAGCAAGGGGAAGGGGTATATCCCTCCCAATTGAGTGGTGAAAGAAATTTAAAAATAAATATAAAGCGAGAAAATAAAAAAGGGGCAAGGGAAAAGCAAGGCATGAGAATGAAGATGCTTAGACCTGCACACTCCCCCTTTATAAGTAACGTCATTAATTCATATTTCAATTTCCATGTAAGACGGCGGTGCACCCTTCTCTCCACCCCCCATCATTCCAGGGCCCCATTAATGGCTGAACTTATGCTACGCCACTGCGCAATGTATTCATTTTAATATTGACACCATCTTTAATATTAAAAGAAACTGAAAATTAGTGCACCTATATACAGTTTACAAGGTGACCATTTACGAAAAACTGAAAATTAAGGAAGCTGCACGTCTTATACATGTATAGATTTCACAAGATGCCGAATTAAAAAAATAAAATATAAATAATGCATACTGTATTTCCCAGGTTAATCTAACTCTTTAGTTTATAAGTTTTGTATCTTCTTAAGCAAATTAATAAATTTTTGATTTCTATAAAAAAAAACTGAAATATGAGAGTAGGATTGATGTCATTTCTCTACAGCAATTGGTATTTTTCAAATAATGTGTTTTAAACTTGAAAGCCCTCTGAGGCCTTCAGTCCACTTATTCATTCAGAACTTTATTGACAATACCCTGATGAACTTAGGATTCTATTTCATAATTATTGTCTTTGTGCTCATTAAGGTACCTGAGCGAAATGAAATGGCATTCCTGCTAACATTTGAAAATAAGAAATCTGTACCCTTAACAGGTGATCGCAGAGCCTTACCATGGCCATGTATGCAGAGGCAGTGTAACTGGCAATACGCAGTAAATCTGTACAAAAAAGCGAATACAAATTTGCTGGTCGATCTTCCAGCCATTCAACGCACGCACGCAGTACGCGAGTCGCGAACTCTCAAATCACGGTACACAGTACAACAAGCCAAATTTGGCTATTTTAAAAATAAAATAGAAAATTAACATATCAGAATATTCTAAATTTTTAGGTCCGAAAAATTCAGAAAGAAATCAGGATATTCCGATTAAATCAGAACAGTTGGCAGGTCTGTAATGGCACGAAAAGACGTGTCTGGAACACAAAAGGCAAAATAGTTGGTGATGTTTGTGAATTAAGAGTTCATTTTTGACATATTTAAATGAGATTTATATATTTACCAGCTCCATATCTTAAAGATGTTCTTCTACCTCTATGTGATAACATTCTGATTTTCAACAATCCTGCATTTTGCGTTCAGGATGCATCTTTTTGTGCCACTACACTTGGCTGAGCTATATCTTAAATGAATGACATCATTACCGAATTTAAAACCTAAATTCTTCTCACAATAATTACTGATTTTGATTTCTGTTAGGAAATGTCATCCCTGAAAGTGAAGACGGAAGAGAAAATCCAGGTCAAGGAGGATATCGAGGCTTTGGGAGATAAATAAAGCCAGGTCATGCCATCTGAAGAAATGTGTACATGTAGGTTTCATAATACATGTAATAATAATAATAATACCAATGTCTTCTATAGCAAAAGTATAAGCCTTCTAGGCATTCATTGGGCTTGCTCCAAGATACATGTATATGTATGATAATGATATATAATCTGTTAAACTCTGGAGGTGCACTGCTCATGATATACACAATTAAAACAATATTAAATAGTTCAAGTAGTAGTTTGCAGTGTTCAGTCAATAAATTAACCATGTTAATTATGGATCACATTTACCGTGTTATATAACGTATCAATTTTGATTTCCTTATAATATTTTGGTATAGTATTGTTATGTATTGGAATACACATTTTAAAAATGTTTTTATATAATTTGTATAATTCAGCCTAGGCCATATTACACGTTATACAATTAAATTAAAATACCATTAAATAAATATTCATTTGACAAGCACAGCAGAATGGCTAGTATTTTCAAATTGAAGAGATGTGTCTTTCCATGTTAAAAGCTGCTCTGACAAAACATGGAAGGCCATTCCAAACCTTTGCAGCAGGCACTAGGAATGAACGTTCACCCCAGGTAAATGACTTCCTATAGCAAGGGAATGTCAAATAAATGTAGCATATATACTGTGTGCCCGGCAGATGGGCAGGAAATAGATGCATGGAGAAAGGACGAACATTTCCAGGAAAATGCATTCTCAAGATTTCGCTGTTTTGGGTAGAAGACAGAATTGGGGGGGGGGGAGGGGCTATCCCAGTATAAATCTATCATTGACATCTCTGGGGCATGAAATTTCACCTGGTGTAAAAAGTATTAAACATACAAGCGAAACTTTTAGATAAAACAGTAAAAAACACGGTCATTATGTTTTGGAGATAATATGCCCCAATGTAATATTACATATGAGAGCTGATACAGGGTATCATT
The DNA here is from genome assembly GCA_037976565.1 of Mesocentrotus franciscanus. Taxonomy (NCBI): domain Eukaryota; kingdom Metazoa; phylum Echinodermata; class Echinoidea; order Camarodonta; family Strongylocentrotidae; genus Mesocentrotus; species Mesocentrotus franciscanus. Next base: position 28,464,763 of record CP137679.1, on the reverse strand, counting down.
CTTCAGATATATTTCATACTAGATTAAACAACGCATGTACATCTGTATGTAGGCAGTAATGGGCAATATACAATGTAGTTAGTATAATTTACAAAGAGCATTACACCAGCTTTAACTAAACAAAACTTTTTTACTATCTTACATGTAACTGGTCCTGAAACCAATCTTCTATCTCTGGTATGCTGTTTAGGCTCAGGAATTTTCAAAATAATAATGAGGCTTTTTACGACTAACATTTAAAGAGAAAGAGCACAGGAAATATTTTTTCATTTAAATATTAGAAGAAATTACATATCTAACAAAAGAAATCTACTTTAGATGGGACTTGATCAATTATGAGTCAATGCATATCATTTTGTGAAGCAAACAAATTAAGAACATGTACTAATGTAAACTGAATTTATTCTCAAAATAAGAAATTAAAAAATGATAAGAAACTCACCTCATCTTTGTGTTTTTCATATCTTGTCTTTTTCCTTGCATCAAATGTACCATCAAGCTCCAACTGTGCTGCTAGCATGTTTTGAAACTATGTGTAAAGAATGGATAAGCAAGAATTGTTTGAGTACACATGAATGAAGTCAGTTTGATCTTGTTACACACAGGGATTAGTAACAATTACATCTACTTGGCTCTATGTTATTCTATTCTATGCATCAAGCATCTGATGCAAACACCTTCATTCATTTTATCTTTTTTTCACAAACCATGATTAAAAAACATATTACATGTATTAATATATCATATATATATATATATATAAATATATTAATATACAAATCTGGTGGTACAGAAAGTACAAAGTTGCATAAAACAATAAGGTAATACAATAGCAATGATTTGCGATGCACACCTATAAATAAGGTCTAGAGGCATATGAACAAGGTATAGCCCATGTAAAAATAGATGATGGTGAATAAAAAGAACACAATTAAATATGGAGCATTAACATAAAGAAAAAAGAAAAGTCAAAAGTTTACAAGGTAAGAAAAGAGGGAAAATGAGTTGAATAAGTACAGAAAAAACAGAGAGAGAGATGGTGAGAGAGAGAGATGAAGAGAGAAAGGGAGAAGAGTGAAGATCAGAATAAATAGTGAGACGAAGAAAAGAGAAGAAGAGAAGAAGAAGAGAAGAAGAAGAAGAAGAAGAAGAAGAAGAAGAAGAAGAAGAAGAAGAAGAAGAGAAAAGAAAACAAAGGAGATATAAGGAAAGACGGTGGCTCGAAGTAACAAGCAAGAGATAATTACAAAACAATTACCTTAAATAACCTGCATGAACCCAACACAGACACATACATGTACATACATGTACATGTAGCAAAACTCTTGGACTATTTACACTGCAGAAAATCCAATTTGAAACTTCATCGTTTTAAAAAAAAAGATCCTTTTTCACTATTTGAAAAACCCATAATAAACAGAATCTGTGTTTACTTATTTTTATTTTTTAAATTTTTTTTGTGGTGTATTGTGCACATGCACCACGTGTCACTCCTCGAGATCTACCTGTGATTAGCACAGAAGAGTCACGCGAGCAGAAACCAGAATAATTCACCTGTGTTATGAGAGCAAGCATTTACACTCTACAAACCGCCTCAGTTTCAGCCAGCGTTTAAAAAGAAAAAAACTCCAAAGGTAGGTTTTTCGATAGGTTTTTTTGTTTTGTTTATAAATCGGTATTTGCCTATATAGCAACCTGGAATGGCTTGTTCGTAAATGTCACAGCACATTTAAGTGTAACAATCATGAAAACATGTTTTACTCTTGATGTAAGGGGTTCAATGTGACTATACTGCATTCAAAACGTGAACTTCAAATATTACTTCTACAAAGAGATATTGCAATTTAAATACATTCTCAGCGAACGGTAAAACGTCTTGTTGCGTAGACTAACTAGTTAACGCATGTGAATGCACTCACATAGAATAGGACTTGGGTTCCATGTGCCTTATTCTATGCCAGTGCGAGCTATACCCAAATTATTTTTCAGGTAATTGGTACAAACTGAAAGACTTTAAACTATTTTATATGTAAATGAATGTAAAGTTGGGTGTAAGAAAAGAGTATCTACCCAAGTCAGACTTTAGTTCCATGCAAGCCTATATGGGGAGGAGGGTGGTTACGTTACCCTTTATTTTCTTCATATTCCTTTACCGTTTACCTATAGAATGCAAGGTAAATTACTTTTTATGTTGATTTGTATGCATTCTAGCTTTACAAAAATTATTTTTGGCTATTTGATGTATAAATAAATGTAAAGTGAAGGGTGAGAAAAGAGTATAAGCTCTGCAAGATACATACATAACCCAAGTTTGGCGGTAATCCATCAATCGGTTCTTGAGATAACACGATCACAAGCTATTTTTGCATACATAACGAGCCCTGTGACCTTTGACCTTTGACCTCGTGACCCCAAAATCTAATCAGTTCATTAGCTCTGCAAGATACATACATGACCCAAGTTTGGCGGTAATCCATCAATCGGTTCTTGAGATAACGCGATCACAAGCTATTTTTGCATACACAATGAGCCCTGTGACCTTTGACCTTTGACCTCGTGACCCCAAAATCTAATCAGTTCATTAGCTCTGCAAGATACATCCATGACCCAAGTTTGGCGGTAATCCATCAATCGGTTCTTGAGATAACGCGATCACGAGCTATTTTTGCATACATAATGAGCCTTGTGACCTTTGACCTTGGACCTCGTGACCCCAAAATCTAATCACTTCATTAGCTCTGCAAGATACATACATGACCCGAGTTTGGCGGTAATCCATCAATTGGTTCTTGAGATAACGCGATCACGAACGGGACGACGTACGGATGTACGCACGGACGCACGCACGGACGGACGGACAACCAGAAAACATAATGCCTCCGGCTACGTTGTAGCGGAGGCATAAAACATTCATAATGATAAAAGCATTATTGTAAGTAAGCAAACTTCAGTGTTCTATTACTTATATTTCAGCATGTAACAACCTATATACCCCTTTGTTAAGATTTTGTTAACATTATGTACTTTAACAGATAATGATGCTGTAGTAAAGAGTTATGGACCAACTCTTTCACAGCTCTGAGATGTATGAAAAGCAAGGTAGGCCTTGGATATACATGTAATGTAACTGACAGCAAAATTACAATTTTGCAGTTACAAATATGTATTGCGGTTTTGAAAACCACTCGCACAAAGATATAAAAAGAAGTCTTCACATGTCTACACATCTTGCCCCAATCCTTAATAGCATGAACACAAAGAGTGTGACGAAAATCTCTTAAATATGTCAATGACCGAGTCTTTGCTCATCAATATCCCCATAACAATGCATTTGGGTTTCTTCAAGTGTTCTCCAACATCTTCCATCAGATTCTTCCATTCTTTGGAAATGGCTTCATACCAATACCACTTGCATCTTGAATGCTAAGTCACATGAAAACTAGAGAGTTACTTGACCTATTGTGACCTAAGGTCAAGCCGAAAATTGAGAAATTTGTCATTTTGTGTACAAAATGAATGGCAAAGTGAAGTTTCTAGTTTGGTCTATAAATCAGCATAATTTTACTCTTTAGAGTTTAGTTATCATTTATTCAAGCAAAATATTGATACGTAACAACCTCAAGTATCAGAAGTCCTAAAACAATACAATACATAAGATTAAGAATTAATAACAATAGAATACAAAGAAGTTCATAAAACAATGAAATACATAAGAATTGAAATAGACATGGACAATTTTTATGTGATAATGCCCGATAGGCTTTTTAGAAACTTTTGCCACAAAATCAACTCTGTAAAAGCTTTATTTATGTAATTGTTAATAAAAATCATTATTCATGAATTTGATTGGCATAAATTAGCATAATTGATAAAATAAGTAATTTTCAGCAAAATCATAGTGAGGTCTCTTCCTTTATGCAATTGCATAAATTAGCATAATTGATAAAATAAGCAATTTTCAGCAAAATAATAGTGAGGTCTCTTCCTTTGCGCAATTTCTCAAGACGCGTGCCAAATTTCGAGGCAATCGGCCCCTCCCCCAGTCAGGGAGGTGCTCAAAATAGCCCAGTTAAGTAACGGAACATATTTCAAGTGGTTCTTGACATATCATGACAAGTCCTATACATGTAGTCTGAATTTTTCAAGTTGACCTCTATGACCTTTGACATACATGTACTCCAAAATCTAATCGTTTTCCTATGGTGATATATATACTATCCTTAAGTTTGAAGTTTAAAATCTCAAATGGTTCTTGAGATATCGCGATAACGAGCTGAAGACATGGAATTTCACAAGTTGACCTCTGTGACCCTTGACCTACATGCTCCAAAATCTAAACAGATCGTCTTCCTATGGTGATACATACTATCATTAAGTTTGAAGTGAAAATTCTCCAGTGGTTCTTGAGATATCGCGATAACGATCTCAATGTATGGAATTTCATAAGTTGACCTCTGTGACCCTTGACCTTTGGCCTACGTGCTCCAAAATCTAATCAGATCGTCTTCCTATGGTGATACATACTATCCTTAAGTTTGAAGTTTTACATCTCCAGTGGTTCTTGAGATATCATGATAACAATCTCAATGTATGGAATTTCATAAGTTGACCTCTATGACCCTTGACCTTTGACCTACGTGCTCCAAAATATAATCAGATTGTTTTCCTATAGTGATACACACTATCACTAAGTTTGAAGTTTAAATCTCCAGTGGTTCTTGAGATATCATGATAACAATCTCAATGTATGGAATTTCATAAGTTGACCTCTGTGACCCTTGACCTTTGACATACGTGCTCCAAAATCTAATCAGATCGTCTTCCTATGGTGATACATACTATCCTTAAGTTTGAAGTTTAAATCTCAAATGGTTCTTGAGATATCGCTAACAAACTCAATACAAGGAATTTCATAAGTTGACCTCTGTGACCTGTGACCTTTGACCTACGTACTCCAAAATCTAATCAGATCGTCTTCCTATGGTGATAAATACTATTCCCGAGTCTTAAGTTTAAATCTTAAATGGTTCTTGAGATATTGTGATAACGGTCAAACGGGACGGACGACGGACGGACGTACGGACGACGGACGGACAACCCGAACATGATGCCTCCGGCACCACCTTCGGTGGCGGAGGCATAAAAACATATCACATGTATAAATATAGCATATATATTATAAATGTATAAATAAATCTGGTGGTACAGAAAGTACAAAGTTGCATAAAACAATAAAGTCATTCATAAAAATATTGGTAAAATAAATATTGAGGGGTAAATGAAATTGTGTTCTACAATAGAAATGATTTGCGAGGAATACCTAAAAAGGCCTAGAGGCCTGTGAGCAAGGTAGGCCATGTAAAAATAGATGATGGTTAATAAAAAACAACACAATTAAGTTTGGAGCATTAACATAAAAAAGAAAGAAAAGTAAACAAGTTTACGAGGTAAGAAAAGAGGGAAAGTGAGTACACGAGAAACAGAGAGAGAGGAAAATAGAAGAGAGAGGAAAATAGAAGGGAGAGTTGATAAGGTATTAATCAGAAGAGAAGGTGGGTCGAATAAGGAAAAGAGAAACAGAGAGAGGAAGAGGAAGAGAAAGAGAGGGTGAGAGAGAGAGAGAGGAAGATAAAGACAAAGAGAGGGTGAGAGAGAGAGAAAGAGAGAGATGGAGAGAGAAAGCAAAGGAGTGAATAAATAGTGAGAGAAAAGAAGAGAATTAAGAGTAGAAGAAGAGAAGGAGAAGAGAAGAAGAGAAGAAGAGAAGAGAAGAAGAAGAGAAGAGAAGACAAGGATTTATAAGGAAAGACGGTGGCTCCAAGATAACAAGCAAGATATCATTACAAAACAATTAACCCGCACGAACTTAACACAGACACATACATGTACATATACACATATCCTGATGTAATGTATGTAGATTACAATCCAATGCAATCATTTCTCCTGTCCTGGAGTCCCTGTGTCCTGTCCTGAGCTTGCAAATTTTATATCTGTCAATGTCTGCCTATCTGTTGACACCCCAGTGGACCCCAAAGTAGTAAGGGCAAATTGCGTTCTAACAAGAGGTAAGTGATATGCTTGCGCCTGATGTGTGGAATAACGATGAACTTGGTTATTTTTTTTAATATTATAGCCAAGGCTACTGGCAGTAGACCTGCATTCAATTCATACATTAGAGCTCCTAGTTGTAAATGATAAATATCTTCAACGCTCAAAACACTACTATTATAGAAAAGAACATCTGTATGCGCAAGATAGTGAGTATTATTACTCTTTTCGGTACCAGTAGTAATTTATCCATTTGAGATTTGAACAAGTTGCCCCAAGCTAGCACACCATAGTGCAAATATGGCAAAATTAAAGTTGCGTACAACATACGTAAAATATTCAGTGGGAACACAGATTTCAATTTATAGATTACACCAGTATTTCTTGACAATAATTTACAAAGTTTACTAATATGGTACTTCCAATTTAAATGTTCATCAATATGCAAGCCAAGAAATTTAAATGTAGATACTCTTTCAATCTCAACACCATTGAACATTACATTTCCAGGCAATATACTCAGGGGATTACTAAAGAGCATATAATTAGTTTTTTAAAGATTTAAAGACAACTTGTTTGCATGAATCCACAAAGTCACATTAGTCAACTCAGAGTTTACAGTCTGCAAAAGAGTTTGTGGATTTCTGTGAGAGAAAGAGTCCTTTTGGATGGCAAGAACTCATCATCAATAGCAGTGGAATCTGGAGTGCCTCAAGGGTCGGTTCTTGGACCTTGTCTCTTTCTATTCTACATAAATGACTTGCCAAATGGTCTAGCATCCAAAGTTCGCCTATTTGCCGATGATGCGATTTCCTACATGACCATCGACAACCAACATCATGCACACAATCTTCAACAAGACCTCAACAGGATTGGTGACTGGGCTGAAAAATGGATGATGGTTTTGAACACGGACAAATGCAAGGTACTCACGGTCTCCAGGAAAAAAAGGTACATCATGTGTATCATTTGAACAACACCCCCCTTGAAACCGTTGACTCTGCGAAGTACTTGGGTGTTACCATCACTTCCGATCTCAAGTGGACCCAACATATCAATAATACTGTCAACAAAGTCAATAACGTCCTTGCCTTTCTAAGACGTAATCTACGCATTAAATCTTCTGACCTCAAAGCCACTGCATACAAAACGTTGGTTCGACCGATCGTAGAGTATGCTTCCTCTGTCTGGGACCCAGCTACCAAGAACCTCATTCACAAAGTTGAAATGGTGCAAAGAAGAGCTGCGAGATTCACCCTGAATCGTTACCATAATACATCAAGTGTCAGCAGTATGCTGAAAGAACTAGATTGGACCACTCTACAAGAGCGCAGAGAAAATGACAGATTAACTATGATGTATAATATACACAACAAACTCGCTCATCTTCCGGCTCAGGAATATATCACACAAATCATTCAGTCGACGAGAGCCACCCAACCACATTCATATCAGATGCCATACTCAAGAACTGAAACGCATCGACATTCATTCTTTCCGAGAACAGTAAGGAGTTGGAATTCCCTGCCCTCAGAAATCGTTGCAGCGCCATCTGTTGGAGCTTTCCGTGGTCGACTGCAGACGGTTGGTGTCAGTGGCTAGTCTCCTCCATCCTATACATGAGCTTGTAAATATTTTGTAAATAAACTGTATCATAATGTAAAAAGCACTCCAATGGACGCAAATTGCGGTTCACACACATAGTTTGCAAGAATCTTCAATCAATTGAAGGAGGCAGACTTAATCAGAAGAAGAAGAAGAAGAAAGTACATTCGAGTCATCTGCAAATAAAATGAATGATAACATTTTTGCGGAAAGTTGAAAATCGTTAATATACACAATAAACAAAAGCGGGCCTAGAAGGGATCCCTGTGGGACCCCACAAGTGACGTCCCCAAATCTGAATCAATTCCATTTAAAGTAACAAACTGTTTCCTATTTGTTAAGTAGCTTCTAAACCAATCTAATGCTATTTCCTTACACCATAATGGCACAGTTTATCTATTAAAATATAATGATTTACAGTATCAAATGCTTTAGAGTAGTCTAAGAAGACACCAACAGTATGCATGCGTGCATCTAAGCTAGCACTGGATATCTTATCCACCAAATGTAGAATGGCATGAGTGGTAGTGTGTTTTTCACAGAAACCAAACTGAAAATTAGACAAAATGTTAGCATTCATCATAAATGTTATCGTCCGAGTATACATTAGCTTCTCAAGAATTTTAGAAAAGTAATTCAACAAAGAAATAGGACGATAATTATTCAAGATAAGGGCATCACCCTTTTTAAAAATTGGCACAACCTTTGCAATTTTCATTTTCATGGGTACAACACCAGTGGACATTGATAGATTAAATATATGTACGAGGGGTTGTACAATACCAACAATTACATTTTTTATCAACTCATTTCTTATAAAGTCACAACCTGGACTTTTCTTATTCTTTAAAGAATGTAGAATATCAAATAATTCTTCTACAGTCGTTGGCAATAAAAATAAACTATTATGATTAGGGTTTTCTAAAAAAGATTGAAATGTTTTTTGAGACTCTGGGATGACACGCGACAAATTCTGGCCAATATTACAAAAATATTCATTGAATTTATCTACAATAATTTCTGGATCATCAACTACATACACTTACAGTGTATACCAAATGAATTGATTATTATTTAACTACAAGAGGTGTAAACCACGTTTTTTCCTGTCCTGTATTGTCCCACCACATTGATAAAACCAGTTCCTTCATCCTCCTCTTCTTCCAGGCTTCTCCGTCACGCCGGCTGGGCGCTGCCGGCTGTGCGCGCTGCCGGCTGCCGGACCGTGTACGCGGGCTTGCCGAACCATCACACTAACGTGAATTTCAATATGTGGGACAAACTCACAGAAATGTCGATCTTTCGTATCAATTACCCAAATAAAAACAATTATTCTAACATCCATTTGACTCCTCATTGTCAGACAGCTTATTTATAATAACATTAAGACATACATACAGCTACATGTATACCAATCACTATTTTAATACAAAGAAATAGAATTTTACCTTTCTTTTTGTTGTGCGTAACAACGGAAAGCTGAGCTGACTAGTCTCAATAAAGTCGTTACTGATTAATTCACACTACTCTAATTTTGAGGAGCGTTTTTTTCACCCTACTATTGTATTTTTTGTCCTTGTAAATAATAAACTTTAAGCCGTCCATTATGTATAAATAAGTTGAGGATTAAACTTCGAAAATATCCAGGAATTTAAGAATGTTTCATTTACCTCTAGAGAATTGCAGAAAGGCTACAATAATAATTCATTGTGCTTTAGATCTAGTCCCAACTCGCAGTGTAATTATATCATTCGAAGCTACAGAAGCGTTCCCCAAGACATCATTCTTTGCTTCCAAAAAATAAAGGTCAAACCCTATATACCTCCAATTCCCAGGTGTTTTAATGCCAAAGATATGGCCATACCATAGCTATTTGTAAACAGAAAAAGAGATGTGTCAGGTGTGGAGAGGAGCATAGTTTCGACGATTGCATAAAAAAGGACACTCCCAAATGTGTAAACTGTGGAGGTGAACATTCCGCTACATATAATGGTGCGGAGAAGCACAAAAAGCACAAGAAGTACAAAAGATAAAAGTGCTGAATAATCTCAGCTATGTTCAAGCTGCTCGCGAATTGAAAGAAGAAAAAGAAAATATGCAAGCGCAAGCCCCGATAGGCCTACCATTGGAGCGTAAACTAGCTCCTCCCCAAAACCAGGTAAAAACTTCCAATACTCTTTTCACACTTGTTTTGCTTAACCCCGTACTTTGCTTAGCCCCGTACTATCCTTAACCCCGTACTAACTTTTTTGGCTTTTCTCACTGCAATTCGTTAGCCCCGTACTAGCCATAGCGTGAATATTCATTAATTCGCTCCACTGCGTAGTCCCGGACTATTTTTCGTTTCTGTTCTCATTCATTTTGCTTGGCACCGCAATTGCGGAGTTAGCACCACAATTGCGGGGTTAGCCTTGCTATTTTGCAGGGCCAGCTAACCCCGTACTATAGGTGGGGCTAGCCCACTTTGGTAAAAACGTGTCTGAACAGAAAGTGGAATAAGCTTAACCCCGGACTATAGGTAGGGCTAAGACCCTTTAACCCCACCTATAGTACGGGGTTAAGCAACATTTTGCCAGTGTGAAAAGAAAGTGGAATAAGCTTAACCCCGGACTATAGGTGGGGCTAAGACCCCCCTTTAGCCCCACCTATAGTACGGGGTTAAGCAAAATTTTGCCAGTGTGAAAACAGTATAAGTATTCCACAATCTTCCGTAAACACAGTAAAGCTAAACCACCACACCCCAATCAACAACTCTCAATCGTTCCCGGATCTCACTCCAAAAGCAGATCCTCCCTTGCCACAACGCCAAGATATGCAGACAAACGAAAAGATAGGGCGACTGTCTTCACAACTTAAGGAAAATTTTATAACAAAGGCAACAAACGAAGAATTGATAACCCTTTTCCTACACCTAATGATCCAATTCATGAAGGACAAGTCAGAAGGAGAGGTGCTGTCCTTAATAAAGGCAGCTGCTGGTCAGCTCCTTAGTGTTAAGCAAACGCAAGCGAGTTAATTAAAGGAATTAAGAAGGGATTCCGCATCCTACAGTGGAATGCCCAGGGATTAAAGGGGCATGGGACGAGTTAATGCTCTACTAAACTCCAAAAAAATGAAATCATTCATCTGGTTTCGCGATCACGACACAATACAAATCCCTAATTACAAAGGTTTTGCTACTGTAGGAGAGTAAGGCGCGGTGGAGAATGTGCCATAAACGTACACAATAGCTTAAATTATGATTACCCAATCATAGAAACTGACATCGAAATGCAGATTAATCTATATTTTGATAACACATCCATAACCGTGGTAAATTACTATAATCCATGTGAAGAAATAAACATGAATAAACTAGATTTCTTAATATGTATGTAAAGAACAAACGCAGATCGATTTTACTGGGAGACTTTAACTCTCATAATGTTCAATGGGGCAGTATAAATACAGATAAAAATGGAAAAGTAATAGAGGAATACTTACTGAAACACAATTTAGTATTCCTAAATGATGGCTCGGGAACTCGCCTAAAACCAACTACTGGTGAAACTTCTTGTTTAGATTTATCTTTAGCAACTCCCGCTTTAGCCAGCTCCATTAGCTGGAAAGTGTTATCAAATAAAATCGGAAGTGACCATTTTCCAATACATATTGAAATTGACAAAAAATTTCATAAATCAGATTGTACGAAAGATGATTTAATTCTAAAAAGGTCATTCAAGAAGGTAGATTGGCACGCTTTTAGTAAACTGTGCGATCGACGAATGGACACTGACTCCCTGCAAGACGCAGATGTCAAAACCTTTTACGAAAACTTCATGGAATCTCTATATGATATTTTAGATGAATTACACACTGTATCCAAAAGAAATAACAAAAAGAATGCGAGATTCAACCCTGTGATGGACAGAAAATGTAAAATAAAGATTAAGGAACGAAATGAATGCAAAAATAGGTTATTGAGAATGTGGAATGAAGAAAATCTAAAATTATACAAACAGAAAAAGGGCGAAGCCCAAAGGATTATCAGACAGACAAAACGAAAGTTTTGGCTGGATTACACGTCAAAACTAAACAGGTTCACCTCAATCTCAGAACTATGTAATTTGATTCGTTGTCTGAAGGGTAATCCAAATAAAACGCATTCTAAGATATCAGCAGGGGGGGTAAAGGAGCGCTACTTTTTTTTTTGGGGGTCCAATTCGTGATAAAATATATAGCGGCGAATCAGCCGGCCGGTGAATAAAGGGGTTGGGGGTAGGGAGCACTATTTTATTTTCTTCTTCCAATTCGTGAGAAAATATTTACCCGCAAAAGAAGGGGGGTAGGAGCACTAATTTTTTTTTTTGTTTTTTGTTTTGTTGTTAGCTGTTCCTGGGTTTTTTTTGTCCAATTCGTGAGAAAATATTTAGCGGCGAATCAGGTGATTAAGCGGGGGTAAGGAGCACTATTTTTTAGTAGTTCCTGGTGGTTCCCTTTTTTCATATGATGTCCCCTCCTAGAAAAAAATCGTGGGGGGGGGGCACGTGTCCCCCCTGTCCTCCGGATTGACGCCCTTGGAGCCAAGTAGAGCAATTGTTACTAATCCCTGTGTGACTGTGTCTAACAAGATCAAACTGACTTCATTCATGTGTACTCAAACAATTCTTGCTTATCCATTCTTTACACACATGTCAAAAATGAACTCCTTATTCACAAACATCACCAACTATTTTTCCTGTTGTGTTCCGGACGAGTCTTTTCGTGCCATTAAATTTCGCTCAGGTACCTTAATGAGCACAAAGACAATATGAAATAGAGTCCTAAGTTCAACGGGGTATTGTCAATAAAGTTCTGAATGAATAAGTGGACTCAAGGCCTCATGTATATGGGAAACGCAGCTGTATTAATGTTCAGTTTTTCTTAAATGGTCACCTTGCAAAATATATAGAAAATGGAGGTGCACTGATTTCCAGTTTCTTTTGATATTAAAGAAGGTGGTAATAAAATGAATACATCGCGGGGGGCTGGAACGATGGGGGAAGGGTGCACCGGTCTAACTTGGAAATTGAAATATGAATTTATGACGCTATATACTGATTAAGGGAGTGTGCAGGTATAGGCATCTTCATTTCTCACCCTTTTCTGCTTTTCCCTTGCCTCTTCTTTCTTTTCTCGCTTTATCTTTATTTTTTATTTCTTCTCCACTCAATTGAGAGGGATGTGCCCCTTCACCTTGCTCCCTTGTATCTACATTGTACACAGCTGACATTGAGATAAATGAGTAAATTTGATCTTACCCAAGCCACGTCTCACAAGGCCTGATATACGACGACGACGCCTTGTGATAAGCTTTTCCCCTTCTAGAAAGTGAAGTACCAAACAAGTTAAGAGATTATAAAAATCAAGAAGAATTAATAACAACTGGGTTTATATACCCAGGGTAGCCACATTATTAATGTTGCTCTTCATTCCTATTATTATTATCCCATCGTTGACATGTACCCATTCGTATGTGGGCAAAACATCTTGTCCTGGGATGTAAGCACATAGCAAGAATTGAACCCGGGGTCCTCTCGTATGACTCTCGAGTCGAGAGAGCCTTTACTAATATACCTTGGTGCTCCTGTTTTTATATTTATTTCATGTTGAATATGAAGGACTATATAAGGATAATTGGTAGATATCAATTTAGCCTCCAGAAGTATGACGTAACTGATTATAGAATTATGAATATGTGTGTGAAAATCCTTCTTTGTATGTTCCATTATCCCCATGTTTTGTTTATTAGTGCCTAGGTCTTGGCCTTGTGGTTCCAAGTCTTGGCCTTGAGGGTTTGAGCCTTGACTACAACACTGGTTGAAACCTTTTGCTTTAAATTTTGTTACAAGGATACTTCTAGTTAAAGCATATTAGGAAAAGAAGGCAAAGAAACTCCTGCGTAAGGATGATCTTTAAAGACTTGTATGTAAATTGAAGATTACATTATAAGTCCAAGATTTGGGTAATTCTCAGTGGATTTGATGACTGTAACATATAGAAATGTTTTGAACAATTTAATATCTTACCTGCTCCATCCAGAACACCAGCCACAAGAATCATAGAAATGTTCAATATTACAAGAACACGCTGCATCTTGCCTAATGAATGATGAAGGAAGTTTCACAGCAATTTAAAATTCTTTGAGTAAGTCCTTTGTTGCGCACAGTTGCCATTCATTTATAAGTAGTAAAAACAACTGCTACAGTTTACCACTTCTTATCTCAACGACTGGAAGGGGCCTTTGTTATGCATAGATACTCTTTTCGCACCCCTCACTTTACATTTAATTATACATCAAATAGTTTTAAGTGTACCAATAACCTCAAAAAACAATTTGGGTATATCTAGAATACATAAATCAACCTCAATTTTGTTTTGTTTTTTATGCGAGATATAAAACAAAATACCTGCCTTCTTTTCAAGGTACTGGTTAAACCTATGGGCCTCGGTCAGGCGCGCCTGAAGCAGTTTGGGGGTTGGGGGGGGGGACATTCTAGGGGGCTCACCTTTCAGGGGCGGTGGCGTAATGAGCAAAAACGTTGGGGGGGCAGAAGAAAAATCTGCATCACCACCACTCTTACATGATTGTTATATGCAGGCCCCGCGGAACGTTCTTCAAAGTGGAGTATCAGGTAGAGCGTAGCGAGCGAAGCGAGTGGAGCCTAAATTGGCGTGGGGTCCAGGGGCTTTGCCCCGGGGGGTCAAGGGCGGAGCCCCGAAGCTCAGGGTTTTATAGGCATTAAATTACCGTAAGATAAGCATATTTACATACCTTATGTGACACTGGCAGGTAACTAATTGGCGGGGTCCAGGGGGCTGAGCCCCCGGAAGCTCAGGGGTTTTAGGTATTTAAATACGGTAAGATGACCATCCAGGGGCCCGCCTTAGGGCCCTTGGTAGGGTCCAGGGGGCGGAGCCCCCGTAAGCTCAGGGGTTTTAGGCATTTAATTACGGTAATATGAGCATATTTTGATACCTCATTTTTTGACACTGGCAGGTCACTCAATCTTTCTTTCTCTCATTCTTTATTTTTCTCTTTAATATACTTTTTCAAAAAAGTGAGGGTGCTCGAGCCCCACCGTTCTGCAGGCCCTGACATGAAGGCTTCTAAATAAGCATATTTTTTGCCTGACTGTAAATTTGGGAATTTGTAATTTTCCAACAAACGCACAAAAAAGTATAATTTACAACAAAAAAATGAGAAGAAAAAAGAATCGTGTCTTTTCAGCAACATTTGTAAATCACCGGTATCGAATTAGAAATAAACCACGTTTCAATTTTATTTGCCCAAGCCCCCTCTATTAGTACGCCAGTGTTCAGGGGCTCATGTCTTCTCACCCCTATAATAAAAAACACACACGCTTTCCCATCCTCTCACAATATTTCCACGATATGCGCGTATCGCTATTATACAATCCTCCATTGATAAAATATAGGGGCATGCGGAATGTTTAGGAAATTTAATTCCTGTTTACTTTCCTTTTCTTTTAATGGAATATAATTGTTATGTGATTTTCTTTTTGGTTAAAGAATACAAACCATTTGTACTTTTTTACTGCTGATTTTTTCGGGGCTTTGAGGGGCGAAAATGCGTTTTGCCCCCCACTTCCAGCGCTTCTTTCTTCTTCTTCTGATTAAGTCTGCCTCCTTCAATTATTGATTGAAGATTCTTGCAAACTATGTGTGTGAACCGCAAAATTGCGTCCATTCGAGTTCTTTTTACATTATAATACAGTTTATTTACAAAATATCTACAAGCTCATGTATAGGATGGAGGGAGACTAGCCACTGTCACCAACCGTCTGCAGTCGACCACGGAAGGCTCCAACAGATGGCGCTGCAACGATTTCTGAGGGCAGGGAATTCCAACTCCTTACTGTTCTCGGAAAGAATGAATGCCGTTGCGATTCAGTTCTTGAGTATGGCATCTGATATGAATGTGGTTGGGTGGCTCTCGTCGACTGGATGACTTGTGTGATATATTCCTGAGCCGGAAGATGAGCGAGATTGGCCTCGGTGACTCCAATAGTACTATGGGAGTCACCTCTTGCCCATAGTTTTAACCAGAACCTCTCAAGACAGTGTATATTTGTATACTAATTACTATGTCAGGGTGCTACGCAGTGGACTATCGACATAACTATTTATGTCGGCAGTTTATAAAAAAATGATAATAATACAAAAAACATCGTACCATAAAAAATAATAAGCATCATGTATCCCGAAAGCGTAAAATCAGTAAATCGGCATTCTTTGTAAAGTCATTGACATCAGAAAGAGTTAACACATAGAAACAAATAGAAGCGAATAGCAACGAGGCAGAGTGGTCTTGTATATAAGTAATGACTTCACAATGTAAAGATAATGAGTTCAACTCTGCTTCTCCTTTTATCCTTTATTTTCAGTCCATAATATTGACGTGCCAAAATTGAATAGCCAAGTTTCCCTATTCATTGACACCATCTCAGGAAATACCACACATACCTAATTATTTAGACCGGTTTCTATTTAATTATGTTATGTCAGGAAGCTACGCAATGGCCTATTGACATAACACAGCATGTCGGCAGTTAAAACAAAAGAAGATATAATAATACAAAACTCACTATCACTTATATCATAGTGTTTAATGAGGGAAAAGTGTTTCAATGGACAGATTTATGGGGTGTAAAAACTTTGAAATATAGGTAGTTTTTATAACCCCATATTCTGAGTAAACCACACTTTTACATTATGTGTGTAATATCTCACTTTCAAACAGTTTTATTAATTCAAACGGTTCTAGGAAATTACCCCCTGGACATTCACCCCCGGCCAATTACCAGCGGGACAATAACCCCCCGGAAATGACCCCCGAGGACAACCACCCCCGATGACGATTAACCCTCGAAAAAAAAAATCTGCTTTTATTAAAACTAACTTATTATCAGGGTGGACTTCCCCTTTAATGAATAGAAGGTAATTTTCCGGGGTGTAAATTGTCCTATAAGGGATAATTTCCCGGGGGGAGGGGTAATTTTCGTCGGGGGGTGGTTGTTCTTGGAGGGTAATTTTCCGGGGGATAATTTTTTTGGGGTGATTGTCCAGGGGTAATTGTCCTGATACGCTTCAAACACATAATAAAACTACATTAATTAAATTGTCTTTATGTCATATAATACATAATTATTTGGGCAAAAAATTAGATATAATAATTGTATTACATTCTTTCAAATTTTGAGCAAATAATTTCATTTTTATTATTTAAAAAAATGCGCCTGGCATCCACCCCTATCGTATACCACCTCCCTGCTTATACTTTGGTATTTTTTACAAGTGTTTCAGCATGGATGCCATGCATTACCCCAAAATGCCGTCCAAAGTAACAAATCACGTCTTGGCTGGTATATTAATATAGATGACAACTATTATTACCTTAAAAATCGAATTTTGATGTCCTGCTGGATTGTTTCGATCCTGTGAATATTTTTCGATTGAGACATAATTTGTTTACTGAACAATACAAAAAAATGAGATGATTAATAATTATTTTTAAATGGTGAACGTGGGTCTGGTAGCACTGAGGATTATTGCTTTGGCGCCATCTCGTGACTGGTGCCCAACATTATGCTTCGGCAACAATACCCAGTTTTATTGTAGGTTTTGGTCACAATCAGGGTTTAGACCCCGTTCTCACTCACTTCCTGGACCGGTCCCGGCCAGATCGATCTAGGCTAGATCGGTCTACCTGTGAGTGTGAACGGACAACCGTGCCAGGAAGCGATCTTCTGAAGATTCAGAAGATCGCTTCGCAATGTGGTCTTCTCGACCGGTTCGCTTCCTAAACCGCTCCAGACCGGTCTATAGCGTGCAGTGTGAACCCAAACCGTGCCAGGAAGCGATCGTCAACCGGTAGTGAGTGTGTTTTGGCGGGAAAGTAATGAAAGGGAGAAAAATATTACAGTATAAGAAGAAAAACAGAGAATAATAAAAGGATAGATAGAGAGAAAATGATAGAATAATAAAAATAAAGAATAACATAGGAGAAGGTGATAGAAGGTAGAAACGAAGAATAACAAAAGGAAAGACAGAAAGAGAAAGTAATACTGTAGAATGATAAAAGAAAGAATAATATAAGAAAAGGCGATAGAAGGAAGAAACAAAAGATAGCGTAAGGAAAGATAGGAAGAGAAGAAAAAAATAGAATGATAAAAACGAATAATAACATAAGAAAAGGTTATAGAAGGAATAAACAAAGGATAGCGTATAATAAGGAAAGATAGGGAATGATAAAAACAAATAATAGGCCTAACATAAGAGAAAAGGTTATAGAAGGAAGATACGAAGAATGACAAAAGGAAAAGTTAAAGAAGGGAGAAACAAAGAATAACATACGGAAAGGTTAAAGAAGGAAGAAACAAAGGATAACATAAGAAATGTTATAGAAGGAAGAAACAAAGGATAACATATGAAAAGGTTATAGAAGGAAGTAAAAAAAGGATAACATACAGAAAGGTTATAGAAGGAAGTAAAAAAAGGATACCATAACCAAAGGTTATAGAAGGAAGAAACAAAAATAACATAAGGAAAGGTTATAGAAGGTAAAAACAAAGGATAACATAAGGAAAGGTTATAGAAGGAAGACATATAGAATAACATAAGAACAGGTTATAGAAGGAAGAAACAAAGAATAACATAAGGAAAGGTTATAGAAGGAAGAAACAAAGGATAACATAAGGAAAGGTTATAGAAGGAAGACATATAGAATAACATAAGAACAGGTTATAGACGGAAGAAACAAAGAATAACATAAGGAAAGGTTATAGAAGGAAGAAACAAAGAATAACATAAGGAAAGGTTATAGAAGGAAGAAACAAAGGATAACATAAGGAAAGGTTAAGGAAGAAACATAGAATAACATTTGGAAAGGTTATAGAAGGAAGAAACAACGAATAACATAAGGAAAGGTTATAGAAGTAAGAAACAAAGGATAACATAAGGAAAGGTTATAGAAGGAAGAAACACAGAGAAAATAATAGAATAATAAAAACAGAGAATAAGATAAGAGAAGGTGATAGAAGAAAAACAAAGAATAACATAAGGAATGGTAGAAGAAAATGATAGAATGATAAAAACAAAGAATTACATAAGAAAAACAGAAAGAGAAAATGAGAAAGAATAGAAAATTCAAAAGATAGAAGAGAAGATGACAGATGGAAACCAACGAATAACATAAGAAAAAAAGAAAAAGAAAACGATAGAAGGAAAACAAATGACATGAGAAAGACAGAAAGAAAAACATGATAAAATGATAAAAAAAAATTACGAATACCATATAAGAGATGTAAGAAGGAAAAACAAAGAATAACATAAGGAAAGATAGACATAGAAGGTGATAGAATAGTAAAAATAAAGAATAAGAAAGAGAAAGATAATAATAAAAAATAAATAGTAATCTTGTGATGGAAACAAAACAAACCATGACTATTATGATTACACGCGAACATGACCCGTGCTACCATAGCAACAGGAACCGTAACAGTGGTTGCTGTTGCTATGGAATAACGTGTCTCATCAGGGTAAACATTACGATAAACGAACCGTACCTCTGGAGCGGTCGGCGTAGATCGGTCCAGCAGAGTGAGAATGGGGTCTTAGGCTAGTATTAGAATTAAGTATAGGCCCTAGTATTTGACCCAGGATTGAAATGTAAAATTCTGTTAGTAATAATTTATTGGCAGCGAAACAACAATATATACAATGACGTACAACCCATCACTGAGGCAGCAAGTCAGTTTGATTTAAAAATGATCTTTCTCAAATCTCAAAGTTCCCGACAATTAATGTTTGATTTTCGAGAATGAAATTTCACAACATACAAAACAAAAGTTGATTAAACATTGCTCGATGTTTAACTTGTCGATTGCAATATTTGAAAGGGGTGACCGTGCTCCACGCAGTAGTGCCTAATTGCGGAGCCTCATGAATGGTACATCATATATTTTTTAGAGTCCTTTAGTTATTTATTTATTGCTATCAAAAGTATGGATTTCAATTACAAATAAAATATAAAGCGATACATAATATAAATAAAAGATAGTAAACAAATTGCACGACAAATTTAGAGTAAGCAGAGGTACATCATAAATAAAAAGCTAAATCAAATTATTACATAATTTGATAAATTTAATACTGCTGGATGTCAGCTTATTGTACAATATTGCATGATAATGTCTTACATCTGAACCTTGAACGATTTCGATGAATATGAGGTTTGAATCCACGGTATACTAATGTCCTCTGGCAAGACGTGGCACTTGCCACACCCGACCCAGGTGTAGTAAGTAGGTACCTGGTAGGATTCATTCTTTGGATGCACTGAGCGCTACGGTTGCTGGAGCTAAATCCGGGGTAATAATATCCAAAATCCCATAGAAGGGCATAGAGACGTAATGTTTTATTCGCTTTACAATTAAGAGTGGCATATCATATTTACTGCCTGCAATAAAAATTGGATGTCAAATTTCCTCTTTGCCGATAGAGTAAATTCCCATTAATACTGTTCTGTTACAAACACTAATTGGGATGGGTTATCACTTTTGCACAGCCCGAAATAAACACTTTGCTAAAATAATAGGGTTCCTCCACCCAACTCCCTCCCCAATGACGGGCCCCATGACAGCATGTGTTTCTCCTTATTTCCAGTCTCGGGAAGATAACGCCAGCCTTCTGATATCCTACTTTTATTTTTTTGAAAAGAACAAATCATGGAAATATTGTTTTCTTTAATAGCGCCATCCTTTAAACATCGCTGCTTGAATGAACTGAGATCCTATAGCTTTCGTTCCAAACAAACAATGATTTATTGTGAAAAAAATATACGCATCACCAATAGTGTGCGAAAGGAACGCAACGCATTGCATATTATATGCGAGGTCACAGTATAGTACAACGCGTAGTATGTAAACGCGTATTGTGCGTGAATTCGATTGCACGCATTTAGATAGTATTCGTGAGTGACATAATTAGGCCTGGATCATTTGAAGACGTTTTCCTCTAGTAAATTGGTTGTGTGGAATCCTAGAAGCTTTATCGGTAGGTTGAAAACGCCGTAATAAATTTATGATAAGATTTAGACCTACTTTTGATTGTTTGATGATTCGTTAACAGCTTACGGTATTGGCTTCGCCGCGGCACCGGGAGGTAGGATCACATCGCTCCAGCAGCGTTGATAGTGGTAGCGCTGCCGCTGGCCAGGGTCGGGCCGGGATAGTGCTACATGTAGGTATATTAGTAGTAGTACCGCCGGTACTCAGTAGTACTAGTAATGATGCCAGTGCATTTCCAATTCTACTAAGCATGCTAAATAATGGCTGGTGCTTAATGCTTATGCATGTCATGTTTGGTTGCCAACATACCATATTTAGTGGGTCATGGTTATTAAACGGCACCACCCATTAAAATTTAAACTATGAATGATTAAACTGCATTAAATTTTAAATTTTTTTTTTTTTTAATTTTTTTTTTACATCATGTCTTCATGATCATTGAATTGAATTCGTGTGGACAACTACTGAACTAGTCATGATCATGATTGTGTCCACTGTGAGTGTGTGAGTGTTGTGCGTTTGTGAATTGTGAAGTCGGTCCAGTCCACGTCCAGGCACAGACGTGTTTAGTTTAGACTAGACTTTTCTATATATCACTCAGATTTAATTATGTAGACTCCACTGTATCATACCAACTTACTGTAACTCATCCTCCTAGATCTAATGTTATTATTATGCACTCACATCAGGGCGCTAGTGTAATTCCAGATCCATTTTTGACCCGTAACTCCGGCGTGGAGATACCCTACTAAAACATACCAAAAATCAACTAAATCGTCATCAATTGTTCAAATAATGGTCATGATTTAAAATTGTTATGTTTCTTACCCTTTCGTGTCAATTTTCTTATCTTTAAAAACGAAGACTTATAATTATACACTTTCTTACGGGACGGGATTCACGGCAAACTGCTGTACAATGCAATTGCATACCGTATCGCGGTACGCGTATACGTACGGTACTGGGTATGCAATTGTATTGTGCAGCAGTCTGTCGTGAAAAACGGTGAATTCCGTGAGAAAGTGTATATTATAAGTCTTCGTTTTTAGGAAAAATACTCCAATAAAAAAGGAGAAAATTGACATGAAAGGGGTAAGAAACATAACAACTTTTAAATCATGACCAATTTTTGATCAATTGATAAAGATTTAATTGATTTTTTGGTACCCCCGGTATGTTTTAGTAGGGTATCTCCACGCCGGAGTTACGGGTCAAAAAATGGATACGGAACTACACTAGCGCCCACATCAGTGCATGGTTACTTAAAGGGATTGGGTATCTTTGCCTCAGATTTAAACAAAATCCTGGATTTAGCTCATGCTGCAATCATAATTATAAACCTTTAGGTCAGTCAGGAATCCCATGACTTTTACAAGCCAATCGCCTGTCTGATTATCAAGATATTTATGATTGGAATTAGAAATTTCAAAAACGTTTCCCAACGTTTTTTTTAACACTGCAGTCTATTGGGGAAAATCGGTCATTCAAAGATTTTTTTACTCTTTTGAAGCACTTCATGATCATTTTGAACATCAATTTTTTAAGGACTTAAATTTTACACCATATCACAGACACTGATAACACGTACAGTCTAGGACCATGCATCTCAGATTTGTAGAACTGGAAAAATTGTTAAACAATGCCTTTAAGATTGAACTGGCGCTAGTTCAGAAACGTATCCAAACTTTGACCTGTGACTCCGTTGTGGAGATACCCTACTATTATACCAGGAATCAACTAAATCTTCAACAATTGTTCAAATAATGGTCATGATTTAAAAGTCGTTATCTTTCTTACCTGTTTCGTGTCAATTTTCTTATCTTTTTTTGGAGTATTTTTCCTAAAAATGAAGACATTATAATATACTTATTAAGGCTGCGACGAGTACTCGAATACTCAAGTACTTGCACTGTTGACAACTACTCAAGTACGATTTCTCGTACTCGAATACTTGGCCGCCATTTTTTTTTTTTTTTTCCCCGTTCACCGGCCGACGACGGTCACCCGTGCCAGAAGAGCACAGGCATGGTACCGTGGGTAAAAATGTTTCCCAGCTCAATCATACACAGGGTGTCACTGTCAACTCACCACTCAGAAACTGGGACCAAATCTCCGGATTTCTGTTTGGACTCAGAGGAATATTTGTCTGTCATCTTTAGTTTTAAAAATAACATTGTTTCAATTAGGCCCGTTTCGAGTAATCGTTTAATCGACTACCCGCCCGATAAAGCCAGTAGTCGAATAATGAATTTGATAACCGAATACTAGATGACTCATTGGGAACCCAAGAACATCACTTAAAAAGAGTCTAAATGGATGCGAAATAGAAATTTGTCACAATAATTCTACTTTTTAAGACATTGTCAAGGAAGTTTAAATAAATCAAATTCCTACCTAAGCTTAATTAGAAGCAAACAACTAGCGGGATGGCTCAAACCAAATTGTTGACATACAATGTACGTGCAGTGAATACAAATGTGCATTGTCCCACGTGTGATAATTCATGTAGTGAGCCCGTAGTGAGATGAAGAAATACGTGATGATGAAGAATCAAAAAATTCTAGCGATAATTTGTGTGTAAATACCTGTCACAAACCTACAAATATGCAATATTTTATTTGTTGAACTATTATTATTGTAATATTTCTGGTTGATTGGTGATTTTGGATGAAGATGGATGTTTGTCGATTCTAAATATGTGTTTGGTGGTTGGCTTTGGGAATTTGAGTGTGTGTACGTATGTGTGTTGGCTACATGATACATAAGTGTAACAATTTCGGACAAATTTTACAATGTAAATGTCGATGAAATAAATATATATTATAGTATTTTAATTAATTTTTTTCTGGAAAATTACGATCTTTTTTATTTACCATATTAAAAATAAATATTTATAAGAACAGTAATCGAACGAGCCTGGGCGGCCATATTGAATTTACCCATATATACGTACGATACGTACTGTACCGTTATCACTGAACATTATACACATACATCTGTACTGTACGTACAGTAAATTTATTATGGCAGTTTTCGTGAATCGTAACATATTTTGACAAACAACACTCGACAAATCTTTAAAAATAATCATTTATTGTCGAATTAAAAACGGGAATCTTGTACAATTCACGGCTGCGACGAGTAGTCGAATACTCGAATACTCGCACTGTTGACAGCTACTCGAGTACGATTTCATCGAATACTCGCCTTTTTTTTTTTTTTTTTTTTTTTTTTTTTGCTATTTTTTCAGTGGTTTTACAACCATCTCTGTGTCTCAACATAATGTGAATAAAGAATATTATTTTAAACTAACCTACCTTCCTAATTTGAAGGGAAGAGATTTAATAAAAAGTATTGATTTATTACGCAGGAGATCTTTTCTGAGCAAGGTAGCTAGGCCTCCAAAGCGCTGACATAATTCCCTTAGGTAACAATGGCTGCGCGAGTCCAAAGGCCGCATTGCGACATAATCCTTTTCTTCGGTAGCAATGGCTGCGCGAGTCCAAAGTCCGCTTTGCAACATAATCCTTTTCTTCGGTGACAATGTCTGCCCTAGTCCAAAGTCCGCATTGCGACATAATCATTTTCTTCGCACTAACAATGGCTGCACGAGTCCAAAGTCCGCATTGCGACATAATCCTTTTCTTCGGTGATTGACACTTGACAGGGGCGCGCAAGTCCAAAGTCCGCATTCCGACATAATCCTTTTCTTCGGTGACATACTTTTTTCTGTGGAAACACGCTGATAGATTCTAGATCTAGACTAGATCTATTTGTATTATTTTTATCGGAGCGTCGGCTTCGAAAAAACAGTCGGGACTGTACCGACTCAGGCTTATTTGTGTGAGTAAAATCACCAAAATAAAGGCTAGCTAGGTATTAAGTTTTATTTTTAAATATTAAAAAAACATGGCGTCCGAGTATTCGAGTATACGCGGGCAAGACTGGGAGTGTACTGAGTACCTCATTACACGGTTATGCACAGCCTTAGTACAATTGCAAATAAAACACGATTAAAGACGGAAATATGAATGTAAGTACTCCAGCGCCGCCCACCGTAGCTACAGTGTACATGTATAACCCTGATAATAGTCTATATCAGCTTACACCTATATTACCGACTAATCGTCCAAAAAAATCACCGAGTAGTCGACTACCAAAAAGGGGCTTTCAAAACAGGCCTAGTTTCAATTATTTGTCAAAAATTCAAAAGCACAAATAGGCGCTTTCAACAGCAACTTGAAGTTAAATCGCGTGGGTTTTCAGAGACAAACCTTTGTACTGTTCGTAGTATGGTGTTGGCAAAAAAAAACAACAAAAACATTTTTTTTTAATTCAAAATTAAAAAAAAAACAAACATGGTGTCCAAGTATTCGAGTACTCGCCTTTAAGCCTAGGAGTGTACTCGAGTACCTCATTACACGGTTATGCACAGCCCTAATACTTATTCTCACAGCTTTCACGGCAAACCGCTGCACGATACAAGTGTATACCGACGGTGGGGTGCAGGCGCATGTGTGAAGTTAGCGACTGTAATCTCAGATCCTCATTAAATTCATGTAAGTAATTCACTTATGATGATGATCACGATTACGGTCGATAACTTCACGCACGCGCCCACACCCCACTGTCGATACGGTATGCAATTGTATTGTGGAACATGCAGCCGTTTGCCGTGAAACTTGTGAGAAAGTGTATATATTATAATGTCTTCGTTTTTAGGAAATGTGTGAGATATTTGGAAGAACAAAACAAAAAATAATATTGTGATGCAGTCCACATCTACATGTACAGTGTATCTATAGTACATGTATAGTGCATCTAATTTTCTTTTTTTGAAAAGCAAATTTGAGACCACAATACACCCTTTATCTCTCAACTACTTTTTAAATACATTATTGTGTCCTGTGTTCAGACTTCAGACTACCAAGTTCTATTGTATAGCAACATGAAAATCGTATCTTGTTATGCACTAAGTAATCAAAATGTTCTAGTCTGAACGGCATCTAAAAAAAAATCATACAAAGAAACGTATAACAAAACGCAAGTTTAAGCATCGTTTTAACACAAACTCAGTAAAGAATCAGGGTCCAACTGTAGTCTGAATGTTGTATCGTTTTCCTGGGCGGGGCTTATGAGCCCGTACTGATGATTGGCCAGCTGTGAGAGTAACTGATCTCTTCAAAGCTAGTTCGTCTCTTTATGCACTTTTTCTTTAAAATATGATTTTGTTGTCTAGTCAGTAAATGTATTGTACTGTTTGTACATGTACATCCCTTTCGCTATATGACGATTCTTTATAAACATGTTCTATGTACTAAATATATTACTCATTGCGGATGTAGTATCGAACATAATATCGCTAGTGATATTCGTTTGTCTCGCAATGTGGTCAATAAGGAATCTAAAAGATCTCGACGTTTCGTGCGCCGCTGCAACACTTCGTCAGGTGATAAAAACTAATGTAAGCAAGGGTGCTTTTATACTCTACGGGAGGACCGGCGCGACGGTCTATAATTTGATCGATAATCGGAAACAGTAATGCACAAGGCCTATTGGCCGACGCACACGGTGCTCGACCAATCAGTAGGCCGCTGGTTCGGCTGATTATGCAAATGGCCTAATGGTCGACGCACACGGTGCTCGACTAATCAGTAGGCCGCTGGTTCGGCTAATTATGCAAATGGCCTAATGGTCGACGCACACGGTGCTCGACCAATCAGCAGGCCGCTGGTTCGGCTCGCCTGCTGGGCGGAAGCAATAGCAAGCTCGGCCCCTCTGCTTAATGGAATCGACCGGTGCTGGCCGGCTTGATGGGGAGTGTCATGGCGGCGTATCGTACGCATCCAAAATTCGGGGATATCGATCCCGTTGTCTCTGTTGAAATTATTGGGATTGAGACGGATATTGATAGCTTCTTTTACCCTCCGTGTGTACCAATGCCGTTCCTGGGAGAGGCACTGAACCCCGTCCCAGTCTGGTTGATGCTGGTTATCCCAAGCATGTTCGGCTACGGCCGAGTTGTCAGTTCGGCGGAGCCTGACGTCCCTCTTGTGCTCAGTGATTCTTTCTTTTATCGGACGGGCAGTTTCACCGATATAGGATCTATCACATCCTTTGCAAGGGATGTTGTACACAATGCCATCTCGTCTATGTGGAGGAATTGGATCCTTGGGGCGTGTAAGTTGTTGACGTAGGGTGGTATCTGATCTGAAAACCGTTCGAATGCCATGGCTCTCTAGGCGGCGCTTGAGTTGTTGGGAGACACCATCAATGTACGGCAAGACTGTAAATGTCTTGTATACCTTCTGATCCCTGGGTTCCGACGATCTCTTCTTGGTATTGTCGCGCCGGTCCTCCCGTAGAGTATAAAAGCACCCTTGCTTACATTAGTTTTTATCACCTGACGAAGTGTTGCAGCGGCGCACGAAACGTCGAGATCTTTTAGATTCCTTATTGACCACATTGCGAGACAAACGAATATCACTAGCGATATTATTATCGATGTTCTATGTATTTTGTGTAATTTCCTGTATAGTCTGAGCAGGCTATTAGTACTTCATGTACAGTATACAGTAGGTAGTAACAAAACCTAAATTTGTATTCTTTCATCAATATTTGACTTCAAACACATTTGTTAATTTTGTTTTGAAAATCCTTGCAGAAATGTGTCTTTAATAAATGACATCCTCTTTCACATTATGATACAATTTAAGTGAAATTTTGCCATCAAATTGTTAGGGCTCCCCGCTCCCAACACTTTTTAGAGGGTCTTTAAGATATCTGTGATATCCATTAATTTGGAGATGCTATTCTAACCTCTTGTCCAAAAGAATACAAACAAATTAGTTCAAGTTTAGCTTGCTGTTCTTACTACACATGTAAGCTTGCTGTTGTCATTAGGCTGCTTTGACCAACTTCACCATGCCTGCATCCATGTTTGATATTAAACAGAAGGGCGCCAAAAATCAATTGGTAGACCGGTTCGGCTGAAAGAACCTGCTGGTTCCAGGCCCTAGGTATTGGCCTTCGGATATCCTGCTGATACCCCTTGCGGACTGGCAATGCATCGCAAATTACTTGATTGAACGCTGCTGACCCAGCCGTCCTAGAACGTCATCCCAGCTTCTCATTTTTTGCATTTAGCCACTTCTGACATTCGGACGTTCAAATTTCAAGGCCCCATTTTTATGTGGTTGTATAGGAAATTGGACCTGCTGTGATGATTCTGGCCTGGTTGACTTCCTTGTAATTACTTAAGATGCAATGTTTCATAACTACAATATTGATGTAAACAGTGATGTTAGAGTTGTGTTTATAGCAAATTTTTAGTTCATGGTTTACAAGATTTTTGTATTGCAAAATTATTCTTTAAATGTGGAATATCAAAAATTTCTGCCAACAAATTTGAATGTAAGCCTTTAACTCTACATCCATTAAAAAAAAATCCTTGTATTAAACAATACAATGTACTGTAGCAAGATGGAGAAAACTATTATCATAAACTTCAAATGGAACCTGTGAAGATGTTTTTAAAAAAAAATCATTTATTTTGGGGGGTCAGGATTTAAAAATAACTTTTTTATAATGAAAATAAGTTTGTGAAAAAAGTACCGGTAGACAGTTACTTCATGTGTTGACTTAACTTCATACAATTTGTAATGTTATACTATACAAAGTGATCAGACTCAGAATAAGCATGCAACACATCAGTTATGTTTGATGCTGAAAATGTGTTATGTTTCTTCTATACATGTACATCAATAATTTTTCAGGACTACGGTCATGCACAATATTCAGTATGCAGCCTGATCTACATCTATTAAGCAGTCCGTTATTTGTCCTTAACTGCACATCTGCAGTTCTTAATACACTTGAAATTGATATTCCTAGCTAAGAAATTATCCTTTTTTGACAGCTCATTAATTTTGCAATCTTGTATCTTTCTTGATCCCTCACAGGCTTACAGGAATTATTCTGATCTTCGCAAAGCTCATCAAGATACCTCTGGGAATTAGCACAGAAGATCACCATCCAATTTGTATTTCAGCGCTCTCTTCTACTCTGAAGTGGTGCTAAAGCAGAGTTGTTACATACAATGTAATCAAGAATATTCTACATCGGATGAATTTGCCTCTTATCTTATGGGAGATACCAAATAATATAGCATGAATAGCTCACTTTAAACACAGATCTGTTTGATTTATTGTCCAAATAGTGGTGAAGCCCTGTTGATTTCATCATTTTTTTGTCAAGTTTTTAATTTGATTTTTTTTTTGCAATGATGTCTGAGAAAAACAATACCTGGAACTCTACTTTAACTTTTTTATGCGATTTGTAATTAGATCATTTTAAAGTCAAGTGGGAAGCAAGTGTGCAAAGTAAGCAGGCAAGATATGAATTCTATGGTTGTTGCCAAGCAATTAGGTTTATGAGAAGAGACGTAGAGCCTTCCCATAATCCCATTTATGCCCAGTGTACCTGCTTGGGTTAGAAGTTAAGATATTGTTGCATCTTGGACAGATCCAATGTGTCATATTGCCTCGTGACCTCTGACCTGAAGAAGCTGACTAAAATGGAATGGACTTTGGAAATTTTGAGCTTCTTCTTCTGCTGCTTGTCATACAGCCAAGGTAAGTTGCTGTGTTTATTTGTTTGTTTGTTTGTATTTCATTTTATGTTTGTTTTGTTTGTTTTCATTTTATGTTTGTTTGTTTTGTTGTAGTTGATTTTTTTGGGTGCTATTTTGACACAACATTTGCCTTTTAATTTTAATCAAAATGGAACAAAGCAGTCCAACATTTTAATATAAAGTTTGTATGCTTCCCACTGATATGTACCTGTACATGTACTCTACCCTACTGTAATTATTATTCAGCCCTAAAACATCAGGCTTTCCTGACACTTCAGCAACTGATATTCATACATGTACATGTATATACATACATGTGTACTGTATGTACATGATGATGTGTCTGGAAGATCTGACAATGAACATGGGGAAAATTGATGATTTCATAATTCTTTCTGTAAGTGCTGATCAAGCTCTCATGTGTCTGGTAATTAACATTCAGTTGTACACATGTACAGTGTAAACAAAATGGGCCCTTTCTGTAGACTGTACATGTACTCATACTATTGTAGCCTTAGTGAACACATCAGAAGAAGGATACTTTTTTTTTGGGGGGGGGGGGCAGTTTTTGTCTCGCCTGCGTAGCAAAAAGCGAGACATAGGCGCGGCTTTTCCGGTGGCGGCGGTTTTTGAATTTTAATATAATTTTGAAAGTATAAGTTATTATTCAATGAAACTTGGACTAAAGGGTTATCAAGTATCCCCAATCATGTGAGTAGAATTTGAGGTCATTAAGTCAAGGTCAAAGGTCATTTTCGGTCATCGAACTTAGACGATGTTGTGGCATCAGGTTAAGATTTTGAATTTTTATTGTAATTTTGAAAGTATACATTCCTATTCTATGAAACATGAACATAAGGGTTATCAAGTATCACCAATCATGTGATTAGTCTTTTAGGTGACAAAGTCGAGGTCAAATGTCATTGCAGGTCTGCAAACTTAGACTATGTTGTGGCATCAACATCAAGATTTTGAATTTTTAGCATAATTTCAAAAGTGTTCGTTCAAATTCCATGAAACTTGTACCCAAGGGTTATCAAGTATCACAAATCATATGACACAAATTCCAGGTCACAAAGTCAAGGTCAAAGGTCATTTTAGGTCAGTAGACTTGGATTATATTTTTCACAACTGAAAGAGAAGGTTGAGTTCTGGGAAGAGGTGAAAAATAATTTGTGAGCATTATTCATTGTTATTATGCAAGTGTGGAAGAACATTAGATAAAACATGTTCCCTGAAAAGCATGGCTCTTCAAATGCCTTCATATTCTAAATATGGCATGTAACAGCATAAAAATCGGGACAGATTTTTATGCCACATGTTCGTGTAGGCCCATATACATCTTTCTGTGTACAGTGCTTGTAGCTAAACTAAGACTGGGCCAAATTTCTTATCATTTTGATGATTCCAGAACCTTGCAGTACACACCAATACTTATATGCTAAATGATCAACCTTTTCTGATCGATTCCACATGGTTTCTTTCACAATGCAATCGCATGACCAGAACTCAACTTTATCTTCAATATGACAATTAATAAATCAATTTTTGTTATTTGTCATATTTCATGAAAGTTATCAATCTTGTTACAAACAATAGTAAATAATACTTCTGATGATTCTTGGTCAATATTCAGTTCAAAATGCTGATTAGTTTCAGAGGATTTCCTTTTTTGGAGGCCTGCTAATGGGCCACCCTGCCTATAAATAATGTCCCTACCTCAATTTTTCATCATATCGAATTGCGTAATGCAGGCGAGACCGCCGAGAGCGTTTCTCTTGTTTTTGTTATTGTTTATAAAAAAAAGTCTTATATGCATTTATTAATTCAATAGAAATAGAATGTATACAGTATTCTACATTGTGCTCACACCAGTCCATGTTTATTATGCAGAGTGAAAGACTTCTGTCTCAGAATTATTGTTTGAAACAGTTCAATTTAAATCCCTTTATAGTATATATGTTGATGTAGTGTTGATAACAATATACTTGTAAGTCATAAGTCTCTTACTACAAACTTAATAATACATTTACATTTTGGTTGGTAAAATATTCTATTTCAAAGGAAACATTTTTAAAGACCAGTACAGACGCACAGGTACATTGACTGTACTGCATCATGCCATCTCGCTCTAGAGCCTCTTGTAATTAGTGTAGTATGAGCATGCATGTGCATGTGCACAGTAGCTGGTGTGCAGTACACCACAATGTGCTTGTATGGGTGTAATAGTGTACATGAGTGTAAGCGTTCATTGACTGCTCCTCACAGACATACAGAAATGAGACGGAGTGTGCCCAGAGGCTCGTCATGTTCATCCCAGCATTGAACATACACGATAGACAGAAGAAAACAAAGACAAAAAACAACATGCTGTTCTTAACCGTTGCTTATCCGTGCTTTTTCCATGGCCGCAACGCGCGGAGGTGTCGTACCAATTGGATTGTTCGCGGACGGAGAACAGGTGTAGAGAAAGCGTGAATCGGCAATCAATAATGATCACCGCATAGCTATGAAAATATTGTCATTTCTTTTGTAGTCCCCATTCAATTAAAGACCTACTGGTACATACAAATGTACATGTACATGTACATGTATATAATGCTTGATAGAATTGCTATTTTTTGTAGAAATTGTGGTTTTAATAATATACAAATGATTAGCTTATACCTGTATGTACATGTTGTACATGTTAGATGAATTTACCAATTTTTATTTTATTTTATTTTATGAATAAATCAGATTATGTGATCATATTTGTTTGTTTATACATGTACATGGATACGGTAACCCAAGAGTCTGCCAAGACAGAAGTTAAGTTGGGGAAATCTCCCCCTTATTTTTACAGTGCATCTAAATCTAAACTGATCTCTTATACAATGTAGACAAAATTATATTTCTAGATGATATTTGGTGACAGATTCTTAGTCATCTCCCAAACATTCAAATGATCAGAATTATGCAGAATGTGCTTACGGTACATCATTATGTAAATTACTTAATGGTTTTCTACATGCATGTGTCCTACATGTACAATGTACCCATGTACATGTACTGGTATCGCAATGAAATATTTTATCTTGATGACAATTCACTCAAACCACGATGTACATGTACATATACATGTATTCAGGGCCTGCATTAGTACTGTTCTGACACCTCATACCCCCATTGCTACTTGCTGTCATTAATATAAGTGCAGATCTATTTTTCAGAAATTGTTTCAAGTTGATTGATTGATTGAATTGGTATATTGTGATAAAAAACATTGAACATGCAGCCTAAGAGCTGAAAATATTAAATTTACAAAATAAATATATACAAATCAAGATGGAAATAAAGAAGTACAACCAATGTACCAATTACTAATCATTATGTTGAAATAAAAATAACATTGTACATCAATCATACATAATTGCACTGAATAAATCCTTGAATATTATATTTAACAGTCAAAGAACAAAAAAAAGGGGGAGATGGGAAGAAAATAGAAATGCGCTAACTGTTAACAGCTACTTGCGATATCATTGATCTAACCAATCCTGGTATTTACCCCATGTGTTTGGTGAAGCTCTAAGTATCCCCTTCCCCTAATTCAATTTCCTCTTTACATTTCCCATGGCAATGCTTATCGTCTGGTGTCTTGATAATCATCGTCTGGCCTGGGATTTGCTGAAACTGCTGAATTTTTCTGGGCATTATAATGATATTTTGATAATTTTTTTGTTGTTCTGTTTTTTATTTTTATTTTTTTGTTGTTGATTATACTCATTTTCCAAGATTAGTTTCGGGAGCCCAACACTAGAATTGAAGAAATAATTATCAAAAGGACAAAAGATATGGAAAATGATAAACAGGATGCAGTAAGAATGATCATTTGCATACTCATTACATGTTTATAAAAGTTTCATGACCAAGTTGCCAATTTCTCTGTAGTGATCGGTCAACTTCACATTCAAAATTTCACAGCATTATTCATTATTACATGTACAGTTGTACATGTAAATGTACCTGTCCGATTTCCCTTAAACTTTCTTCTTCTTTTTATTCTCCTTCACTTTGTCTTCTTTTAAAAATCAAATTAATTTGGGGCAAGACTTGCCTTAGAGACAATTGATCTTTTCCAGGGCTCCATTCCAAAAAAGTTATCAGAGAGCATCTGGATTGAAATTGTATTGTTGGGCCCTTTTTAAAATTATGAAATATGGGGGGCTAGAGTTAAAGAGTTAAAGATTGTTTGCATTATAAGCTGTTGGGCCTTACTTCCTTTCTCTCTCTATCGACTAGAGCTCTCTCTCTCTCTCTCTTTCTTTCTCTTTCTCTTTCTCTTTCTCTCTCACTCTCTCATTCATTTTTTCCTTCTTGCTCATTAACTTGAATCCTCCCTTCCCACCACCCAGTCTCCATCTCCTGACTCTCAACGTGAATCATGTTAATATGTGTGTCATGGTTCCCTGCTAACCGTTGGCATAACATACAGACACTGTCGCCGGCACCTGCTGCAAGGCGGATGTCTTGTGAGGAAAGAAAATGATTAATCATGTCTCCCATTCAGACATATATTATTTCAACGTCATGTTCACTGGTTCGGTGACAGTAAAGGTAAATCCAGGGTTAGTCATACTCCGCATAAATTTTAATTTAAAGGGGTGCATCAGAAGTCTTGTGAAACCAAAGATTTTCAGAGAAGTCCTGTTTAATACATGTACATGTACATGTATGTTCCTTAACCAGTTGACCTCTGATTTCTCTCATTTCAAAAATTTAATTCAGGGACCACCCGGTTCCTGTACATGTAGGTAATGAATTAAAATATAGTAGAAAATTATACCATCATCTACAGTGCATACATGTACAGTACATGTATAGTCCAACATCAGTGAAAATGGAAGCCTACATGTATTGATGGGAGCAATGAGTGATTTAGCTGTAGAAACTAGAAAGCTCCAATTCAGCTCTGGAAAACATGGAAAGGTCTAGGATACAAAAAACAGTGCAATACATAAAAAATTACTGTTAGAAAATCAGCCACAATGATAATTGGGAAAAAAAGCTCCTCTACAATATGTTTTACACTGGTAACCCATTTGAAATATTGTCAAATTTTTGTCATTAACTCCTAATTTTCCTGATCATCTACCTTTGCAGTTCTCGCGACCATCCCGCAGTCCTGTAACACCCAGACAGCGTACACGTCACCCTTCGTCCAAGCCTTCACGTCCAACGAGGCAACGATATCAGGGTGCTCCGCCCAGGTCGACGAAACCTCGCGAGAGGTACACGTCATCAATCTCAAGTCCACCGAGGAGGATCTCCTACATACAAATCAAGTGATGACCCTGAACATAGGGCCAAGGTCGTTGCATATGAGGACAACGCTGGTGGTACTGAATTCTGTGCATCCTGTAACGTGGAAGTTGGTGACGCAGCACGATGTTGGTCCGTTGCTCTTCCAATTTGTGGTAAGTTTGCTTGCAATATTTTCTTCAAACCACTGATATATCAAGTGGCCTATCAATCAAGTATGCCTATATTGGGCTACACATTATATAACTTTGCATCTTGACGAATACGTCACATTTTTCTATGTGCTTGCTGTATTCCTGAAACCTAACACAAATTTTGATATCTGTAAGGCCTAGCGCACTCTGCACGATCTAACTGCGATCTGATTTTGGAAGAATTTACAGCAGCATTTTATATAAACATTCAAATATGTAAAATCTTAATGATCAAGGATCTGATTAGTCATGTGATTACATATGTACATTGTACATGTACATGTGTAATAAAATCTAAATTTTAGGGGATTTCAAGTTTCCTTGAAGGAGGAAAAGCTACATGTACAGTATTATATCAGCTCAGAATCGTAGTGACGTCAGTCCAGTAGTAAGATCGTCTACAATGTGAAGCCGATTCAGCACTTATCCTGACCAGAAGGCTCAATGGCACTTAAATTCTGGTTGTTAGTAGTATTATCATTATTGACAATCTAAATCAGCAAAACATTCTTTGTTAAGATTTCCATAATTGCCATTTCTTCAAGAATCTAATGGCAGTCGGATCATGGGTGTCTGGCTTAAGTTTGCAGGCTCTCTCTGAATCTGTACACAGATATTCTGTTAATATCCTGGATATTCTTCATTAGGATATCTTAAAGGGCGGGTTCAAAGAAAATCACAAATATGGCAAATAACATATTACTAGAAACTGGTAAGCTAATAGATGGCCATCGTACAAGTTGTAGGTCAACTTCAAATCGGATGATTTATAAAAATACAAATAAAACCACCTCCATAGCATCTGGGATATGCGAGAGATTCGCCAGAAAAATAACG
This sequence comes from Mesocentrotus franciscanus, assembly GCA_037976565.1. NCBI lineage: Eukaryota > Metazoa > Echinodermata > Echinoidea > Camarodonta > Strongylocentrotidae > Mesocentrotus > Mesocentrotus franciscanus. The sequence continues at coordinate 28,429,031 of CP137679.1, read as the reverse complement.
ATGTTTTAATGCCGTCACAATATGAACCAATCCTGCCCAAGCAGACGACATCCCATAAAGAATGAACATAATTGCAATGCTATTATTTCTCAAATTATAATGAGTTTAGTGTATATAAATGTGATGGAATTTTACACCATTCAAAAAGGGATATGACCCGATTCTGATAACTAAATACTTTTGTTTGTAAATACACAGGATAGGGGTTAATGAACAATCAAAGAAACCACACTTTCAAATTTAAAACCCCTGGAATGAAAGCATGGACGCATTTGTTCCTCTTGAAACGCCGAACATACCGCGGTGTATGCAGCTGAAAATACAATGGCGTCTTATTTTGTTTACAAGTGACGGATTCCTTTATTTTTTATCGCTGCATTTTTCATCAAAATAATACCATGCGCGGGTTTAGAGTGAGGCAATAGATTAAACATTTAGCCTGACGGTAGTGAAGTAAGAGAAATAACTGAAGAGAAGACGACGAAACAGGCACTGAAAATGTGTGAGATGTCATGGGACATCGTCTGCTTGTGCAAATCATGTTCAACATGTGACGTCACACATCTCAGCAGCGATCGGAGAGCATTTCAGGTGCTATGTCGGGGCTGTATTTAAGAGTTTTGTAATTCATAATAATCATTACTTCGAATGTTTCCGAGCATGGAATTTTGATAACCTTGTCAAATCAAAGTGTTACCTTTGCAATAATGACAATAAAGTGAGTTTTTAAAATCAATGAACCTGATCTTTAAAGAGAAGGTTGAGTTCTGGGGAACAGGTGAAAAATAATTTGGGAGCGGTATTAATTATGTAAGTGTGGAAGAACATCAGAGAGAAAAAATGTTTCCTGAAAAGCATGGCTCTTCAAATGCCTTAATATTCTAAATATGGCATGTAACATCATAAAAATCGGGACAGATTTTTATGCCACATGTTTGTGTAGTCCCATATACAGGGTGTACATCTTTCTGTGTACAGTGCTTGTAACTTTACCAAGACTGAGCCAAATTTCTTATCATTTTGATGATTCCAGAACCTTGCAGTACACACCAATACTTATATGCTAGATGATCAACCTTTTCTGATCGCTTCCACACCGTTTCTTTCACAATGCAATCGCATGACCAGAACTCAACTTTATCTTTAAAGACATTTACATAACTAAAATAGTAAATTTTGAAAGCAGTGTAACAGTTGACTTTTCATGTACATGTACATGTACATGTACATGTACACTGTACATGTACATGTAGGTCTGGGTGTTGTGAATTGTAGAGCCTTAAGAGTTAAGTATGTTAATAACTTAATACTGTATCATTTTATGTACTTTTCAAAAATATTGATTCCTTTCTTCCAAAGCAGTGATATGAACATGTATATGTAAAGATACTTCATAAGAAGCGAGAGAGAGAGAGAGAGAGAAGAAGAAGAAGAAGAAGAGAGGAAGAAGAAGAGACAGAGAAAGAGAGAATACACTGTAGGTGAATTTATGAAGAGAGAGGTACTGTACTACATTTTCCCATGCATTTATCTCACATGCGACATCCCAAAATCTACCTTTCTGCCAATTACTTCATAACCTTGCAATGCCCACGGGCTCTGTTAACCGTGCCATAGATTGGTCGGTTTGGGGCTGCATTTGTTATTCTTACTCACATTGGCAACAAAGCCACCGCAATACTAACCACTCATTCACTCCCTCTTCATCTCTTCCCGTTGCCTACTTCTGCACATGAATGAGCCCTATACAGGGGCCATTTGAATACCCCCTTTGTGACTCGATTAAATTAATGGCTCCGATATGGGCTCCCCAGCTCAATGGGCAATCACCGGCAGACAACAGCCTGGTGATACCTCCCTAGGATCCGCGGGCGACCTTGTAAGACAACTATTTCCTGGGCTCTATTGGAGGCTGAATAGAAGTCTAAATTGCCTGTTGGGAGAGGTATAATGAAAGAAGGAGAATACACGATGACGAGAACCCAAAGCCTTTTTCTTTGTCAGCATGGTTTGTGCTACTTCTGCTTGATTTGATTCTGATGAATAGAGTAAGAAGGCGATGACGACCTTAGCCTACCTTTCAGCAACACTGCCTGCTTTCCTGCTCATTCTCCCTGTTAGTAGGACCGAAACTGTTCAAATTGTAGAGGGTCTTTTCATGTAACCTTACATGTACCTGTCTTGTGTCTTACATACATTGTTGGCCTACATGTACATGTACTAGTTAAAAGCAAACTATGGTTTTGGTAAGGCTGCATTCTATTTCTAATAACTGTTGTGGAATGTACATGTCCATTTGCAAACCTCCACATGTATTCAGGCTAGATGTTGGCCTATGCCATGTAGATGTACAGCACTTTAATAAACATACATGTACATATTGGCCTACACAATTAAATGTACTGAGGGTCTCTTGTCAGGTAATAAATTGTGTAGAACAAATATATTTATTTACTGGTAGTCTTTATGTTAACAAATAGAGTGTGTAGGCCTACAGGTACACTGCATTCACATGAAAATCTCAATAATATGAATTCTCACATTCGTTCACCAAATCTTCCTAATGCAGTGTATTTGTTATACAGATACCTTGTAGGTCTACATGTACATTCATTGTTATTTGATAGAATTCAGGCGTGTAGCCAGGGGTGATGGGGTCGCCCCACAAAAAAAACCGCCAGCCACAAAAAAAAGAAAGAGAAGAGAAAAAAGGAAGAAGATGGAAGAAAAAGGAGCAGACAAAGAACATTTTATTTTTTGATTAATGGAATGGTACAACGAATCGTCTTCTTTCTCTCATAATTTAATGAAATGTCAAAGCTTCCGCTCTTTGCAAAGGGAGGGGGGAAACTCCCCCTCCCTGCACCCACCCCTAGGAGCGCTTGCGCACTCTGTAAGTGATTCGCACGCTTTGCGTGCTCACTTCCGCCCCCCTAAAATCAAATTCTTGCTACGCGCTTGCCATATACTTCACTTTTATGGGGCTTCTTTGAAAAATATACTGTAAGTAAGGAAGCAGCTTACAAATTACACCCAATCAACATTGCATAAGAACTTTATACATGTATGCCTACACATATAGACTATACATTTTGATGGTGCAGTAGCTAGTAGTTGGAATCAGGACTTAGAAGCCATGCATTGTTGATAATGTGCATCATAAATCCCCAAATCTCTTTTCAAGGAAGAACAGTAGGTCTTCTTGGCATTTTCATTGTGTAACAACCATGGCAAACCCACCACTCTCTACTGATCAAGTAGACACAAGCCTGTTGTATTATTCAGGAATCTTGGATCTAGGAATAATAGGAAAGGATAAAAGAACGGGCCACTTCACCCAACTTCATTGCAAGCATGAAAAGATGTGAAGGAGGGGATTAAGGATGGAATAGAAAGGATGGATGCTAAATTGCTAATGCATACGGTACATTTTATGTACGGCACCACTTGGTTGTGGTTGAAGTTTGTGTATGAACTTCATGATGTACCATTAATTGAAATGTAGAGTAGCGTGATGAATTTAAAAAAAAAGGATCTACTCAATCATAATGCAAGGCTTCTTACCAGTGGAAAATGTACATACATGTACACCACTGTAGGAACCATGAAAGCTTTAAAATAGCTATTGAAATCTCAGAGTTATCTGGTACATTAAAAAAAAATCAATATCAAAATAAAAAAATCTGGAACCATTTTTTTTTTTTTTTTTTTTCTCTATGCATGTACTGTATACCATGAAGACTTTAAAAACAGTTATCGATACAAATGGAAAGACACTTCTGCTCTGAAATGCTCTTTATACTTGCTTAGTCCACTCCAAAAATAACTTGCCTTTAATAGAACCAGAAAAATCAGACAAACCAATCAAAAAAAGTTTGAGCAAAATCGGATAATTAATAAGAAAGTTATGAATTTTTGAAAAAGTATGTAAAACTAAAAAAAAATGGAAATCACTACACAAATTGCCAATTTGGTTATCAGTTTGTGACGTCATGTCCTCACCACTTATCAATTGCTTTATATAGTTTAATCCCATTAATTTCCCTTTTTATCCCCCAAAACTTGATTTCCCCATGCCTTTGCCCGGGTTATATGATTTGTATCATATTATGTGCATGACATTTCCCAAAATCTTTTATAAATTTTGAAGAATTGATACTATTTTTCTGAATATTGTATTTCATAATTATTGATTTTTATATAAATAGTTTATCAAAATTCAAATTTTTCATGATTTAACTGGAAAAAATTACTCTATATTAGTGCATCCACACAAAAACATATTACTATCAATCTAACTTGGATGCTGGTGTGAAGAAATAAGATTCTTAGGGGAAAAATAGGAAATTTATATTATCAATATAAAGAAAATAATTAGTGGATATTGAGGACCATACGTCACAGACTCATGATTGAGTTGCCAATTTGTGTAGTGGTTTTCAAAGTTTTTCATGTCATTAAAAATTCATAACTTTCTTATTAGTTATCCGATTTTGCTCAAACTTTTTTTAATTGCTTTGTCTGATTTTTCTGGTTCTATTGAAAATAAGTTATTTTTTGAGTGGACTTGGGCTTTAAGGTACTGTATTTGCACAATTTGTGTTCTAAGTTTAAATCCACATGATAAATGAGTCTCATGTCCTAAAAGCTTAATAATTAAATCCCCTTTAACCTTTAAAGTTTATTTTTATGATAGCATGCATGTATTGTAGATGTATGTTTCCTAGTTAAAGACGTTGACCCAGTCCATTACGGTACTGTTTGCATTTTTCCTGTCATTACCGGTAGTCATTTTCTTGGAAGTGGATATCAGAAACAAGCCAAGTCTTTTTAAAACCTTTGGCCCAAATTCACAAAGGAGGTTTAAATTTAACCCATGGTTTAAAGTTCAAATCCTCATTTACATATAACCCATGGTTTAAAATTAGCGCAAATTAAGCGTACCTTGCCTTGCGCGCGTCTAGTATTAGACCTCTGACTGTGTCGCGCTTATTTTGCGCTAATTTTAGACCATGGGTTACATGTATGTAAATGAAGATTTCAACCATGGGTTAAATTTAAACCTCCTTTGTGAATTAGGGCCTTTGAGTATATGAATTATGAAAATGTACAGGAAATGTACAATGTACATGTGTACATGTATGAATGTATGAATCGCGTACCGGTATGTACACATACAGTGTATGTCACAACATATTTTCTCAAAATTTAATTAAGTACTATGTACATGTATTTCATTAGGCTATATGTACATGTACTTAAATTATCATTTTGGCTTTAATTATAGACATTTTACCTTGATTTACATAGCTTTTAGTTAAGTACTAGACCATTTGAGATTAGACCGCAATTGTTCTTGAATGGCTATATTCACCTTGAAGGAGAAGGGAAATTGCAGGTCAAATGATATTAGTGAGGTTCACATGACATGACAGTCTGTCTGTTAACTTTAAGTTTAGGTCATGGTTTTAAACGTTACAACTATCAAGGGCTCCTCATTTGAAGTTATGTGCCTTGTGGTAGCAATTAACGTCAAGGTGAAAATGAATGCTTTCTCTGATGTGTAGTTAACTTTCAATACTCGTTGTTTCATTGTAATAGTGATCGTGGTTTATAACTTGGAGGTTTCGCTAACTTTAAAATTTGAAATGATGACGATGCCGTGCGAACATGGCTATTGAGAATGGGTCCATTGCCAGCATACAGTGTCAAACACTGTGGGGGGTAGTAAGTCAAAGTACAGTTACTGTTATTATAACCACTTCCTTTTGTATGTGTTATGTAGAGAAAGAGAAGCAAATTTAGGATTTTGTCAATGAAAAGGGTTGAAATTGGGTTGTAATTTTTGTATGTGACCATGGTTGCTGACCTAAAGGTTCAAGCTACATGTTTATCACACCAATGATTAGGCTATCATAGCAGACTCTACAATGTATTTCAGAGCTACAACAAAATTGTATTATCTATTGTTATGGTGTAAAGTATTTATCATACAACATTTAAAAGGAAATCCAACTCAAATAGACAATTACTCTAAAAGAAAGCAGAAAAATCAGAGAAGCAGACTGATGTAAGTTTCAATTAAATCTGACTAAATATAAGAAAGTTATGATTTTTTGAAAGTTTTAATCACTAGATACTGTACATGTACGTATGGGCACTTCAAATTGGCTGAAGCGGTAATGTCAATGTGATGTATTGCCCATCTACTGTACTTTCCCATCTGTTCCAACATATAAAATGACTATAATTTAAATTTTAAAATAAATCATGGCTCGGGGTCTATTCTTTTTAGAGGACTTATAATAATATGCTATCTATAATATATTTTGAGTAGAGCCCAAAGGGAGAAGGAACTTACGAGAAAAACAGAAATTAGTGATATTTTTTTACACGGCAAATGGGAGAGTTATCCATGTCCTACGTCACAATCCACTGACCAAACTACCAATTTGAGATTTGCATAGACTTAGTGATCTCATATTTCAAACATTCATAACTTCCTTACTATTGGTCCGATTCATTTCAAACTTTTGCCATTCTGTTTCTGTTATTTTTCTGCTTTCATACAAATCAACTTATTACAAGGGTTGGATTTAGGGCTGTGCATAACCGTGTAAAGTGGTACTCGAGTACACTCCCAGCCTTGCCCGCGAATACTCGAATACTCGGACGCCATGTTTTTTTTATAATTTTTTATAATTTTTTATAATTTTTTTGAATTTTTTTGAATTTTTTTTTGCCAACACCATACTACGAACATTACGAAGGTTCGTCTCTGAAAACCCTCGTGATTTTACTTCAAGTTGCTGTTGAAAGCGCCTATTTGTGCTTTTGAATTTTTGACAAATAATTGAAACAATGTTATTTTTAAAACTAAAGACAGGAAAATATTCCTCCGAGTCCAAACAGAAATCTGGAGATTTGGTCCCAGTTTCTGAGTGGTGAGTTGACAGTGACACCCTGTGTATGATTGAGCTTGGAAACATTTTTACCCACGGGACCATGCCGGTGCTCTTCTGGCACGGGTGACCGTTGGCCTGGACAGTGCCAGGTGAACGGGGAAAAAAAAAAATGGCGGCCGAGTATTCGAGTACGAGAAATCGTACTCGAGTAGCTGTCAACAGTGCGAGTATTCAAGTATTCGACTACTCGTCGCAGCCTTAGTTGGATTGCCCTTTAAATTTCCCTTTTAAATGCAGGGTTTTCTACTGATACTAATTCAATTTATGTATGCTGTTCACAATGTTCTGATGTACATGTATCAACAATCATGTCCCACAATGCATCACCAACTGCATGACGTGCGCATGGTGGTGCTCGGGTACAGGCACTGTAAATTGCTCGTTTTACACCTTCCCTAAAAGATGGTGCAATTAAAATTAAATGTACATTACAGGATTAGGGGTGATGTCTGTAAAATACCCTGCCTTTAAATTTAAGGCAAGATACCTTTAACCCCTAAACAGTACTCAATGTAGCGAAGCAATGTAAAGGCGTTGTTTAAGAATGCATGTGAGGTGTGTGTTGGAGAAATCACTCAGATGACAGGTTTTATGATTAATAATCAGATGCATCCAAATCACTGGCTTGTCAGTCCAATGGTATGGGCTGGTTGGTAGTCTGCAGGAACAGACTCTAATTTGACACTCTACCACAATTAGTAAAGCCTTGAGCAGAGCCTAGCTCTGACTGGAGCAGCTAAAGTACAGATCCTATGCAGTATGTGGTCAGCCTAGTCTCGCAGTGCAAACTCTATTGGAAAATTACAGGGTGTAAATCAAGGGAAAAGGATAGGGCTGTAATGTAACAGTACATTGTATTGGATGAAGAGGAAATGGCAGGTGGAGGGGGAGATCAGTATTTTAAATTGGATTGCATTAGCCATCTGCATGTTTCAATATTTGTGTATTGCAAGCATGGGTTGTAGTTCCAGTTTAATAACATTTTTAAAAATAACTTAACAGCTGAAAGGTTTTTTCATACCAATGTACATGGAACTGTTAGTGCACCCCTCCCCCATATAACATCGGTTTTATAAAAGTAATTTACTACAAATTTTCATCAAATCATGAATTGAGGCAACCATAATCATCTTCATTCAGAATACTCACAGTTTCTTTCGAAATCTAATTTGTCTTCAGGTGCATGCTTTATTCATTTGCTTATACATGTACATGTATCTCGCAAACCAAACTCCAGAAATACAACATGTAGCTCTTCAATTAATATTACTACCCCACCCCACTCCACCCAATCTTCACAGCTTATTTCATTTTCTTTCAATGTCTTGTTATTGAGGTTTGCCAATCTTTTTGAGCAGCTTGCTTGTTCAGAAAAGAGGGTATTGTGGGACCCATTTAGAGCAGAAATGATTGGTAAGTGTCAAGATTATTATTGATCACTTGAGCAGAATGGTTTTGGTTACTGACCCTGATCCTGATTCAGACCTGCATAAATCCACAAGATCCTCGGTCCAATGAATCCTTTTTTTATTTCTCATTCTATTATTATTTCCCTCCTTTCTAGTCTCATTTCTTTGAATATTTCTTATCCCCCCTCCCCCTCTGTCTCTCTCTCTCTTTCTCTTCATAGTCTGCAAGAATAGACATTTTCATCTTAATCTGTTCCTCATTCAAATGTTGCTTAAATCCACAAGATCTTATGAATCCTTTCCTATTTCTCTCTTTCCCCCTCCTTTCCCCTCCTTTCTTTTCTCTCTCTCCCTCTCTTTCATTTTTTTGCCCAATTTCTTACAAACTTTCCACAGAGTGCTTTTCTGATGCTTTCTTTATGCTTTTAGAGTAGTTTACTATTAAGGACGGATTTTCATAAATTCTTAGTCTGATCCTCATTCAAATGTTGCATAAATCCACAAGATTCATGCTCCAACTAATCTGTTTCTCTTCCTCTTTTATGATTATTTCCTCTGTTTAATTTTAATCCCCCCTTCTCTCTCTTTCTTTCTCTCTCCTTCTCTACATGTGTGTAGTTAACAAGAACAGTCCAAAATAGGCCGTTTCAAAATAATCTTGAGTTCTTTTTATTTCAATAGAAACTGGCTGCCACACTAGAGTAGTATTCTAAGATATAGGATTGCTTGTCGAATGGCTTAATGAAATATATCTGACAACAATACATTTTTTTTTTAAAGTGTTCAGATGCCTTTTTAGTTTATGAATCAACAATTCTTTTTCTTTCAATCTCTCAATTCTTTGTTTTGCTTAAAACTTTTAGAAAATCTGATTCACCTAATCCTTTGTAATTAGAGGCCTGCTTGTACATGTACTTGCAAAAAAAGAACAACTCAACATCTTCCCAATGCGAGATAAGTACTAATTAGGCGACATGTACAGTACTGTACATGTAAATGTAGATGTGGACAAAATGATGTAACCACAGTCCACAGATTGAGGAGTAGGCCTACATGAAGTCATGAACCCAACTGAGTATCCACTAAAAAGCTTCAGTACATGTACAGGTATATTGATTAGGACTTATAGTGGTCTTAATGATTCCATAATGAGCTGGTAGGATGTAATCCCCCTGTTTATAGGTCTATTGATTTTCTTAATGACTTTAAACACACATGTTAATCTAGTAGCAGGTGTAATTAAAACCATTGTTGGTAGTTTGTGTAGCCTTGACCAAAACACATAAAAAATTATCAGGGGCTCATGGACATACATGTACATGTACAGTACATGTACTGTACATGTAATGAGTTGTAGCGATTTAACCTTTTTCTGTGTGGTGGGGGGATGGTAAGAGTAAGGAGGGATTGTTCTAGGGGTAGGGGTATTTTCTGTATGAATGTTACGATTGGGGGGGGGGGGTAGTTTTCCTGATACAAATCTGAATCTGAAATATACATGTACAGTATGTACTTCACATCATCACCAACAATGCAATTTCATAAGGACTTGTATAGGCCCTAAAATGGAGGATTATTTTTTTTATAATTGTTGGTTACTTACTGTAGTTGTGTAGGAGGAGAAGATGAGTTTTGGTGCTGTTCCTGTTCTTTATTGCTGATACCATTCTGATACCATGGATTTGTGTTATGTCCATGCTGATACCAGGAAGAAAGCCATAATAATATTTGTCTTGCTGCCTTTGATTTCCTGCTACTCTGAAGACATTAGGATGTGTTTATTTGGACAGTGATAGCCCTGTTCTATAATGTACATGTTCATGTAGATTGTAGGCCATCGTGGTAGATCCAGGATTTTTTTTATAAGGGGGAAGCATACGGACACGTACAGTGTGTATGTCCAAATTATTCTCTGACCAGGGGGGAAATTACTTTTTTAGAACATAATTTGGTCACTGTAATCAAGAAAGAAACAATTCGTACAGCATGGGCACATATTGGGGGATGCAGATCATAAATCCCAGTTCTTTGAACTTTTTTCCTAGGCAACTTTTTTTTTGCTTTGAAGATACATGTTTATAGAGTGGCTTAGTGTATCCCCAAATATTTCACCATGAGGGTTTCAGTGTTCATCCAAATAATTTGATACTTTTTTCATCACTTTAAGCCACTTTTGTAAGCTGGTTTGTAGTCATTTTAACTTGCTGCTGCTGCTGCTACAAGTCATCCACTGAATTTTATCATGCAGGTGAAAGGTTAGAGCAAAATCTGCAAGTTCTGCTGTGACAATCCTCTTTTGGTTCCACAATAATTTAGATTGTGTGAACAAGACGCATGGCATTTATGATAGAAAATGACCATGTCATAACAAGCCATGATCAACAGTTTATATGTGTGTGACTGTTTGTTGAGGGTTAGATGTAAACACAGACTGACTCTGGTGTTTGTCAGTTCCCTGATTACCTCCCTTGCTACTACAGAAGACTTGTGGGCTTACACGTAGGCCAACATGCAGGTAGGTGTATTAAAGTACAAGTCCACTCCAAAAATAACTTACCGGTACTTTCAATAGAAGCAGTAAAATCAGACAAACCAATCAAAAAAGGTTTGAGCAAAATCAGATGACTACATGACATACATGTACATGTAATAACAAAGTTATGAATTTTTGAAAAAGTATGTAAAACTATGGAACAATGGAAATCACTATACAAATTGCCAATTTGGTTATCAGTTTGTGACGTCATGTCCTCACTATTTGTCAATTGCTCTATATAGTTTAATGATTTTAATCCCATTAATTTCCCTTTTTATCCCCAAAACTTGATTTCCCCATGCCTTTGCCCAGGTTATATGATTTGTATCATATTGCTTGCATGACATTTCACAAAATCTTTTATGAACTTTGAAGAATTTATACTATTTTCTGAATATTGTATATTCATAATTATTGATTTTTATATAAATAGTTTATCAAAATTCACATTGTTCATGATTTAACTGGAAAAAATACTCTATATTAGTGCATCCACACAAAAACATATTACTATCAATCTAACTTGGATGCTGGTGTGAAGAAATAAGATTCTTAGGGAAAATAGGAAATTTATATTATCAATATAAAGAAAATAATTAGTGGATAGTGAGGACATGACGTCACAGACTCATGAGTGAGTTGCCAATTTGTCTAGTGATTTTCAAAGTTTTTCATGTCATTACAAATTCATAACTTTCTTATTAGTTATCCGATTTTGCTCAAACTTTTTTTTGATTGGTTGTCTGATTTTTCAGCTTCCATTGAAAGTAAGTTATTTTTGGAGTGGACTTGCCCTTTAACAATTACATGTACAAATAAATTAGGAAATACTTCTTTCATCACATTTTAGCCTCTTAATTATTCCTGCACCAGGGTATGAAGCAGGTCTCTTGCCAATATACTGTACAGGTATATGTAGGTACATGTACATGTTGACCAGTGACAATTTTGCTGAGTATTTATTTTTACCCCCATTACAACAAATATTTGATGAGCCAAGATGATCATCATTCAGCTTACGTTTTGCAAATATCTTGTTCTTCCATTGCTCCCCTCATCCTGTTCATCCAATTTGCATTCTAACAGATTTTTGATGACATATGGACCCTGATAGATCTTCAGGGAATTATCAAAAATCTTCACTACAGTGGATGCATATCAAGGATACTGTAATCCTAATTATTGCAATTATCTTTGAAGATGTCGGAAAAGATGTCTTTCTATATATCAGCTGTCATCTTGTATTTTAATTTAGTGTAGGCTTTGGCACCGGACAAAGTGCCTGACAACTTGATCATTGAAACTGTTGTTGGAATAAACATTAAAAAATTAACCAGATCTTGTATACCTGTAAATGTGTACATGTACATGTAGATCAATATTTAGGATCATGAATGAAATAGTCTTCCGGTCCACTTAGACAGGTACGATTATTTTGTTGGGCCCCTGTACATCTGAGTCCGTGTCCTCTAGTTACAATTTATTTGTTCATTTGAATTCATACAGGCATGTATCATTCAAGTTATATACAGATGTTGTCAGCTGAAATGCTAAAAGGGCATTACCTTACTACATGTAGGCCTATATGCTTGTACACTTTGCACTCTACTATGAGTGTGTAAACTGTATGATATGATTTAAGACATGATAGGTTTTTCATCACATGATGTATGGAAGCCATCATCATATACCTGATGACCCCACCCCCATCACTCTCACCTGCCTTCCTCCATACCTCCACCTCCTCATCTCATCCTCACCTAGCCCCATCATCATCCAGGGTAACTGTCAGACCTCAGACAAGGTGGCCTCTGTTTGGCCGTCTCCTGCATCCTTATGCCATCTGGTTTTCATCTTGTCAAGTGTCAACTGTTGACATTGAATGTGAGCTGGTTTGCTGCATCATAATTCCCCTGCAATCTTTTCTTGTTTTAGTAGCTACCTTTTTGTTTCCCTCGTGGTTTGCTGTTGGTCTCATCCGTCCTTGTCTGGCTCTTTCTTTCTCTCTCTCTCTTTCAGGGCCTTTTTCTTGTGTTGTTCCATTAGACATTCACTATTCCCTGTTTTGTTTATCTCCTCAATTTTTTTCTTCGCATACTGTTATACATCAAAAGTGTTTCTCTCACCCTCGCTCTTTCTCTCTTTCAATCTCTCTCTTCTTTGTCTTGTGTTTTACTTGTCCTCTGTCTTTGTCTTTAACATTTTTATCCCAGTGAGTAAGCATCTTTGTTTCTCAGTGTCTGTTTTTTCTCCTAAATCTCTCAAAATACATACACACTATCTATTTTCATCTCGCCTCTCTCTTTCTCTCTCTCCCCTTCCCTCCCTCTACAGTATCTCTCCCATTCCCCTCTATCTCTCTCTCTCATTCTCTCCTCTCTCTCTCTCTCTCTCTCTCTCATTCTCTCCCTCTCTCTCTCATTCTCTCCCTCTCTCTCATTCTCTCCCTCTCTCTCTCTCCCTCTCTCATTCTCTCCCTCCCTCATTCTCTCCCTCCCTGTCTCTCCCATGTGCTTTTCAAGTCCAAGGTGGTGTTGCATCCAAACAGGATAGGGTTGTCTAGCCTTCTTGTAATCAGGGAGGGTTTAATAGGAAGTATGCATGTTTCCCAAAGGTGTACTACATTAGCTGACTGTCTACATGAGTTTACATGTACATCATGCCAAAACCCAAGTCAGATGATTTCCAAAATATATTAGGACAATATTATTGGTATAATTTTATTTCAAAATGTTAAGCGTAAATATCAAATATGTGTAAGCCTGGCTGCATTCAGTATAGTAAGTATGGATGATTTCCTGTGGTGTATTGCCATTAGCTGAATGTCTACATTAGTTTACATCATGCCCAAACATCAGTCTGAAGCAATGATTAAGAAAATATATTCCAAAATATATCAGGACAGTATGAGTGTAGCTTCTTGCACAGTTAAGCTACAGCTAAGGGTTAAATTAGGCAAACATCGGAACGCACTCCGTAATAAGTGTCCAATCACACTTGCGTAGAAATGTTCAGTCTTCAGAGATTTCATTTATTACACATCTGTAAACTGTATATCATAGATATGATCGTAAAGATGCTCAAGAAATCAACTGTTCGTTAAACAGGTCATTTAAACGAATATGAAGATTAAAGAGCTATAACGTAGACTCGTAGAGTATAACATAGACCAATGAATATTATGTAGCGATGAGTGAAATGAACGTTGAGTGAACTTAAATGAGTGAGTGACACGAGTGAGTGGTTCGCAATTGTTAGACCTCCTGGTTTCCACAACTTTCAGTAACTTTTCGATCCAAACGGTATGAACAACTTATTGAAAGTGGAACTTTTTTCTTCCTTTCTGATGCAAGCAGGGTTGGTGCTTGGCACATCATTACACTTCTCAGAATTAGTATACTTGGAATTTATTTTGCATACATGCCCCGAGTCTTATCCAATGGGGTCTTTGTTACTACAATGTACATGTACATGTGTATGTACAAATGTACCTGTGGGCTGGCTGGGTGTGATTGACCAACCAGAGATTGACTTATAAACAAATTGTTGCTAAGGCAGATAGTATATCTGCTGACCAACAGTAATTATACCTTTTTTTTGTGCAACTAATTCATGAATAATTCCTGTTTGGCCTAATAGTCTTCAACTTAGACTTTTTGTACTATTTTGGTTTCATGCCGCTACAATTAGGGTAGTGTTTTTCAAGATACATGTAATGCATTTGCATATCAAGATGATATATACTGGGTAGGGATTAGTCTGTAATAGTATTTCCCAATATGCTGCCATGCCCAGAAACAAATGGTGTTGAGTGATGTTGGTGTTATAAAAAAAACCTACGTAAGACTTGAGCTTGGGAAAGAAAATACAGAAAATTTAGATACAGAGGCTGCTTCTTCCCCCAAAGCTACCACCTTAAGTGAGATATTTGCAAATTAGTTAAGGCCTATTCTGTTGCTAGTCTGTTTGTTTGGCTCTTTCTTTCTCTCTCTCTTTCAGGGCCTCTTTCTTGCGCTGTTTCATTAGACCATCACTATTCTCTGTTTTGTTTATCTCTGAAACCACCAAAAGTTCTTGTTATGGCAATTGATGATGATTATTTTGTTACCATATTCATTTTTTTCTCAAGAATTTAAAGATGTACCGGGCTGTTCAATCATAATTCAGTTACAGTCATTTGCAAAGGGGGGAAATATATAAGGCCTGTGTAATAAATACCTTTGAATGTGCACTCTGGCATAAACATGCTAAACCATAATTCAATTTCATTCTACATTTACCAAATATGGACCATGCCACGGTGCATTTCAGACGTGGCCTGGGCATCTCCCATTTGTATGTGTAGTGTATGACAGGAGTGCCTCAGAGAATGCATGTACCGGAGGGACTATCTCTCTCTCTCTTACTACATACATGTATTCAATGAACGTACATGCACCAGGAACATTGTCCCTGCAATGCAGGGTGCATGGATCAGGCATCGTCTTGAGCTTGGGCTCTACCAACTGACAACACCAATAAATTTCTGGGGCCATCCACCCCTATCAGTTTAGTTTGCCATATGGATCCAATAAGCCATAATGGAGCTGTAACAGCAGTAGTCCATGTTTTGTGGATGGACAGAGTTGAACAGGACACAGAGTCCTATATGTGGGGTCTATATTGGAGATGGTGAACATGCATTTGTCATTCCTGTGTACATCACATCGATGACATATCGTGTGTTTGGAGCCAGAAGGGCATTAACTCTGTGTTATAGAATATAAGTCAACACAGAGTCCTAAACATCTTTTTGAGTCCAACCAGACAGCATGTCACTTTTGGCAAAATTACATACACATACATGTATATATGTCCAATTTTGATCACTTTGATAATTCCAAACCTCACAATATATAGATGTACACTGTACATAAAATTCTTGTGTCTGACATTTCATTTCTCAGTAGTTTCTAGACAGTTTTTATCTTTCATAATATAATCACATGACCAGTTCTCATCATTCCCTTAAAGGTAATACAAAGTTTTGGGAAATTTTGAAATTGGATGAATAGTAATTCTTTAAATTGTTGATATATTTGGATGCCCCCGTGGATGTATTATACGCACTAAAAAATTTAGCCCCTAAAACACTTCTGCTTTCGAGCAAATTGAATAATCAAAATTTACCGGTGCTCCCGGTAAATTTCAAATATTTCAAATAGCGCCTAAGGCCATTCCATGGTAGCTGCAACCATGAAAATCTCAGAATATGCAGTTCTCATAAATAATTTCCAGACGGGAATAGCAAATCGGTCGATTGTAGTCAAGAAACATTGTTTTAAAGCTAAAGTAATATCAGTCTTGAGAGGGCGCTACACAACATAAAGAGTTTATTATTTTACAATTTCATCACTTTAGAGTCGATTTCAACCGCGACAACGATCATTGAATATTGTAAAATCGCATATGCTTCCAATATGTTCATTTGAACCAAATTCATGACCCCATACCAAAACTTTGTAATACCTTTAAAAGAGAAGGTTGAGTTCTGGGAAGAGGTGAAAAATAATTTGTGAGCGTCATCATTGTTATTATGCAAGTGTGGAAGAACATCAGATAAAAAATGTTCCCTGAAAAGCATGGCTCTTCAAATGCCTTAATATTCTAAATATGGCATGTAACAGCGTAAAAATCGGGGCGGATTTTTATGCCACATGTTCGTGTAGTCCCATATACATCTTTCTGTGTACAGTGCTTGTAACTTTACCAAGACTGGGCCAAGTTTCTTATCATTTTGATGATTCCAGAACCTTGCAGTACACACCAATACTTACATGCTAGATGATCAACCTTTTCTGATTGATTCCACACCGTTTCTTTCACAATGCAATCACATGACCAGAACTCAACTTTATCTTTAATAACTGATCATACATGTACAATGAAAGTCCCCTCCCAGATCTTCACCACGCATCAAATATTTACCAAAGAAAGATGATAAACAGAAATCTTCATTCAGATATTGAGTTGATGAAGTACATGCCAGGCCTCTCTTCAGAACTGAGCACACATACAATAGGTCCATCATGTTATGCGCTACTCTTTTTGTTGTTTGTTTTGGAGACATTATTGGTCCCATTCACACTTGTCTATTATCCTCTCAAATAGGCCATTTTTTAATAGTAGTAAAAGTAGTCGCTTTATGCAGAGCAAATTTATTTCATTTTCCACATAATATAAACAATGACAAGTTAAGCACAATAATAAACATAATGATACAGAAAATTAGCATAGAAATATCTTTGACATTGGTTTTTGTTAGTCTTGTATTGGAAAATTATTTAGTTACAGGAAATGAAAGACGAACCTACTTGGAAGCAATGCTTGTTAGTTGTAGGTTCGCACAAGAATAATCTAAACTTTATACATTCATAACTGAAATTTGAAAGATTACGGAGTCAAAGAAACATGACGGACATACAAAACGAAATAAAATGTAATGTAACCAAATTTAATGCATACATTATACGTCTTTGTGAAGTGCCTCATTACAAATTATTTTGTACAACTGTTAATAATTGTATTTCTTTGTGAAGTGCCTCATTACAAATTATTTTGTACAACTGTTAATAATTGTATTTCAATACCGGTAGGCAGAATGCATACTGCATATTTTATGTATTGTAAGGTAGGGCAAGTCATAATGTTTGTCCTACCTAGCAACAAACATTTATGCAAATCGCATTCTGACTTTTGAGATACAATTATTTGTAACAGGTGAATGGAATCATTTGTATCAAGGCACTTCACAAAGACGTATGCATTAAATTTTGTTACATTACGAAAATATGTAGACTATTCTGAAGCATGAAATACATGTACACAACATTGCTATACTGAAGTTGGTATGTGAATTTGGGTGAAACGTTATTCCCACCCCCCCCCCCTTTCACAGTCTGACAAGTTTACATAGGCTGAAACACTGGAGAAACATTGGTTCGCGAAATCAGCCACAAACTTTTCAAAAGAAAGTTTTGTTATTGCTACTGGTATTGGAGACATTATTAGTCCTATTCACATTGATTTCCGATTGTTTTCGTTTTTATAGACATTTTAAGAATGCGTAGATTGGTATAGTTAACAAATATGACTGACATTTTTATTTTTGAAGCTGATCTCAATGTACACTTCAAAGTGAACTGGACAAAGACTGTCAAAAACAGAACCTGATGCCAGGAAACGCTTTTGTTTTTGTTTAATTGCATGTACATGTTGATTAGAGTACCCGAAATTACAGGACTTCCTGGATTTTTAATGATTTAAAACATACATGTGAATGTATGTGAATGCTCCCCCAATATATTTTATTTGAAAGCTCATAGCCATGAAAACAACCCCTCTTTATGTTACACTTATCATTCATTCCTTTGGAATTTTGATATGAGAGCATAATTGGTCGTAAAAAAATTCCAAGCCATAAATCATTTTTCAGGGTTGCTCTAATGTTGATATTTTCGTAATGGCCATGATAGCATTTGACCTCTTGACCTTTCATCCAAATTGGCAGCTGAAGACTGATTAGGGTCAGAAGTCAACATTCTTGCAGCTTATTTGAAAATCAAGATCAGCATTGTTGACAAGACCCCTTCCCAAAGGCATCATTAAAATGGTTTCAACAACATATTTTTTTCAAGGAAAGCCGAATCGTTGATAAATTTGGTATACCGTACATGTACATTTAACCCTCAAATTAACAGTAAATTGTTCCTAAAATTGTGTCTGTATGTAGTCCTGGTAGGTAGAGAGCCATAGGCCTACTTTTTTTGTTAATTTTTTGAGAAGAATGATGATAATGACATTGTTATCTCAGGGAACTTGTGAAATGAATGACATGAGATTCTCCAAATTATTATGAGCACTGCGGATATGACAAAGTTTAATTGTCCTGTTTCTTGAGTTGAGATTATGGGGGGTTGATGCCTAAAGATTTCAAGCTGAATCATAAGTTGTAACATTAATGTTTCTCTGGTTTTGTCTTTGACTACATACTGATCAATAAAGCAAGCAATATGGTGGTACAATGTACATGTAGCTTACGGACTACTTCCTCTGAAAGCTTGGAGACGGAGATTCCAACAAAGACCGAAATACTTTTATGGATGACTTTGTCTAGGTTTTGCCCTGCAAGACTAGCTTATGTCCCTTGTGAGCATATTCTCCCCCTAGATTTTCGTTCCTGTTTCGCTATGAAAAGATTTTCAGAAGAATTTTTGTATTGTCTGAACTTTCCTTTTCTTATAATAAATGTGCCAAGCCTTTTCTTGAAAGCGTCAGTCCACTGTTAATGATTTGTAATCGTGTGTTTGCATTTCATACTGTACATGTATTCTTTAATAGGCCTCTGTGGTCAGTTTCTTACGCAAACCAAATTTCTAATTTCAATCTTAACCTGAACCTATTTTACAAGTTTTGTTAAAACCAAATCAAAGCCCAACTCTAAAGACTAAACTTAGATCTATATCATGTATGAGATGAAGCATAGAGCATACTGTAAACGTGGTAATATTCGTGGTGCTTTAATTTTCGCGGATTTCGCGCTAAAGTCGGTGTCCGCGAATTTTAGAACTCGCGAAGATATAAGCATGACTTCTAATGCGTGTTTTGAACGGGCTAAATTGGGTGCAACACGAATTTAAGAACCCCCGAATATGTTTTGAGGTCGCTCAGCGTGAAAAATGAATCACGTAAAAATAACAGCATTGACAGTATACTGTTCATGTATGTTTACATCATCAACGATTCATTAGAAATGATAGAGCTAAAATGCAAAATTTTAGCATCAACTTTACATTTCCAAGAAACTTGAATGTAGGCCTATTACAGTAGGCCAGTATTTCCTTCCTTGCCACATTCTGTTTTTTTAAATATTAATAAGATTAGAATGAAATGTAAGGAGGTGGCATGCGGCAATTGCTACTTAAGTTTTGATGTAGTGATCTTATAAAAGAAATAACCACTTTACCGCAAATTCACAAAAAAAAATAGAAGAAAGGGGTACGGTAAGCTACAGAAAGGCTTCTAGTAACAATATATCGTTGTGGTTTTATCAGTTCTCGTAATAATTGCTGTTGGATTTATGGCTGCCATGAAATAGTCACAATTTCAATTTCAATTTATTGTCTGATATTGGAAATTTGTTTTGCTCGCATTTTACAAACGTACAAAGAATCAAAATTACTTTACATATACACTGTACATATATATCATGCAATGTATACTATGACATAGAAATCCTTCAGAATATTGCAAGATGAACTGGTTTTGAGGTTTTCTGTCAAATCTAATAATCTATGTATAGAAAAAGTTGAAGACTGCAAGTAGTAATTCTTATTATGGTTTTTAGTTGAGTAATCTATGCAAGTGCTGTTTGATGTACTTTTTCCCAATAAGACTAAATGGAAATTGGAAACAAATGAAAAACTTTAAGTATCTATATACTCACATACTTTTTGAGTGAAATGATTATTGATGAGTAGTCCTACCTCTATTGTACTTGTCATTCAGGGGGATTGCTACATGTAGATCTTTTTGAGAGGGGGGGGGGTTGTCGAGAAAAATGTGTTTTACAGAAAATTGTCCAATACACAAAGAAAAAGTCCCCTCCCCAAGTTGTAAGAGAATTTTGGGTTTGTACAGACAAGGTTTCAAGCAATTCCAAATTCACATTCACCCCTTTTGATGGCGCCACTCTCTCTCTTTCTGTCTCTCCAAGTAATAACTAGCTTACAATTACATGTACAGTACATGTATTAAAGATGGCACTAGAACTTGGCCTACATGTACATGTATGCTTCACTGGGACATGTACAGTAGGTTAGTTTATTATATGAAAAATCAATACCCCAACCTCGACTGCAAAATATTAGTGTATCATTTTGCAGAAGACTGGTACTCTAATCTCGGAATGACCTTGGTAGTTTAATTGAATGATTTATGGAGTAGTGCTGTGTTCTGACACCAATCAAGGTAGTGCAACTCCTGGAGCAAGTGGATGATAGCCTCATACCAAAGTTTTTAGATTTAATCTTTGTTTGATGAAACGAAGATGGTGGTGAAAGAATAGGTGGCTCCCGATTTACAAGTATTTCTTTTTGATTTGATATTGCCCATTATGGCCGCCGATGACTTATGAGACACCTACAGTATTGCCTATTGGGAAGGGAGATATTGTATGTTGGTTTTTGTTTGAATACCCTTTATGTGAAGATTTTGATAAATCTTTTTCTAGCCCTTTTCCCCAATGTTAATTAACATACTGAACAGTCAAGGCCTTGTTGAGGAGATGATCTTCCATCGTACTCCTTTCATTTCTAGTTCTGGCATTTTATTTCTGTAACCTATTTGATGTGATATATACAGGTGTACATTTGTATTTTCTTATTACATGTATGCCTCTCTCTCTTGGTCTTTGTTAAAAAGATATATAAGACCCCGTTCCTCAGGAGTGGTTCTTAGGTGAGTGAGAACGGTCAAAGTGGTCCAGGAAGTGGACTTCTGGACCGCTCCAGAAGACCACCTCGGGAGGTGGTCTTGAGGAACGGGTCTTATTAAGAGCGGTTTGGAGCGCTCTAACGTGCGAGTGTGAACGGAAGCGTACTTTGAACGGAAGTGAGCTAGTGACGTTCAGCGAAACATGTAGTACGGTACATATGCTTAGTATTCCGCGCGCGAAAAAATTTACCCGCTGACCTGAGCTGCCATAGCAACAAGACCACTTTGACTCGTGGAGCGGTTTGAGCCGTAAAAAACTGCTCGGAGTGTGAATGCTCGCAAACCGTTCCTTCAAGACATGTTCCTCTGGAGCGGTCTAACTAAGACCACTTTCAAAGTGAGTGAGAACGGGGTCTAACATGTCATCTGCTAGCATCCAGATAGGCATATAAATAAATTTACACAAATTTAAAGAGAATGTTGAGAAAAGGTGAACAAATAAGTTATGAGCCATTTCATTCTGTTTATGTTAGTATGGAAGACCTTCATAGAAAAGGTGTCTCCTGAAAAAGCATGGCTCTTCAAATGCCCTCATATTCAAAATATAACAAGGAACATCTAAAGATTGTGAACCACACTTTCATGCCACATGTACATGTATTTGTGTAGTCCCATATACACTTTGTAAGTTTGTATAGTGCATGTAACTTTTAGCAAGACTGGGCAACTTTGATGAACCCAAAACCTTACTGTACCGGTATACCCCCTGTCCACACACAACATTTTCCGTGATTAGGCGTGATTAGTTATACCGTTTCGCGATAGTTATACCGTTTCGCGATAGTTATATGATGACATTGTGTGTGTGGACGCTTACTAACGATACGTTGTATAACGAAACGTCGTATAATGAAACGCAGGTTTGGGCATCGTTTCGAACTAGAATCACTAATCACGCTTAATCACGGAAATTTTGTGTGTGGACAGAACTAGTCTAACTGGGCGGGGCTTAACGTCAGATCGCGAGCGAAAGGAGACCTGACCTCTCATTTCCGCTTCCATTTCATGACCGCAGTAGCAAACTGCGCACCTATACGACATTTCGCTGTAGAGTTCTGGGATTACTTTCTTGTGCGTGTGGACAACCTGGAATTTATACGATGATTCTTTATACGATGTTTCTTGTGTGTGGACACCCTGGAACTTATACGGGATAAATTGTTTTGTGTGTGGACACGCTGATGTACACTATGCTTTTCTGCTGCATGATTAACCTTTCCCAATCACTTCCACACAGTTTCTATTACAATGCAATCACATCACCAGAACTCAACTGTATCTTGAATGCCCTTCTGGCTCTCAACAGATACTATGATGGCAGGGTTAATACAATTCCAGCTCATTTCTTCACCCTCTGTTTTTCTCACAACTAAAATCAAGCCAATCGTAGTCAAATGTATTTCAAGTAAACTCATGATCACGCGGATATTCTCACTCTTCAAAACTCTGTCAGCTTCCAAGGACAAAATGAACAATAACTCGTCAGGGAGTCAGGTGGAGAGATATTTCTTTCTTCTCGATCTCAAATGCTATTATTATTCGAGAAATAGTTCTTGGTCCTTGCCAAAGTTTTGTCTCTGATTTTGTTTGTCGCCTTTCAAATTATCTTGCCTGGTGAAATTGTGTGAAATAACTATGGCTACCATATTCCCTTGAATCTTGAGTTATTATATTTGTTTTACTTTTTTAAAGATTGGTAGGAATTTCTTCTTTCCTTTTGAGGATCCAGAGTCTCTCTCTCTCTCTCTCTGTCTCTCTGTCTCTCTGTGTGTGTGTGTGTCTCTCTCTGTGTGTCTCTCTCTATGTCTGTCTGTCTCTCTCTGTCCCTCTCTCTGTCTCTCTCTGTCTCTGTCTGTCTCTGTCTCTGTCTGCCTCTCTCTCTCTCTCTCACTTTCTCACCCCCCTCTCCCCCTCTCCCCCTCTCCCCCTCTCTCTCTCCTCCCCCTCTCCCCCTCTCCCCCCCTCTCTCCCCCTCTCCCCCTCTCTCCCCTCTCTCTCCTCTCTCCCCCTCTCTCCCCTCCTCTCTCCTCCTCTCTCCCTCTCTCTCCCCTCTCTCCCCCTCTCTCCCTCTCTCCCCCTCTCTCCCCCTCTCTCCCCTCCTCTCTCCCCTCTCCCCTGGTTCTCACTGTGCTAGCCACCCATAATCCAGCCTATGCAAATGTTTGATTATCCCCTGTGTTGAGTAGGCAGGGTAAACTGGAGTCATTGTGGAGTAGCATTGGAGTTAGGAACACAGGCTCAGGCCTTCACATGCTTGAGGTCATAAGTCTACGCATGGGGGCGTTCACATGAGAAAGTTTACCCTTACAAATTTTTTTTTACTCCCTAATGTATTTTTGTTGGCTAATTTGTTAACTGTCATGTCGTCTGTTTGGAGCTAGTATGGCGTTAATGTAAAATAGTGTGAGTTAAGGCCATATAAAAAAATATTCATGTTTAGCGTCCCCGCCCGCTTCCTTTTTGGGGGCTGCCTACCCTTTTTTTTTCAAATTTTTTTTTCTTCAATTTTTTTTTTTTTTTCAAATCTTAATGAAAAAACATGAAAACATACTGCTAAAATGGTCTTTTACTGAATTAAAAAAAACAACACATAAATGCTGGCAGCCATCTTGAAAGATACCCCGAAAGGCTGCCCAGCCAGTCTGGGAAAATGTACTGAGCGGCCATTTTGAAAGAAAGAAAAAAAAAAGGGCCTCCTCCTTCCTATTTTTCAAGAAGGCAGGACGCTAAACACGTTTGTTTTTTTAAATGGCCTAATGCCCCCTTTGGCTCCAAACAGACGATGTACTTCATATTTCACTATTTAGTCTAAAGCAGTATATAATATATATGACTTCATAATACTTATTAAAATCTGTTTGGAATTTAAGAGGTATCCACTACAACCAGAAAATTTGAAAACGGGAAACTTTTGTGAATTGTGAATGGTGGGGATTTTTTATAGATGACATTCATCAATTGTATTTGAAGGAATATTTTTTTGTCATGAGAATGGAGAATTTAAATTCATGTGTGAACAAGGTTCCTAATCCACCTTCTGTATTATTCAAATGAATGTTTGTTGTCATTCGAATATAGATTTTGAATTTATGTGTGAACTAGGCCCCTAATCACTTGTGTTGAGAGGGTTGAGTGTAGCCCCATTGTTCCCACTTTGGTTCAAACACAGATAATGGAGCTTTAATCTTCTTAAGTATTTTATTTAAGAGAGAGCTGCTCAAGTGTTAACTATGCTAATAGGAAGTGTAGTCTGGTTCATTCAGACCCCTTTTATCTAAGTTCAGTCCGATTTTTGTATGTAAATGGGTATCTGCTTTCGCCATTATTTTCACCATTAATTTTAATAGTGAGGGTTGATGAGAATGCATCAGCAAATATACATAGTATAAGTCGTTTTGTGCATGCTCACATTTTAATGTGTTTGCGATAGAAACTGGGTCAGATCTAATGAAAGTAATTACAATAATGATATTGGCATCAGGTACAGAAGGCATATCCACCGTGTACAGTACTCAAGGCACTCCAACATTACCCTGGTTTTTCCGCATTATCCACATTATCCACATTATCCTGATAAATTGCCAACTAGGAGCTAGAAGGGCACTCACCACCATATCTTTTTAATAGGAGATACGCCAAAACTTGCCCCATTTTTGTGTAATTTTTCAGAATTGAAATTGAGCTCCCCCACCTCTCCTTTCTTTTCAAATCCCGGACTCATCACTGAGACCTGCAGTCCTGTATAATGTTATATTGAGAGTCAACACAATATTGTGGTCTGGTCCATGATATACATGTAAAATATATCATTAAGCTTTGAAGGTATTACAAAAACCTCAGTGATTTCTTTGTGTTGCAACAAGGCCTGAGCCTGCATGTACATT
Source organism: Mesocentrotus franciscanus (assembly GCA_037976565.1). NCBI lineage: Eukaryota > Metazoa > Echinodermata > Echinoidea > Camarodonta > Strongylocentrotidae > Mesocentrotus > Mesocentrotus franciscanus. The sequence continues at coordinate 28,403,704 of CP137679.1, read as the reverse complement.
TATATGTACAGTATGTGTACATATATTTTGTTAAATAAACATGTATGTTCATAAACAAAGAAAGAAATGACATTTACGTCAGATGAATCTTATAATAAAATATATAACAAACAATATATCAGAAAATTGTAGTCGCAAAGAAGGTAATAATGCAAGTAACAAAAGATAGTATAAGTTATAAAAAGGTATACAGAAGATATCAAGTAGGAAATGTATAAACATGTAGACTCTATAGATTAGTTTTTGTTTATGTTTGTACTTGTTCTGTTGGAGGGGGGGGTGTTTGATCATGATTTGATGAAGAATACATCTCCAATATCCTGTCTTGCTTTAAAGATACTATGTCCCTTTTGCAGCCAACATCAAATTCTGTAGAACTTTGCAGGAATTATGAATATGTCATGTATGTCCTATCTGTGAAATTTAAACGTTAGCAGTGTCCTAATATTCAAATTATGCAGGGAAACCTGTTTACTTGCTAGACTTCACTGTCAGACACTATTGAGTGACTGACTGGCTTTTTCATCTTTGGTAATAACATACATAAAATGAGCTGTAAAGGGTACATGAGCATTTGTCTACATCAATAACCCACTTCTTGTAATGGCCAAAATTAAACTGATTGAATCTTTGCGCAGCATAAAACGTACAACCATTCGGTACAATGGTCTGAAAATCAGACTATTACTTACTGGCTCTATAGCTCCTAAGTCGATTCGACAACTAATAGTCGTTATTTACCCACTTAAAGACATTTTCAAGCCCCTTTTTTTAGGGAAGTTCTAAATTAGTATTGTCTTTCAAATGCCGTTGAAATTTAAGCTTTTCATTTTTTTGGCCTGCAAATGGGACATAATACCTTTAAGTTGTAAACAAAAAGATTAAGTGGAATTTCTTGCCTTAATGACTGAAGATCAGGAATGCATGCTGTGGACTATAGTTCCTGTTTGTGTTTATTTTGTTGTTTTCTCAAGATTCCTCCTAATTTGAAGGCACTTACCATACAAAAGACTGTAGATGCATTGCAGCTTTAAAAACAAGAAAATGCATGAGATCATATTAAATTAGGATAAAGCCAAAATGAAGCATTTTCCAGATTTGTAGAAATGCAAGTCTTTGAGAATAAAATCAAAATAGTGATTTTGAATTACTGTCAATCCAATCCAAGTGCTACAGTTTATACTTTGGTAAACATGAGCCTCTTTTCCATCCTATAGAAAAAAACCAATGATGATTTGAATATGCCCTGATCTTGTCTATTTCTATCTTATTACAAAGCTCTTTTGAATGTCCCCTCTTTTCCCCTCCATTTAACCCCCTTTTTTTGTGGTTTTGGTTGGGAGAGGGTGGTTTAAATTATACGTGCTTGCCAATCACCATGAGAAATGTCTTCACTTAGTATGTAATCAAACATACACTCGTACTTTAAATTCAATTCTTCTTACGCGAACAAACATATGGTTGTTTGCGTTTTGATTTGAATGTTCTGATCCTCCTAATCTGATTACGGAACATAGCTTCTCTGATTTTATACTAGGCTGCTAGTTATTCAAGGTTACATTTTTAATGATATATTTTTGTAAACATTTCAACCATCATGATACATCATTGGGGTGATCGGAAATTTACTCCTGTACTCAATATTTGCAAGAGAAATTTATTTACCATATGAATTTCTGTTCGGAATTTAAATGGACTACTAATGTCATATAAATCAAAACAAACTGTGTCAGCCACATCCATTAAAAAGTGATCTCATCAGTCAGAAGGTCAGAATATGTTTATTTAATGATATTTCCGGAATAGTCATATTTGTTTAGCTGAACTACATGTGTAATACTGGCATAAATATTACAACAAACTTGATCACATCTGCTAAAAGTGATGTAATAATTTTATATTTTTTGGTGACATACCCTCTGTATGTTTCAATGGGCTGATAATACCATGTTATTTCAAACAAACTCGGTCACGTCTGCTAAAATGAATCTGATTCGAGCTTCAGTATGTTAATTTTATTATTTTTCTGACAACTGATCATCTCTGGTGAGATGGACTAATAATGCCATGTATCTGTAGATTTAATTACATCTGCTAAAAAAGCAATTGAATCAGCAGAATATGTTAATTTGATGATTTCTCTCACATTTCATCATCTCTGATGAGATGGACTGATAACTCCATGAATATCATAACAGACTCCATCACATCTGCTCAAATAATTTGATTTCCAACTTCATATCGGCCTGACTCCTGCGTAGTGTACCAAGTTTGACGTTTGATTTGGTTAACGTTTGCTCATAGATTTTCCAATTAAGTCCAGAAGGCCAATCAAATTATGCCTGCATCATGAAGTAGAAAAGAAATTATTAAAAGGCTAGATATGTAGTTCATGTACAACTGCATGCCAAATGGTTAGAAGCATTTCATTAGTTGTGTTTTCGCAATTGAAGAATTTAATAACTCATGATGTCATCATCTTTTTATGTGATACAAGAGGATCATGCAGTGATTAATTCAGTAGATTGGATTTAGAGCATCATTTCACTGCATATCTGCTGAGTATCAGAAGGGCAATATCATACATTACTTGATCAAGTTTTTGCCTTTCTGGCTGTAAACAGACAATTAGATTGTAGTGAATGGTTGCCTCAGAATGAGAGCTGGTTGCTCTATGAAACATACACATGTAATATGCCTACAACAATTTATTCATTTTAATTAATTCATTTATTTATATTTACCATTTGTAGGATGGAGCGCCCTTATCAGCACGAGTGCTGTTTTTCGTAGGGGGTCCACTGTTTAGGTTAAAGCCCCTCTAAAGTGTTGGGAGCCCCAACTTCGCCAAAATTTGATGGCAAAATTTCACTTAAATTGTATCATAATGTGAAAGGGGATGTCTTTTAAGATACACTTCTGTAAAAAAATCCCCCAAAAAATGTGTTTGAAGACAAATATTGATAAAAGAATACATAACTTGGGTTTTCTGTTGTATGCAGAAAACCTAAATTTTTATTCTATCATCAATATTCGACTTCACACACATTTGTTTTGAAAATCCTTGCAGAAATGTGTCTTAAATGACATCCTCTTTCTTTGCTCCCAACACTTTAAAGGGGCTTTAAGATATTTAAATCTCCTTTGTGACACTGCTATTCTATAACTTGCTTGAATTGTTGACTGATTTTTATCAAATCATTTTGACGTAGATGAGCTTGTCTTTTTGTTTTCCCTGTGAATTTTCAAGTGGTGCATTGGAATAGGACACTGTTCTCATTAAGGTGCCAAAGAAAGGGCACAAGATAGAGAAATGTGTTTCAGAAGAATGGATTAATGGAAAAGATTCTAGTTATACAAACATGTATGTTTGCATTACAGCTACATGTATGTGCTACTGAATCATCAATCTGAATTGCAAAGTAAGGAGGATTTATACATCGTTGCAGACAGAATCAAAACGGTAGCAAACGAAACGGAGATGAAGAAACATGCAGCCCTCTGTAGAGGGTGAGCGATCGCAGTGCTTGTTCAACAGTCATATCGCTAGATGAACCTCTGGCCAATATCTTGGCTTCATTAAACATTGGAGGCATTGGCTCCATGGATATTATCCTAGCGTTTACATAGTCCAATTTCTCATCTCATTTTTTGCGTCTGTCCCTCTGCATTATTCACAGACGCTGCTCCCTCTCTGGATGGGTAGCAACGTGTACAGGGTGCCCCAATAAAAGCAAATGAAACCATGATTGCCCTTGTTCTGTCTACCACTTAACATTATGCATAGAGACCTAGACTCCACTTGGTTGCCACTCGTACATGGTGCCTCAATAAAAGCATTTGTTAACCTCGTTTACTCTTGTTGTTTGTTTAGCATGTTACATTATGCATTATGCTTTTTTTCCTATAGTTTGTGGGGCTTTATTCTAGCAAAGAGATCTCTTTGATTCTAGCAAATGGAATTTACTTGTAAACCATGTTTGGCCTTACTATGTAACTGCCACTTCTTTTTTTTTCTCCCCTTGGTTTATTGTAGGCACTGGTACTGGGTGCCCTAATAAAAACAATTGATAACCATGTCCGCCTTTGTTCTGTGTCTAGCATTTTACATTATGCATCATGCTTCGTCCTGTGGTTGGTTGGCACTTGTACAGGGTGCTTCAATGAAAGCAATTGTTCACCTCATTTGCCCTAGTTGTTTTTCTAGCATGTTACATTATGTATTATACTTTTCCCTATAGTTTGTGGGACTTTCTAACATACTAGCAAATGTAAACCATGTTTACCCTTTTCCCCATTTTTGTGTCAAGCATGTGGCATCATGCAGAGCACACCTGTGGGGTGTTTCACAAAGATCCTAAGTTGAACTTAACTCTAAGTTGGACTTAACAATTATGGAAAGCCGTTAGCATCTTTGAAAATACTTTGTAAAAGTTTTTTTTAAAGGCATAAAATGTTGATTCAAATCATTCTATTATCAAGGAGATTTCATGTTCTTGATGTGGAATTTATGAAAAGTCTAAAATACTTGAATTTTTGCTTTTGAATATATTTTATTTTAAGGCTACAAATGGCTCTCCATAATGTTTAACTCCAACTTAGAGTTAAGTTCGACTTAAGATCTTTGTGAAACACTTCCCTGGTTTGTATGTGCCCCTAATAAAAGCAAAATACAGACCTTGTTTACCCTCATACATTTTTGGGTCAAGCGTGTTGTATTATGCATTAAGACTCTGCTGCCACTGCTCACTCGTCTCTTTTACAGTGTGCCTCAATAAAAACAACCGTCAACCATGCTGGCCCTTAATACATTTTCATGTCAGTCCAAGTACATTACTGGTATACCCAGATAGTGCTACCGCCCAATTACAAGGCTCTTGTACGGTGTGTCACAATCAAAGCAATTTAAACCATGGTTTCATTTTTTTTCATTTTTCATCTGGCAATAAATGTGCACAGATGCTGCTCCATATGTTTACTGACTTGTGGAATGTATAATTTTATTACAGAACCCAAGATGTTGGATCTTAAATGTAACATCCTATGATACATGTACAACATTTCTAAACATTTTAATCACTAATTCTTCATTCTTTTCCTTTTCTCATTTCTAATCTTACAGATCCCTACAAATTCCTCCGTTGTCAAACCAACCAACATTGTAGTGCCCACGATATCAATAACAGAGATGCCTTCAGAGGATGAAGCCTTACTGGAGTGGGTCACGACGACGTATTCCAAGGTGTGGACGTTCTCAACCATAGAGTCTGCCAATGTCATCAACCTGCAAGTTGGGCAAGGTGAGTTGCTCCCTTCTTTGTAAGGCCTCTTCAAATGTGAGGTGGAAAAACCCTGATAAAAATGCCGCAGAAAAGTCAAATGAGATGAGTAAAGTGTACTTCTTGTTTGGTATCCCATAACACAGAAACGATGTTGATGCCTATTGGTCGTTGTCTGCTGTCGGTCTTTTTTGACCCAAAGAAATTGCTTCTTGTCATATCTGAACACAACTTCAGTATAGGGATCTCTGGGTATGTTGCCTTCAGAGTCACCTATTATAGGATTAGTGTTTGAGATGGGATACCTTATCCTCATAGGCTCACAGATAAAGATGAAATTAATATTAAAGTTAATAATAGATTTTTTTTTTTAATGAAAACATACTACAAAAATTATTAAACCCTTATCTAAATTTAGATTTTAAAAATCAGAAAGCGAAGGAAAAATAAAAGAAAAGGAATTCTATACAATTTTAACAACTCAAATTCAGGAGTATTGATAGCACTCTGTGTAGGGGGATGAAACAGTTGAACCCGAAGGTTTCAAATATGCAGAAAAGGATTTACATTTAAAATATGACAATTTAATTGGGATGTCACCCCTAACATTTTGTAATTGCCCCCCACCTCCCACTCCTCTTTTCCTTGTGTGCATCCCCTTTAATCTTCAACCACATTTCTTACCTTCTCAGACCCTAATGCTCCTGAGGAGTGCACGCTGACCCCCAACTACCAGCAGTCCCACATCACCGCCAGCCAGGTGGAGCCTGTCCGCATCGGCTTCTGCATCCCTGACATCAGCAGGGCCACTCAGGAGGTACACGTCATCTGGCTCCTCTCGCCAAGCTCAAGGCGTTCCAGCGTGGTTGTTGAACTCAAGGAGGTGTCAAGGAATGCGGCGTCCAAGAGGAGGGTGGTGCTCATCCTGCAGGCGGACACGCCCGTGGTATGGAACATCATCAGCAGCGACCAGATCAGGCATCTGACCATTATGGTGAGACAGGATTCAGAGTAGTTTTTTTTTTAATACATCATGCTCACATTTCAAAATCATGTGTAAGAAATAGGCCAGAGTCGAAACGGCTCCCCGCCCGGTCCCCGACCTTCATGCAGAAACCCGGGTTTTAATATTCGATTTCGGGTATTTCAAAATTGAATTTCACACTGATATTTTGCAATAAAGAACTTAAAATATACAATTCACAAACTTAAATTTCAATATGATTTAATATATATGCTTTAGAATTAAATGGATATCGTTTCAGATGACGAAAGGTCTTTTTATCGCTCTAAAATTGAGGCTGCAAGGAAGGAGTCGCGCTTCGCAATACCGAGCGTGTTCAGAAACGGAAGTGAAAAAATACTCACCGAAGACTGAGCAAGTTATGATAGTACCACACACAAGACCAAAATGCTGATCAGACTATTCAAATTAAAATCAAATCATATATCTCCCTATCATTTGAATCTACACAGAGCCCTCACCAAGTGAACACAGAAGGCATCACATCGGCCCCATTTGAATTGCAGATAGAGACTATTCCAACCAGCGGAGACAACCTCCTGACTTGGGCGCGGGACAGGTACAGCGCAGTAGTGTCGTATACGGAGGCTGTTCTCGCCAACAAGTTTGATATCACAGTCGGTAAAGCCAGTAAGTGTTAAAACTCTTTATTTGTTAAGATGTTCTTTAGAAAAAAGGTAAATTTTCATCTCGGGCGATTTATAAACCTAAAAAGGCCAGGTTAGTTTGGTGCTCTCTAAATAAACCGGTGAATATGTGTTTAAAATGTCCATTTTGGCCACACGCAATGCAATGGCCTTTTACACTGCGTGATATCAGTAGGTCAAGATTGTATAAGTTGGTTTAAAAGATGCGTAAGACTCAAGGCCATAAAGTCATGGAAGCTTACGGTATAAATCAATCATCATCAAACACACTGCTGAACACATCAAGGGGATGGATTATGTTCCCCCTCCCCAACATTTGTAGGGTTAACCTTAATGAATAAATTACCCCACCTAACATTTTTACTGTGACCCTTTAAATGTAGTTGTTAGTCAGTGCCCCCAAAAGTTATTTGGTCTTCAGCCAACCCTTTGATTTAAGAACCACTAGTATAGGATATAACAATATGTTTGTAAACATTATCATGTGTAATATTTCATTATGGCATCAATTTGAAAATGCTATACAAAAAAAATGTCTATCAATACAAACCATTATGATCATTTACAGATATCTCCAGGCACACCCACCTCCTCTCCCCTGACGAGACTGGATCCACTTCCATTGACTGGCCCAACGGCTCACCCCACGTGGTAGTAGAATGCCTCAAGAACAGCATCAGGGCCCTTGTCCCCACCATGGTGGCCGAGTACTATAACCTGAGTCCCGAAGACATCACGCTGGAAGATAGGGACTGCACCTCGGTAGAGTACATGACGTTGGGTTTCATGTTGGATACGCAGCTTAATGCATGTGGGACTACATCGGAGCAGAGGATGAATAAGATGATATATCGCAACAGGGTAAGATTAACGACTCGAGGGATTACCTCATGAAACAAGGAATACTGTGTAATTTTCTTTCACTTGCTCATTTAGTGAAAGAGAATTACTTAGCAGTTTTATCCAGTTTTGGGTTTATCCGTCACCCTGGTAGTGGTGTTTCGTACCAATTCGTCCTTTCAAGGTGACTTCTAATTTGTGATCATACAATTTTTAGAAAAGAAATTTCCATGGGAGATTTGAGCTGGTCTAGTGGTTGGCCCTCGGATCTGCCTGTACAAGTTACCTTTTTTTTAATGGTGGTGTTTGAGGTCAGTCTCCAGGCATACATAATCAGCTTGTATTGATACACATCGGACATGAATAGAGCATTAGTATGCTATCCTAGATCTCTTACTTTGCAGACAAATGTAAACAATTCTACAAAGAAGGCTGATGGAAGACATAATTGTGTATTTGGTTGTGCATTACAGTTCCTTTCATTAAATTTTTCCTCTTAATTTCAAGGTGCTGTTTTTCAATGGTTCCCCGGAAGGCAGCGGTGCCGGTATGGAAGGATCAGGCGACACCCCCCTCAGCGATGTTGACGTCGACGACGAGGACTCCTCCATGCCCTTCTACGCATCATCCATCGAGTGCGAGTTCCTCCAAGGACCCACCAACACCAACGCAGGCATGACCGACAATCATGTCACCCTCCACATGGATATGTACGAGACACCGCTGTTCCAGGACAAGGTGGTGGACTTTCCGGCTCCGCTGGAAGACCACACCAGGTTGTACTTCCAGGTCGGGGTCAGTGGGGGTCAAAGGAGACATGAGGTTGTTATCAACCAGTGCTGGATCCAGGTGGCTGATGAGATTGTCCATTCCCTGATTGACTTCAGGTAAGTATTTTGTAGAAATTGTGTGGAGTGTGGTTTTGATAACCATAGGAATGTTCTCCATCTCGAGTCACTACTCAAGCTCGGTCAAGTGGAGGACGCAGGATCCAGCTTTGGCACTGAAACCCTATAGGACTTTAGGGGTACAGGGCTCTGGGAGGAGCAGGAGATAGAAAGGTGTTTCATCGTCTGCTCCTCCCGACAGTCACACAACGTTCCTCCATCTTTACTATAGCCCCATGTATGCATGTGGACTTTGCGTCCTCCTGTTCCAGTCCGAAAGCAGACAGGACCAGGTGGGCCATGCCTCACTTGAACCTGATGACAAAGATTCGCTGGGTTCAAAGGAAAGCTTGTGTTGCACTGACTTATGGTGATTGGTCCACAGGGTCATCCTTTGATGTTAACCAAGTTAGTTAAAAAGGATATGATTTCCTCATGGCTCTCAATAGATGATACCAAGAGTTGAGTAAGCTCCTTTATTTTAATGTGGTTGTGGAGGTTTTGAACTTTTTCTCACTCATCAGACCAAGGGTTTTTCCTCGAGCAGACTTCCTTGAGACTATTTTAGCTTCCTGTGGAGCTTATATGACATCCCATTGCAATGTGTATTGATTTTATATCTCATATTTCAATGGGATGCTCCCTGCCATCACCGATGCAGCTTGTTGCAAATATTTTTTATGCCTCCGCCACCGAAGGTGGTGCCGGAGGCATCATGTTTTTGGGTTGTCCGTCCGTACGTCCGTACGTCCGTCCGTACGTCCGTCCCGTTTGACCGTTATCACAATATCTCAAGAACCATTTAAGATTTAAACTTAAGACTCGGGAATAGTATTTATCACCATAGGAAGACGATCTGATTAGATTTTGGAGTACGTAGGTCAAAGGTCACAGGTCACAGAGGTCAACTTATGAAATTCCTTGTATTGAGTTTGTTAGCGCGATATCTCAAGAACCATTTGAGATTTAAACTTCAAACTTAAGGATAGTATGTATCACCATAGGAAGACGATCTGATTAGATTTTGGAGCACGTATGTCAAAGGTCAAGGGTCACAGAGGTCAACTTATGAAATTCCATACATTGAGATTGTTATCATGATATCTCAAGAACCACTGGAGATTTAAACTTCAAACTTAGTGATAGTGTGTATCACTATAGGAAAACAATCTGATTATATTTTGGAGCACGTAGGTCAAAGGTCAAGGGTCATAGAGGTCAACTTATGAAATTCCATACATTGAGATTGTTATCATGATATCTCAAGAACCACTGGAGATGTAAAACTTCAAACTTAAGGATAGTATGTATCACCATAGGAAGACGATCTGATTAGATTTTGGAGCACGTAGGCCAAAGGTCAAGGGTCACAGAGGTCAACTTATGAAATTCCATACATTGAGATTGTTATCATAATATCTCAAGAACCACTGGAGATTTAAACTTCAAACTTAATGATAGTGTGTATCACCATAGGAAGACAATCTGACTAGATTTTGGAGCACGTAGGTCAAAGGTCAAGGGTCACAGAGGTCAACTTATGAAATTCCATACATTGAGATCGTTATCGCGATATCTCAAGAACCACTGGAGAATTTTCACTTCAAACTTAATGATAGTATGTATCACCATAGGAAGACGATCTGTTTAGATTTTGGAGCATGTAGGTCAAGGGTCACAGAGGTCAACTTGTGAAATTCCATGTCTTCAGCTCGTTTAATATGACTTTACATTTGATATTCGATATGATGTAATTTTAATGAAATTTCTGAAAGGATTATGCTTTTATTGCAAGACTTTTCGCCTGTAGAGTATGACGTCACTCGGTGTTGAGGCTGGTGTTGAGCTATCGATAACGCGATCGGTATCGTCCTTCTAAACTGACCGTCGGTGTTGGAGCTCGGTTTAGCAGCCTTTCCATGCTCTCAACACCAACACCAACACCGAACACCGTACTTGAAATCACTCAATGTCTTATGGGTACACAGTTCATGAGAAAAAGCAAAAGGCACTGACAATTGAATTTCATATGCAGCGCATGTCATTCTTTAAAAAAAAATCAAATGAAAACGAGCTTTAATTCTTTATAATGGCAATACATGGTTACTTTTTATGCCTCCGCTACAAAGTAGCCGGGAATTATGTTTTCTGGTTGTCAGTCCGTGCGTACATACGCACGTGCGCACGTGCGTCTGTGCGTACGTCCCGTCTCGTGATCGCGTTATCTCAAGAACCAATTGATGGATTACCGCCAAACTCAGGTCATGTATGTATCTTGCAGAGCTAATGAACTGATTAGATTTTGGGGTCACGAGGTCAAAGGTCACAGGGTCCATTATGTATGCAAAAATAGCTCGTGATCGCGTTATCTCAAGAACCGATTGATGGATTACCGCCAAATTTGGGTCATGTATGTATCTTTTAATTTTACTGTAACACAGTGCTAACTGAGTGAGACACAACTTTCATTCCAAATTCGTCTTAGTAAATCTCCTTAGTAAATCTCCTTTACCACAATATGATTTTGTAATGCTCAAATCTCTCCTCTCATTTCTGCTCTCCTTAACTCGTAGCTCTTTCTCTCTACCTCCATCTCTCCACAGCTGCCCCGTCGACCAGACGGTCATCTTCCACGAGCTGAACCCCAACTACGTCAGCCTCGACCCTCAGGAGGACGGTGACCTGAAGCGCTTCAGTTTCGAGGTCCACTGGACACGGGAGACCTTTGGCCTTCATACGTTTGTCAGCTGTAAGCTTAGTCTGTGCAGTAAGGATTATAATACTGCAGATGAGGAGAAGGGCATACCAGTGGTAAGTAATGATAATATTGCTAATTAATTTGTAAGGTGTTGAATCCACTTGAAATGAAATGCTCAAAGTGAACTTGTGAAACAAAAACAAAGAAAGAGATCATATAAAAGCATCTGCATTATAAACAAAGGAACAGAAGTAAGATAGAACATATATATTGTATGCCAAATTAAACAGATATGTTTTAAGATTATTTGTAAACACTTCAACTGATATGCTAATATGAATCTCTCAAGGGAAAGCATTCCAAAGCAATGGCCCTGCATGAGCAAAGGTTCTTTCCCTCCACTTAATATTGAGCTTAGGAAGAACAAGAAACAAGAAATCTGGAGTTTTAAGTAGATGCTAGATCAGTCATGATTATCATCATGCTAATAATATGGTGAAACATGCCATAGCAACCAACTTTAGTGGAAGGTTTCCTGTCTATGAAGACTATGTTGTTGTTTTTAAGGTGTTTCCGATCAACATCTGTTGTAAAAAATTAAGCTCTACAAGAGACTACCTACCTACAAACACCATTTTTCTATTTTCATTGAGCAGCCATTATAAACAGATTCGTCAATAACAATTTTTCATTCCAGGCTTTCACAATAATACCATATGCATGTATTGATCAGAACCCTTTCCAGTGTAATTGTTGTTGCCTCGGTCATTCGATTCAGTTACAAAGTTGCACTTATGATGCACTCCATATCCTCTATAGGGAGCATTCCAGCTACATTTAGTTTCTTATTGACAGGCCCACATGCTTACTTGAGCCACATTTTTGTTTGCATTCCGCCAGATGCCCACTTATACACCTGTGTAGGAAGAACCAATCTAGATTAAATGCTATTCTTAAAGATGAACTAGGGTGAAACAGTAGCTCATACAAATTTTAGAGCAATTTTACAGAGGATATTATCATTATATGCACATTTTTAAGTGTTGGATGGTCCAGTAAGAGATCTTTTTGTCCCGAGCCAGAGCCAAGGCACCTGACAAGTTTGTTTATTTCCTGATGTCAACAATAGTAATAAATTCCAGTAATTGAAGTTTGATAGAGGACTGACTATCTTGACACCATCTTATCTTGACAGTGTTCTACATTAGAAGCCCTCCAGCAAGCCTGTTCGGGTAACCCAGGGGTACGGGTTGGTCAGCAGCTGACCACCGGGCCAAGCAAGACACTAGAGATTGGTCCCATGCTAGACAGCTCAATAGAAACACCTATAGTGGATAGCAATGATATAGATAATGAAGGTAATGATGATGAGGAGGAGGATTGTGTAGGTGGTGGTGGTGGTGGTTGTGATGATGATGATGATGATTATATTGATGTTAACATTGATAGTGGTGGTGGTGGTGGTGATTATGATAGGAGGAGGAAAATTATGGTGATGGTGATGAGGAGGAGGAGGAAGAGGATGGTGATGATGATCATGATGAAGTTGATGATGATCATGAGTATATAGATGGTTATGAAGAGAATATGTTACAAAATTTGTCAATCTCGTAATTTCTAGCAGGCTGTGGCAGTCATTTTTTATTGAAATTATTATAATAAAAATGCAGATTTATTATTCCTACAATCAATCAGCTATATATTGTAAGCTTCACAATTGTGGATGAATAGGAAATCTGTCGATGATGAATATGATGAAGTAGAATAATTAAGACTAATGGTTAATGGAAAGGAAATTGTGATTTTGTCAATACTAGCTGATTCAATATGAAGCTATCAACATATGTATTTGTGTATACTATTTTTATCAGTAACTCTATTCCATCTTTTATTTTTCAGTGAATGTGGGAAATACAGCATGTCTTGAAGGAAACACTGCTCAACCAAGTAAGAGAAAAGTTCTCTTCTGTGCATATGTGCTAACATTTGTATTATCTAAGTCAAACTATCAGAGTTGAAAATCAAACTTATTACTTTTTTCTCCCTCGGGTGTTCTGCCAAAGGCCGAGCCTTCTTAAGTTCCTACTTCATCCCTCTCTATCTTAAGCCTTCTCCTTTATTATGTCATATGAACTGTCACCTACCAAGTCTGATACCATCCCAATTCTTGGTCTTCCTCTTCCCCGTTTACCATCCATCTTCCCTTCCAGTGTCCCCGAGTATGTTATCCCCTGGTAAGATGTGTCCTATCCAGTTTTTCTTCTGTCTTCAGATTGTTTTTCTCAAGCTCCTTTGTTCATTCACTCTATCCAGCACTTCTTCATTGGTGACCCTGTTCCTCCAACTACTTCCTTCCATTCTTCCATTATTTTGTTACTAGATATTAGCCCAATTTGGGACAATGAATTTGCTTTAGTTTGTATGATTTTGTATGGTTAATAAAACAAACGAAGAACATAATCAAAGTATTGATTTCAGAAATTTGTTGACATGATAGAGAGTGAGGTAAACAGTGCATAACAGTGTGTTACCCAGCTACAGGATTGATGTTTACATTAGATGCATTCTCCCAAACGGAATAACCAGAATATCTAACCCGTTCCTTTCTTGTTTCTAGTTTCAGGTCTAGGTGCAGGGCCTGCTGCAGCTATAGCCTTTGCAGCCTTCACCATCGGTGTACTACTCACAGCATGCCTATGGTTTATTCATGCACATACAGGTAAGAAAAAGTTGTATGTCTCACGCTTTTTAATTCCTACCAGGTACCCATTCACCTCACCTCGATCGAGTGTGGCAAATGTAGATTAATGTCTTGCTAAAGGACATTAATGCTGTGGCTGGACTCGAACCGCAAACCATGTGATCTACAGTGTTGCCATGTCTACTAGTCTCTGACAACTCCTCAACATGTCTTGATATTCCTATTTTTTGCTTGAATGTACATAAAATCCTTTTCAACGTACAATGGCAACAGAAAGTCAGTCTTTGGACGGTTAATCTTTCAGACAGAGTATGACTTCAGGTGCTTGAACTTGCCTTCAGCAAAAGCGCCACAATCAATGATTAGTGATAAAGGAACTTTGTTGATATCAGTAAGCTGTATTGAAGGTTTTCAAGACATACTTGTCTGAAGTTAAAGGACTTTTAAACTAAGATTCATTAGTTTGAATAAGGCATCTCAGATTATTTCAGACAAATTACATTGAAATGGCCTAAAATATCAAATTGATGCAAATCAACTAAATACTGGCAAAGGAATAAAAAGATAAGAATGTTTTTGATTTCTTTCTGTTTCCACTTCATCATGTCATTGACATCATACAGCAATAGATTTGTGATAGTGTTACTGCCAATATAGCAGTAGCCAACAGGTTCTAATCCCACTGGTTTAGTTCTGTATGACTCTTCTGACTTGCCGGCTTGATAACAATATTATTGCTTGGAGTTAAAAAGTTAAAAAAATTAAATAACACGACTGCTATTTCTGAATTGTACTTGAGATTTAAAATAATCATCTTTTCATTTCTATTGACAGGTCCTCGGAGGCAAATCCCTGGTTCACCTCGTACTCTAAGCTCACCTAGTTCACCCATGGTCAACGGGCACATACCAAATGGACATTTACCAAACGGCGGGCCCATGGTGGCCCGACAACGGCCCCCGCCTGCACCTGCACCAAACGGACCACTTCACATACCCTTAGCAAACGGTATTAACCCAAATATGATTCCCGCGAGGGGACTTATGAATGGACCCATAGGGGAATCAGTATGAGAGTGACCAAACATGGACTGCCTTATGTGCAGCTTTGAATCAGTGCTAAAAATTGTTAGTGTGAAAGGGTACTCTGTGGTAGTGGAATTCTCCACAGGATTGGGAGGAGTGTTCACGCTGAGCGTTTGAGTTTGAATATATATTTGGAACCACCATAGAATTGATTCTCCAATGATGTCACAAAAAGGATGGTGTGAACGTGCTCAATTGACTTTGGCAGTATTGGGAATAATGTGCCGAGGTGGAAACGATGTGAAAAGGTTGCAGTAGGTAGGATCAACGCCAAAGGATAATACAATGCAAAGGAGCCGAGCGAAACAAAAAGGTCACAATGAAGGGAATGGATTTCACAATGTTTTGCTTATATGTGCATCAGGTGGAACGAATGATCATCTTGAACTCTACAGGCCAGCACATTGATATGAATATAATGTGAATGGAATAGGTGATAATCCTCAAAAGCGCATTTGAAGGGGTTGTTCACACACAGCAGTGTAGACATGGAAAACCAGATCATTCCTGTGTACCAGCACTGAGGAGCCTAGTGCATTCAGTTGTGAACAGAGCATAGAAAGGAGGAAAGGTGCAACAACTCAAGTGTCATCTTCTCTGTGTTTCTAACACGAATATAGGACTTGTATAGATATATTCAAGCCAGCAGTTTGAACGACTCGCGGGAAAAACGACCCTCCTTGCTTTCAAGTGTAAATAGGACCATTGACGGAGGTGCTGAAGATTTGGACATCTTCAAACATGTACAGCAGATACGCAGAAGATAAATTTATTGGACTATTTTCCCTGTTTTTTACGCAAAATTAAAAAAGTCACAGTACAGCACTCGTAGCCTGCGCAGTGCGTAATTAGTGCGATAAAAACTGAATGTGTGAATTTATGTTTCAAAGAGAAAGTATTGTGATGTTTTTGTGTTTGTCTGTTCGCCATTGTACTCTGTATTGTGCTGTCTTATGCAATATTTTTTTTCCAGCACAGTTTTAGTTGAGTTTGGCCGTGATGGTAACTTTGAGCTCATTGAGGTTGAGAGCCAGGAGGGCGTATCTCCTGATATTTCACGTCAAGTTAACGCCTTTGTGGCTCTCAGAACTTAACCCATTCACTCCTGAATTCTCTAATTACCATAACCCTAAAGGCTCGTTCAGATGGAGCTGTAAACCACGTTTTTAAAACGTGTAAATGAATGGCAACTGCGGAAACAAAGGACTTACGCTTCTTCAATAACCTTTGTGGTATAAAATACAAAAATGTAAAGCATATTACACTGTACATCCGCCGTGTCTGAGCGAGCCTTGATACAGGGACCAAACAGCACCTGTAAGCAATAAGTTAACATTACAAGTGCGTATCCTTACCTTTATCCCCCTCTTCCATGTTTGAATGAAGTCATTTTGATGTCTGCTGAGAGCTATAAGGGTGTTGAATCCTGAGTTAATGCCCTTTTGGCCCCCAGCAGATGATTCATGTTAATGTAAAACTGTATTGGAGGAATATTTTTCTATGAGCTGATCCAAAAATACATCAGAATGGTTTAAGTTGTCTAATTTGTCTTTCTCCTTTCGAAATATTAACAGTCTGCCTTATTGTATTATTTATTTTATCTTTATTTATTTATTTTCTTTTTTGGTTATAATTTTGTGATACAGATACAAAGTGGCGAATAATTTTGGACAATCCTTTTACTTTATTCATTAGCATTATATAAATAACTACAGCAAGATCACGTTTGTGTCCCTGAATGAATTTTTCCTGATTTTATCACTTTTTATTTTTTCAGAAAAGATACAATGCAATATCTAAATGTGTGTCACCATAAACCATGCAGTATTATTCCCTTTAAGTTGAACAATTAAGGTCTTCATTTAGATCATGTATAAACAATTTACAAATGATTATTATTATCATTATTTTAATCATGTGATGCATATTATTAATGATAAAGGTCCTCTCTCTTTTCAGTATAGTATAAAGATTGTCCTCATGTTGTAACTATCGTCCTGCTTTTTTTGTTTTTTTTGTAGCTCTTTACAGTTTGACAAAGACCTTTGAATATCAGGGAAATATATGAAATAAGAATGGAATTGAAATAATTCAGTTATATTTATGAATGTTATGATTACTGCGAGATTCATCCCACCTACTGCCTCAGAACATTGTTCACAATTGTTTTTATTCTTTTTTTTTCCTTCAAATCTAGATCTGTCTCTTGTAAGTCAGGACATACCAGACCTAGACAACCAAAATTTGACAGTTAGACATCATGAAATGAACTGCCATTATGAAGTATTATAATTGAAATAAGTTCTTGCTCCCGAGCGATATCTAGATAATCATGATCAAGTTGGTCTATGGAACTGTATCAGTAAACTGCCATTTGGTCTAGGAACAATTCATCCATTTCCCAGATGGTCTAATCCAATATTAGCATCCCTCTTATTTGTCTCAAATTTTTAGTAAAGCAAGGCTCCATACTTACTTTTTCGGAGGGGGGCCCGGATTGATAGTTTTAGAGCCTGTATGCATTTAAGGGCCCTTGTTAGACTTTCTAAATTCTGAGAGCCCAGACTTGGATACTAGGGGCCCATGGGATTAGATTAGTTATTTATATGCAGACCCAATAATAATTTACTGAACCATCTGAGAGCATGATAGCAACTACTTTCACAAATCAACTGAATGCAATTTCAATAGCCTTGTGTGTCACCTATTGGAATGTGTGAACATAACAATGAGGTTTTGCTTAATCCAAACATGATTTATACAGGACACACATTAGGGTAATGAAATTGCCCTTGAGTAGATTTTTCGAAAATACATTTAGTTGCGATCATGTTTGAGGTTATTTCATATGGATATAGGAATAAATCATAGCCAGGATTATGTTTGTCTAAAAGTGTCATTAAATTTCAGCTGAGGGACCAAATATGAGCTTTAGAGCAGGTTGAATGTAATATTGAATTCATAAAATATGAATTCACCTGCTTTATGCATGGTGTGGACAGAAAAGAGCGATTTTCACCAATTGTGCTGCATTCAATGTATTTACTTTTAGTGAATCAAATTAAGCATTTATTGTTGACATTCTGGACATAGTGTTATTGATTGGGTAAATAGTTTAGTATTTTAAGTTGAGGTGATCATGGTTATGATGGGGTGGAAATTGTCCTAGAATCAAACCAGGCTTAAACTGAATGGTTTTGTTAGAAAATGTATAATAGCTGACTAAGCCGAGTGATGAGCAAAGCAAGATAAGGGAATTGAGTTCATAGTCCAATAGATAACATATAACGCATACTGTGTTACAATCAGAGATTGAAAAGATGTAACATAATGTTGCATAATGTATGCCATAGTTCTCTGTCTCCATGTACTTAGCGGTATGCTTAGATAAAACGAAAATGGGACCAAAAATGTCAGTTTAGTGGCATACACATCTACATTTGTTATAATTAACATGTATGAATAATTTGTACTGTTTCATTTGTAAGACTGCTTGTTCTTTGCTCTAGCACCATTTAAAAGGGGGCCTGCCTTACAGTTTTTGTTTCCATTACTAAATTTCAACCCATTTTCAGAAACCTGTTAATATATCAAGAGTAAAGAATATTCTCCACGTTCCCTGTAGCTGGGATAATTAAAACTTCTGACTAAAGGGGTCTACATCAACTTTCTTTTAATCTTCGCTACTACATTTACATCTCTTGAAAAATTACCCTTTTTTCTTCTCCCTTTCATATTTGTGCCACCAACGAACTGTTGTATACACTTAAACAATTAATGTGCAAGCTACCTCCTTTATGATTGATATATTTTGGAAGATTGGTGAAAAAGGTTAATTATCAAGATTAAAGTACGGAGGCAGTGCTTAAACTTAAGAGATCCAATATCAAGTATGAAGTGAATAAGAATATCAAAAACTTGAACTGAGTAGACACATTGATGTATATTATGGTTGCACAAATAATGTCACAGATTAAGTTTTCCCCCTCTTACATGATTTGATGTTTGTGCAAAGGGAAATTACAATATTTGTAATGGTATTGAAGACCAAATCATGATGTTATTGATATACATTTTTTCATATCTTTCAAATATCCCATATATGTGAAGACCATATCAGTTTATCAGGTGTTTTGTAATGTTTGATCTCATAAATTTTGTTGATGAAGATTTCTCAATTTTTTTGAAAGACATTATCGGTAGTAACAAAACGTAAAACATAGGAATAAATTTCATGAGATAGAAGGCTAATAACAGACCTACGCACAATCATAGGTACTCAATAAACACTGTTTGGAACCAGAAGGGCATAAACTCTGTGTTAAAGTATATGAGTTAACGTTCTTCTGGCTCCAAACAGACGATAATATGGATCATAGTGTGCTGCAGTATATTCCTGTAGCAGCGAATGAATTATATAAATATATATCTGGATCATGACTTCTATTTTTATATCATTTTACTATTTCTGTTGCGTTTTTTGCAACCGCTCGATTTTTACAATCACTTACATTATTTGAATTATTCTTTGGTGCACCATGTTTTAAGATTTCTATGTTTTTGTCTTCTTCATCTCTGTGTCTTCATCCTCTGTGGTCTGTGTTAGCCTTTTAAAGCTTGTTCAGATATGCCGCAGTAAACTGCCACCAAAAAATACGCCATGTTTTTTTTTACTGTGTAAATGAATGGCAACTGCGCGCAACAAAGGTCCTGCGTGTATTCACTGAGCTCTGTGTTATAGGATACAGTAATGTGAAGCACATTGCACTTTAAATCATCGTTTTTTTTTTTTAATTTTGCGGTTTTGCTGTGTCATATCTGAACGAGGCCTTTTTAAACTTAATAATTGTACTGTTTCAACTGCCAGCTTCTATCTTTATAAATGTGTGATGTATGAAATGAATGCATTGCGCTTGTTATTAAAATATTCATTCCATTTTGCATGTAATGCTCTTTGCATTATCTCTTTGCCTATTTATCTCTTTGTCAAATTTTACTCGAATATTTCTATTTCTCAGTCAGTCTTTGAATTTCTTATTCTCTATCCCTCTCTTTTAGTTTCTCAGTCTACTTTTTTATTCTTTAACTTCCCCTTTCCATCTATGTTTCTCTCTTTCACCTTTTCTTTCTCTCTTTTCCTCTTAATGATTTCAGGATCTCTTTCATTCTCTCTCCCCCCTCTCTCTCTCTCTCTCTCTCTCTCTCTTTCTCTCTCTCTCTCTCTCTCTCTCTCTCTCTCTCTCTCTCTCTCTCTCTCTCTCTCTCTCTCTCTCTCTCTCCCCTTCTTCCTTTCTCTTCTTTATTTATGTCTCTCTTTCTGTTTTCATATATTGGAGTTTTCTATAATCCCATTATCTTGATTTAAATCGTGTTCATTATCTAAAATATTGTATATTTCACGTTATAAGAAGCCTGATTTTCTTGCACTCTGTATGGACACTGAAATATCATCTCAATAAGCCACTCCGAAGTTCGATCATTTGTACAAAACTGTAAAATTGAGACGACAGCTGGATACATGTTCATGACAGTTATGTAACATTAATGCACTGGCGGTACATTCTATGATGCACAGGTGGAAGTATACTTCTCAAGAAGTCAAACAAAAGGCATTCATGAAGCACCTCCATCACTTCGGCAGTGATTATTCTATTATGCAGGAAGTGGGACGTCTCCATTGGGGGTCATTTGTACAAGTGCCATCTCCAAAGTAACTTATTTACTTGTCCATAAGGGGTTCTCTCACACGAGTATGATTCAAATCAAGCTAATGAGAACCACAAAAATTCCAACATATAAACATAGCCTCTCTCAAACTGTCACACTATAACACTGGTAATGGTTCTCACCCCATTGTCCAGTCTATTTCCTTTTCTCGTGAATATCTCTGTTTTGTGATGATACATGGCGTGTGAAAGGTATTATCATCATGAATGTTTTGTACCGTGTTTTATGGTTAGTAATGTGTAGATGTCATATTTTTTAACAATAAAATGTCTGAAATCTGCGAATAAAACCACACAAGCTCTTGTTCTTTATTTTCTCTTTACTATTGGACGATAATCCGTCTCTGTGATGTAATGAAAAGAAAGGTTGCTTTGAGAAAGCTGTATGTGCAGTATGGATGCAGGTTTTCCTGGAAAAAAAACAACTTTATTTTAGAAATGATTACGTGTGAGAAGATAAAAGTAGGCCTATGTCTGTGTAGGTATATTATGCGATCCTGTAATGGTGCGGCTTTTTCGAATGCGATTTCTTTGATTTGATTTGATTTGAAAGCTAGTGTAGTATCGCTAGCTACTTGTTTCTTTATATATGATTATTTGCTGACTGAAGGATAGTATACAATCCATGATGGCTATCAAGGCAATAGAAAGATGCCATGAACCCACGAATATCAGATTCATGGTAGTATTTCAGTACTCTCATCAAACACTACAGCAAGAAACAAACAATACTTAGATTTTTCAATTTCCCCCCTATTTATGTGACATAATAAAGAAATGAGAGATGACAAATAATTTACATCCTGGGCCAAGATGTAAATTCCCGACAGGCGTGTATATAACAAACGGGACATCCATGAATTTGCCGTGCGGTGCGCCTCGCTGGCACACAGAGATGACCTATAGTCCTAAACCCTAGCTATGGGGTTCCTTTCCAAACACAATCGCAAAGGCTTTCGAGAAATCAACTCGAGATCAATTCCAATATCCTATTGTATTGACTATAGAAATCAAGTTCGGATTACGTAAGACGTCATTGTCACATTGGCATATTGCAATCGGTAACACGTACAAAGGTCTATTGAAATGACCTTGGGTTGATTCTTAGAAAGGCTTTGCGATCGTGTAGAGTTAAAGGTTAGGGGTTCGATCCAGGGTTGAAGTTGAGAGTTCGGTTAGTGTAGAGAGTTGACCTTGTAGCAAATTATGTCCACTTTTCAAAAAAGCCCCTATCAGAGATTTGCAAGCTCTTAAAAAACTTATGTCAACATTTATTTGTAGCAGCAAGATGAGTTTAGTAAGGGGAGCCTTCCAAAGTTGCGACTGTGCCCCGACGCGTCGGGGCGCGATGAATAGAACGGTCGGTTCTCAAGAGACGCATTCAGGCGCGAAAGGGCGCGAAGGGGCGCGATAGTCACCCTCGCCTGATTCTTGCATATGAAAAGAAACTGTCTATTGTTGGTATAAACCCGCTCTATTCTTCTTGCGCCCTTTCGCGTCCTACCAGGCGATGGAAGATTATCTCTCCCGTCATTGTTCTCGCTCGTGATGCGCGATGCACATTAACGCCGCGGTACAGCTTAAAGTACAAGTCCACTCCACTGAAAAGTTGAGCTGATTAGATAGACAACAATCTAAAAAGCCCAAATATAACTTGGTTTTGGAAAATGGTGCTCAGATTTATTTTTAATAATTTGTTTTAATGAGCAAAAACAAGTTAATGATCGAGTCGGTTGTGACGTAGGGTCCTCACAACACAGATTCGTAATGTAACCAAATTTAATGCATACGTCTTTGTGAAGTGCCTCGATACAAACTATTTCATACACCTGATAAGAATAATGAAACACTATTATTCTTATCAGGTGAATGAAATAGTTTGTATAGAGGCACTTCACAAAGACGTATGCATTAAATTTGGTTACATTACGAAAATAGCCTATTGTCAGAATGTATACCGCTGGCACTTTCGTTGTGAGGAGCATACGTCACATCCGTACAGCAATATAAATGTTTTGCTCGAAATACCCGAAACAAAAATCGCTCTTAAAAATCACCTGATTGAAGTACGCCCGTGATATTTGGCAGTTTTAACCTTTGATTTATTTACAACATGTTATAATTTTTGAAAATCGGAGTGGACTTGGGCTTTAAACTTGCTATACAGAGTGTATTTGTCAGTCAAATCCTGTCTTCCCTCCTCCTGTTCTCGTTCTGATAAACATCCCCTTGTTTGTGAAAACTTGATGTATTCTTCTCGCGTGACGATCTATTCTTCCCGCGCCGTTTTGCGTCGTAACGGGCGGGGTATTTATTATCTTTCCAATCATTGTGGAAGCTTTGCGATGTACATTGCTACAGCACAGCCTGAACTTGTCTGGTGGGAGTATTTTTGTTTTGGGGGGCAATCAACACACTCGTTCATCTTGATCAGAATAAATTATGATTTTTTTTTTTGGTTTAATACGCCTCCTTTTAATATTTGTGACGACTGTATGAAATGTGAAATAAAGATGACTGTGTACGATGAATGGTTGTTTAATTGCCAGCTTGATTGTCCCCAACAACATAAAATAAAAGACGAATGATGTGAATGAATACATGTATGCGGTTATAGTCGGCAAATTAATTACTGTTTGGGACGCTTGTTTATGTTTGTATTTTGAATGATTATCAACGTATTTGTATAATTCCCACGTCGCGATATTATTCTAGCGTCGTAATGGACAAAGGAATTATCATTCTCTCCCGCCATTATTCACGCTACGCGTTGCACATCGCCACAGCCTGAGCTTGGAACAATTTATTTTCTTTCTCCACTTACGTTCCGTCAGAAAGTTAATTTATATTCTATATCTACCGTAATACAAAATAAATGACAAGTTTGAAACAGGATATTGGTGAACAGATTGGTACGGAGCAGTACTGGCTCTCTTTATTTTTGTTTACGCTTCTTCTTTTACAAATTCTTCTTTCAATTTGATGGATTATAACACGACGTGTAATGTAGACAGTAAACATGACACACGTTTGAATATGTACTTTTAAGTGACATTCTTTTAAAAACCAGGTAGGCTGTATTTAGGCGCCTACAGAAAGCATTACATGCGCACGAAATATATACATCAATTTTGTTAGGTTGGAAGCTAATCGTGCGCTTTATCTATATATATATATATATATATATATATATATTTTTTTTTTTTTTTTTTAAAGATAAACCTAGCGAAAATGGAAAACAAGGCGTCCAGTGCCTAGCTAGTGTTGGACACTAGTTTACGGAGGCCACGAACAACCCCCAATATATTTGTTATTTTTTGGAGGAAACGTGGTTGCGACCAAGGGAACTGAACGAGGGCGCACTCCCTGTTCCTTGTTTTTAAAAAAAAAAAAACAGTAATATGATAACATTTATGAAAAGTCGTGCACCTACAAGTATTTTGGATAAGAGTTTTGTAGGTGTCATGTAAACATACATGTAAAATAGTGAAATTGTTGGCAGTATACTACAAATATAATTGCTAGATAGTCAAATATGAACGATAGTGATTCAAATTCCGAGGCTCTGTGAAGGTATGAGGTCAGACTTGGCGTCGGGTTGTAAATAAGCGTTCCTGGCCTTTGTCGACTTCCATCGTCCGTGCCTTGAAATCAGAAAAGGTGAGACATTGGCGTTTAAGGCTGCAGTTGCCCCTCCTGACCTCATGCTGTGGAGACCGTAAGCTGAGATGTCGGTTACAAATGGCTTGATGGCGTCTAGCACTATTTCACGTGTACGGGTATAGCTGAGAGGATGAACGGTAGGAGATAAACCTTTGGTAGATGAGCATAGTCTACGAAGGACAGGTAGAAGCGAGCCCGGAGGATCGCGGAGGGCTGCAAGATATCTCTCAGCTACGCGAACTGGACATGATTGCTTGAATGATCTAGCGATAACGACATCAGACCCCTGTCTAAATTGGTCTGTTTTTGAGCTCGCGAGATGAACGACGAGACGATCAGATGTGAATGTGAGGTCGTTATTGGAAATATTTCTCAGATCATCAAATCTCAAGAAACCAGCATAAGAAATAAAGCACACAAACAAAACCCGTAGATCTGCTAGAGAAGCATGGTCATGCCCGTATTTCTCGTAGATCTTCGTCAGAATATCTGGGGTGATCGGATGCTTTCTTAGTGTCGGTGAAGATGTGGCGCGTTTGAAACCTTGCAGGGCGAGCTTGACCATTGGGTTATCGGTAGGAGAATGCAGACCTGCTAAGTTGTGGACCCACTTTATAGCTGCTGTCGCAGAGTCGGCAAGCGACTTCATGCCGGTTGTAGCCAAATGTGATATGTACAGAGATAAATGGAAGGGTTGCACCGGGAAAACCGACAGACCTTTTTAGACGTGGCCCAATCCTCCCATCTTTTCCAAGAATGAAGATATTGCTTGGTGGTTGAAGATGCCTTGGCAGTCATCAGGAGTGAAGGAAGATCATAGACTGCCAAGGCTTGTAATGATGGGTCCTGGAGTGGCGAGGACAGCTTGCTCCATTCCTCTGCCAAATGGAAGATATAAAACAGAAACAAAACAGCAAATCCGACAATAATGGCGTGGTCGCATAAAAGGGCGACAACTTTTGACGATCATGATCATGACACAAATAATGATCGGTGTAATTAAATGCTATGCATTTGCTTCTTTAATGTGATATATGCAATAGTTTTAAAAGGGAAATTATTTTGGGATGGGAGGGTAATAGAGCTCTGACTGCATAACCGAGAATGAGCGTGTAAGCTCGAATCTCGAATAACGAGAATGCATATAACAAAAGATTACGTAATGCAGCTGTTCGCGGAGGTATGCGTTCGATAACGAACATAAATTCCACATTTTGTCAGTCAAATCCTGTTTTTGTTCTCCTCCCTTGACTTGGTTCTAATAAACAACCCATATTGTATTAAAATAAAACTCGGTGTATTTTTTTTGCGTCGTGTCTTTTCCTCTCATGCCGTTCTTTGCAATAGTCAGACGGGAGAGTTTGACCTTTTTTTTTGGTAATCAATGAACTCACGGTGCGTCATGATCAGTAAAGGAAAATCTTTCTAAAATGCATAATAAAAATACTAATGGTAATAATAACCATATTTCTAAAGTGACTTTTTAACACTCTCTATACCCTCCCCCAAGTTAGTATATAGATATGAATCGACGAAAATCTGAACGGATGTATTTTTTTTAATATTTCAGCTGTTTCTGAACCGATTTTGATCAAGTTACGTTAATTCTGTCATTAACAAAAATTGTAAACTCTTTCTGAACGTAAATCATGATAAATGAAAACTAAAGAGGAAACCAGAACGGGTGGGGTTGATCGGAGAGACAAATAGCATAATAATAAATGAAAATACGCCCAAATTTCTCTCTCTCGTTTTCTCAATGTCGTTTTCAATCTTCATCTCTTATAGTGTTTTCTGTTCCGCGATTTTTAATGAGATCTCGTTTCCACGTTTTTCTCTCTCTGTATGTCTCTTTATCTCTCTCTCTCTCTCTCTCTCTTTCTTACTTGCTTTCTCAGCGCCATTTTCCATCTTAATCTTTGGTACTGTTTTCCATTCCGTTATTTGCTTTTATTCCGAAAGTATTTCTTTCGATTTTGAGATAAATTATTATACCATAACCTCGATATGGTGAAGGAAAACACAGAGCGAGCGCCTATTGATTTCAAAATGAGAAGAATATTACTGTACAGTAAAACTTTTGAATGTAAATCTCTGTTGCATCAAAATGATATGAAGAAGAAAAAAAAGGTTTATTATGCTATATTGACGGTACTTATTTACGTCGGACAGATATAAACAAAAAAGAAAAAACATCAGAGCTGTGTGTGTGTGGGGGGTGATCGGAGAGACAAATATCATAATAATAAATACAGTACAGACTACGTCCAACTTTCTATCTCTCCCGCCCCTCTCTCTCCCTCTCTCCCACTCTCTGTCTGTCAGTCTGTCTGTATGTTTGTCTTTCTATCTCTGTCTTTTTGTCAATGTCGTTTTACATCTACATCTTTCATGTTGTTTTATATTCCACCATTTGCTTGTTTGCCGGCATCATCCCTTCCTTGAGATAAATTATTATAACATATCCCTGATGATTTACCCATTTTACCTTATACTTATTATAGGGGACGAAAATAGAGAACGGGCGGCTGATAATGTCGAAATGAGAAGAATGTTACTGTACACAAATTATAGAGAGTAAAAGTTTTGATTTGGAATGTAAATCTCTGTTGCATCAAAATAAAACGATACGTTCATTATATGTTATTGACAGAAATAATATACATCGGGCATTATACACTTTAGCACAAAAGGGTTAGCTAAAAGAAGGTGGACAACATTATAAGAGAAAGTGAAAAAATTAGCATAACCCTTTGAGAGCGAGCCCACTCGCGGCGAATAGGGGCTTTTAGATTTTACACGACGAGAACGTGGAATTCCACGGTGACATCCTTTTAAGGCACTGCCGGGCACGGGCCAGTGCCTTGAAAGAATGGCACACGTGGCAGTCCACGTTCTCGTCTATGGAAGGCCGTTCGTGCCATTATTCGTTTGGGGCATACGTATGGAACGCGGCATACGTATGCATCTGCCTTAGCAAACGTATGCTTATTGACCAATCGCCGCCTGTTATTTAGCAAACGTTTGCACAGTGCGATAGCATACGTATGCAAGTTTATTAGCAAACGTATGCCCGTTTCCATACGTATGTTGTTTACTGCGCATACGTATGTAATTGATCGACCAATCAGGTACCTTGTATGTGTGTGTGGACGGTAGGTGCATGCAGCGCAGACAAGCAAAAGGTGCCGAGCACGTGGTGATCGACGCACGTGGTACTCTTACCGTCCCGGCAGGGGCAGGATATAATGATAAATATATAAATTATTTTCCCTGCAGGCTTATGATTTTAAAAATACGGAATGCAAACATAAATAATATGCATGCAGGTTCAGAAAAAGTTAAACATTAATTAATTCGAGACATGATAAATTCAAAGAAAACACAGAAAATAATAGTTATTCAAGTCCATGTATACATGCATACAGGTTCACACACGAAATATAAAGAATCAATTACTTTAAATATACAAAAAAAAATTAAAAAATACAATAAAGGGAACAAACGAGAAGTAAGGCTGACGTGAGTTGTCATGAAACAAGATAGATAATTAAAGAACAAACACATCATAATATGCATACCACCTGTCAATTCATCATACACATTTAGAACAGGAATAGATTTTTTTGATTTAAAAAAATCATATTACTAATCTCGATGGAATTTAGTATTGTAAAAAGCATTTTATATTGTCATCCCATGGTCGTATTGTCGGAGTCATCTCGTAGGAGGGGTTGGTAATCATAAAGCATATACATGTATATATGCCTATATTGTCTTACTGTCATGCCTTTGTATATTATATTTTTCCTTTTTATTTGAAAAGAAAAAAGAGAAAGAAAGAAAACAAAATTGTAAAAAGTATGCCAGGGAAATAACTTATTCTTATCCCTGTATTATATTCCAGAAAAGACATGTAGTAGAAGGTTAATTTTTGTCATTCCTGGTTATTGTCATCTTTACTCTTCCACTCAATTAGCCTATCAATGCTACACTATAATTTTGAAATTTGTTATCCAATGTTATACAAAATTGAGAATTCAAATCAATACAATTTGAATTTGAATTTGAGTTATGAAATATCCCCAGCCCCACCCCTACGCCTATATGATGACGACTCGGACATTCAGATGTCGGACATTTATATTTATTTTCGGAGGGCTGAGGTGGTTTCCTTGTAAAATATATCGTCTTGTCACCAAAGTAAATTTTCATAAGGTTGACACTTGACACTCATTTTTTTATTTTTATTTATTTATTTATTTATTTATTTATTTTTATTTTATTTTATTTATTTTTATATATTTATTTATTTATTTATTTTATTTTATTTTATTTTTTTTTGGGGGGGGGTGTTATAGCTGCACGAAAATTGTCGGTAATATGTACTTGTACCCGGCAAGGAAATACTGCGGGAGGGTGGACCGAATGGCGCAGCGTGGTCGGACTGATTTGGGGGCAGGATGATGGGTCGCGTACACTATTGGGGCACGCCTTTTTCTTTATTTGTTCAGAAATGTATGTTTTCAATAAATGTTTTCTACAAATATTCGGGGCCATGTGGCGTTCCCCCGCCTACCCACAGCCGTGGGGTGTCCCCTATCCATTATTTCGATTTCTTGTTATCATTTTCTTTATTGCTAATTTAATTTTCAGTTGTTTATGGAAAGCGACCCTCATCCCATATTATGAATAGTGACCCTCATTTTGTATTATGAACAGCGACCCTCTTCTTGTATTATAAATAGCGACCCTAAAACGCGAACCATCATCCCGGGCCCACCCCCTCCCAATCAGCCTGACAACGCTGCGCCATTCGGTCCACCCTCCCTGCAGTATTCCCTTGATGCAAGTACATATTACCGACAATAAATATAAAATGTTGCACGATATATTTTCCATATCAGTAAGGAAGTTAGATTTGTAAGATTTTAAGCCAATTAATGAAATACGATTTTGACCGTAAGGCATTATGCGAGCGGAGGCATCTCCTGTATTATGTCTTTTAAAAGTATATTTTACTTTTTAGCTTTGATAATTATATAGAGACACGCCCCATAATCTAGCTAATATATTTCCCCCGCTCCTGTGGTGACAAAAAAGGAAAACATAACACACATATAGAGACACGCCCCATAATCTAGCTAATATATTTCCCGCTCCTGTGGTGACAAAAAAAAAGGAAAACATGACACACATAATAATCCTGTCGTAATTTGTCCCCCTTGTGGGAAATTCTGCCCCAACACCCTGACTGAGCTTATCCAGGCTACGCCACTGAGACATTAAGTAGAACAAACAGGCCCATTATCATAGCCATTTAAGGACTGAGTTTGCCTTTTCAGAAACTAGTAATTGTTTATACGCAATAATGTTTTTGTAGAAAGTAGCTTTTAACAGGACTTATGGACCCAGGCGCGGATCCAGGATTTCTTAGGGGGCCAAATTTGAAATTGTGCGAGCCAAACATTGGTACGTAATGGTGACCACTAAAGCAGTGGTGTAATGAGCAAAATCGTTTGGGGGCAGAAAAAAATCCGCATCACCACCACTCTTACATGCAGGCCCTGCTAAACGTTTTTGAAAGTGGGTGGGGAGGCTAAAGTATTTACGATCAGCTAGAGCGTAACGTAAATCGGCGTGGGGTCTAGGGGCAAAGCCCCGGCGGGGTCAGGGGCTGAGCCCTGGAAGCTCAGGGCGTATGGGCATTTAATTACAGTCAGATGAGCATATTTTTATACCTTTTTTGTGACACTGGCAGGACACTAATTTGCTTGGTGTACAGGGGGTGGAGCCCCACAAACAGATTCCATAACCATTCAAGTGTTTCAAGAAAAAGTTAAGCAAACTTTGTCCTCGATGTAAATTCACACTAGCGTATGAGCTCTCCTATCCAGTCTAGACTCTTCGCGAGCGGTTTCATTGGAATCCACCTCTCGATTCCTAGCTCTTCTCTAACTCTCCTTTTCTCCCACTTTCCTTCTACTCTCCTTTTTTGCTATATCTCTCGGTGTAATATGTGAACATAGCTTGATCCTGTTTTAAGAATACTGTCTTAATTATTTTGATTGCCGTATTGTTTTAATGTTTTAATGTTCTCACATTTTATGATAATTGTTACAACATTGATGTGCAAGTTCAGTTGTTTTTATCATGTAAATTTAATGTAATTCAGCCTACGGGCTGCCAGGTTCAGTATTTAATAAACCGTAAACCAAAATCGTTACATGTCGTTAAATATAAAGGACCTTTCAGTCTTTTGACTCGACGATAGACGGTCAGGAGTATGAGTTTAACAAAAAAAGTTTAAGCACAAACAGGCGCGGTGGAGCATTTTCCAAAATGGGGGGTCACCATCAAAATAGGGTACTTTCTGGAATATAAGGGCACCTACAAATGGAACCATCAAAATGTAAATCTACCATATTTAGACATTGGTAGGCCTATATACCCCTACAGTTTTATGATTGTGATTACATTATCAGGGATGATTTCAATATTTGTTTCTCTCTTTACTTTGGTCCAATATACTGTTTAAGAATCATACTTTGCAGTTGGGTGTGATGGTCTGAATATTAAGAAAATTTTAAGATTTCTGACGTCGAGGGCAAAAGTTTCATAATGAGAAAAACAACAACAAATCCTGATGGGTTCTAAGCACAATTTAAACATGAAAGGCTGAAAATACATATCATAAGTAACACGATTATACCAAATATAAATGCGAGCGAGCTTTGGGGAAAATAAATGAAAAAGTTGCTCTAAGTCGCTCTATAGGGGCGTATGTTATGGAGAAAGGAAAAGGGATATTTTCAGAAAGAAAAAAGGACAATCAGAAATTTTATTAGAAAAGAAAAGGGGCACATGTCATAATAAACCTCGAACCTGAAAAGGGCCACTCACCAGAGATGAAAAAGGTACTTATGAGAAAGGAAAAGGGGCATCTGTCGAAGAAAAGGGCACCTATCAGATTTCAATAGGGGCATTTATCATAGGTGAAAAGGAGTATTTATGAAAAGGGGAAGGGCTGTTATAAAAAAAGGGGAAAAGGGCCCTTTATCAGAAGGAAATAGAGTAATTAATGAAAAGGCTCCCCTCGCGAGTGCCGCCCTGAGCACAAAGCTTAATAATTACAGTGCTTATATAGCGCCTAACACTTACTTTATCAGAAGTCTCTAAGCGCTCTACAATAATGCAGCATAATTACCCTGGCATTAGCAGTGCAGCTGTTACGCGCTGCGTTTCAAGGAATAAATTCCTACCAGGTACCCATTTACTTCACCTGGGTGGAGTGTGGCAAATGTAGATCAATGTCTTGCCAAAGGACATTAGTGCAGCGGCAGGACTCGAACCGCGGACCTTGTGATCGACAGTCCGGCGACGTATCCACTCGACCACAACACCTCTACAGCTTTAACGTGCATGTCTTTATTTCCCAATCTGTTTTATTTTCTTCTTTTGCTTTGTTTTCCTTTTGATGTCTTTCTTCATTTCCTTCTCTATGTGTTTGGCAAAATGTTCTCTTTAGTTCACCTTTTCCCGTTTTTCTCTAGTCTCTTTCTTGACCTTATATTTGCATCCCTCTATCGTTCTCTCTCTCCGTCTCTCTCCCTTTCACGCGTACTTATTGGCACCCCTTTGTAAAAAAAGTTGGTCTTAGTGGAAACAGACAAATCCGGGGGGAGATTATAGAAATCGAACAAAGAAGAAAGTCATGAAAATTGACACTCGAGATCGATAACTTTCTCCTTGTCAAGTTTGTCCTGATGTTTATAATGCGTAGGCCAGGGGTTTCTTTTCTTTTTCTTTGACGGTCCAGAAGTGATTTCTATGAAAGCTGTAAGGTCGAAATGACACTTGTATACTGAAGATAATGAGGCTTGTTTTTGGTCTATATCTGATCCAAGGAGAATTGTTACAGTTTAAAAAACAGAGCCGCCAGTGCTTCCACTCGTTTAAATAGAGTTTCCCGAAAAGAACACCCAATTTCCTGGAATTTGAAGGAATTTTCTTAAAACTTTCAAAATGCCTCTTGCGTGGATATTTTATTTGGATGAATCGCTATGACGTTTGAATATATATTAATTATTTAGTGGGCTTATTTTGCTTTCTAATAGATCCGTACATGGCAGAGCTTGAGGAGCCTGGCAGAGCCAGGATGCTCTTGAGATTATTTGACTTTCAAGAGAGAAATTGTCTTTAGGAGAAAAAAGAGGTTATTTCTTTCTCTCTTATAGACAATTTTATGGGATGGAATGTTCAATCTGAAGGCTTTATGTGCTCTTTGAAAATAGCACACAATGGGGGCAGTGCAATTTAAATTTTAAGGGATGGATTAGAGTTTTTATCACTCTTGAAAGTCAAATAGCCCCTTCATTTCATTTTAGAAATAAACTCTAATCCATCCCTTTAAATTGCACTGCCCCTATTGTATGCTCTTTTAAGCCCTCAGATTAGGCACCAATTAAGTAGCAGCACACGCTCTTAATACTGGACACAACATTCTATGGGATGATGCCCACATCATTGAGTTTGAAACGCACTTCTGGTCAAGAATGGTAGAAGAATATATCTGCATAAAAGGATAAATCCTTCACTGAATAGGGATTCTCGCTATACATTGTTACCTTTCTTCGCTCCAGTGATCTCGAGGCAGCAGACAGCAAGACGTGTAAATAATAAAGGTCCACGGGAGTGGTTGTTAGAAGCTTAAACTACAAAAAAATCACGCTCTCTCCAATTTTATACAACAAAAGGTTGTCTTGGGAACCATTTCTATCTTTACGGATGGGGTGCAGGGAGAGCCTTTGCCGGAGTCTTTAATAATAAAAGGATAAATCCTTCCTTGCTATATTGTTACCTTTCTTCGCTCCAGTCAGAGTCCAGTGATCTCGAGGCAGCAGACAGCGAAATTGTGTAAATAATTTGCCTTTGCCGGGAGTCTTGGGGCGGAGCCCCAGGAAGTTCTTGAATAAAAAAATAGGAAATTTAAAATAGTCGTTACGAGCGATAGAAATTGTAATTTCCTCCTTGAAATCACATAGCCCCTTTCATTTCATTCTAGAAGTAACTTCTCTTTCTCTTTTAAAGACAATTTTATATAACTTCTGTTTTCGTATTGTTGTACTTTCGTCCGCAGACTTCTTAGGCACATAATAGGGACTTTTAGATTTTACACGACGAGAACGTGGACTGCCACGGTGACATCCTTTTAAGGTAATGTGACGTCCTTTTAAGGCACTGCCGGGCACGGGCCAGTGCCTTGAAAGAATGGCACACGTGGCAGTCCACGTTCTCGTCGTGTAAATCTAAAAGTCCCTAATATGTCAAGCCAACTCACTCGCAGTCGGAAATGTAATCTGTAGGCCTAAGTGTAAATTTAAGTTTCATGTTCTTCCTTTTTTTCTTTCTTTCTTTCTCTCCCTCTCTCTCTCTCTCTTTCTCTGTCTCTCTCCTTTTCCTCTATCCTCTATCTTCGTCTCTTTTCCATTTTGTGTGTGTGTGACATGCGTTACGCGTTGGTGTGACATCGCACATAAATGCCAGTTGCAGATTCCCTGTCTATAATTACATGTATTGATCTCGATTTAAGATTTTAAAAAAACTTTCTCATTAATTCTATTTCCGTTTTTTCTAATACTTACACTAATCTCCAATTTAAAAACGTCTACTTCCTCTCAAGACAACATTATATAAAGGATTCATTAATGCAAGGCTATCTCATGAGTCATCTCTCAATTTCAATAACTTCTTGCTTTCCTCATCTCTCAGTTTCTCTTGCTTTAATATTTCTCGTTACTTCCTTCCAATTGAGCTCCAACTTGATTTCTCCACATCTCCATATATTCTAGTTTATGCACTATATCTATTCTTCAACTACAGGTAGATGCAAATATTACTCAAAATTCATTATATAAATCACACTCAGGGTACAGCCAATGGACTAGAATTGCTTCAATCTATATTTTACATGTATCATTAATATATGGTTTTAAAATGGCTATGGTGATGAGATGTCTAGGTAAATATGTTGATGTGTTTGTTAAAATGTATTACCATGGTGCACCTTCTTGGTTAAAAAAGATATATTTGTACGTACTGTACATGTATTAACGTAAGTTCATGCCTTTACATACCACAGTAGAAATCAAATATTTTATATTTGATGCAGAATAATATTAATATTTGAAGATTAGAAACACAAACAGATTCCATAACCATTCAAGTGTTTCAAGAAAAAGTTAAGCAAACTTTGTCCTCGATGTAAATTCACACTAGCGTATGAGCTCTCCTATCCAGTCTAGACTCTTCGCGAGCGGTTTCATTGGAATCCACCTCTCGATTCCTAGCTCTTCTCTAACTCTCCTTTTCTCCCACTTTCCTTCTACTCTCCTTTTTTGCTATATCTCTCGGTGTAATATGTGAACATAGCTTGATCCTGTTTTAAGAATACTGTCTTAATTATTTTGATTGCCGTATTGTTTTAATGTTTTAATGTTCTCACATTTTATGATAATTGTTACAACATTGATGTGCAAGTTCAGTTGTTTTTATCATGTAAATTTAATGTAATTCAGCCTACGGGCTGCCAGGTTCAGTATTTAATAAACCGTAAACCAAAATCGTTACATGTCGTTAAATATAAAGGACCTTTCAGTCTTTTGACTCGACGATAGACGGTCAGGAGTATGAGTTTAACAAAAAGTTTAAGCACAAACAGGCGCGGTGGAGCATTTTCCAAAATGGGGGTCACCATCAAAATAGGGTACTTTCTGGAATATAAGGGCACCTACAAATGGAACCATCAAAATGTAAATCTACCATATTTAGACATTGGTAGGCCTATATACCCCTACAGTTTTATGATTGTGATTACATTATCAGGGATGATTTCAATATTTGTTTCTCTCTTTACTTTGGTCCAATATACTGTTTAAGAATCATACTTTGCAGTTGGGTGTGATGGTCTGAATATTAAGAAAATTTTAAGATTTCTGACGTCGAGGGCAAAAGTTTCATAATGAGAAAACAACAACAAATCCTGATGGGTTCTAAGCACAATTTAAACATGAAAGGCTGAAAATACATATCATAAGTAACACGATTATACCAAATATAAATGCGAGCGAGCTTTGGGGAAATAAATGAAAAAGTTGCTCTAAGTCGCTCTATAGGGGCGTATGTTATGGAGAAAGGAAAAGGGATATTTTCAGAAAGAAAAAAGGACAATCAGAAATTTTATTAGAAAAGAAAAGGGGCACATGTCATAATAAACCTCGAACCTGAAAAGGGCCACTCACCAGAGATGAAAAAGGTACTTATGAGAAAGGAAAAGGGGCATCTGTCGAAAAAGGGGCACCTATCAGATTTCAATAGGGGCATTTATCATAGGTGAAAAGGAGTATTTATGAAAAGGGGAAGGGCTGTTATAAAAAAAGGGGAAAAGGGCCCTTTATCAGAAGGAAATAGAGTAATTAATGAAAAGGCTCCCTCGCGAGTGCCGCCCTGAGCACAAAGCTTAATAATTACAGTGCTTATATAGCGCCTAACACTTACTTTATCAGAAGTCTCTAAGCGCTCTACAATAATGCAGCATAATTACCCTGGCATTAGCAGTGCAGCTGTTACGCGCGCTGCGTTTCAAGAATAAATTCCTACCAGGTACCCATTTACTTCACCTGGGTGGAGTGTGGCAAATGTAGATCAATGTCTTGCCAAAGGACATTAGTGCAGCGGCGGGACTCGAACCGCGGACCTTGTGATCGACAGTCCGGCGACGTATCCACTGACCACAACACCTCTACAGCTTTAACGTGCATGTCTTTATTTCCCAATCTGTTTTATTTTCTTCTTTTGCTTTGTTTTCCTTTTGATGTCTTTCTTCATTTCCTTCTCTATGTGTTTGGCAAAATGTTCTCTTTAGTTCACCTTTTCCCGTTTTTTCTCTAGTCTCTTTCTTGACCTTATATTTGCATCCCTCTATCGTTCTCTCTCTCCGTCTCTCTCCCTTTCACGCGTACTTATTGGCACCCTTTGTAAAAAAAAGTTGGTCTTAGTGGAAACAGACAAATCCGGGGAGATTATAGAAATCGAACAAAGAAGAAAGTCATGAAAATTGACACTCGAGATCGATAACTTTCTCCTTGTCAAGTTTGTCCTGATGTTTATAATGCGTAGGCCAGGGGTTTCTTTTCTTTTTCTTTGACGGTCCAGAAGTGATTTCTATGAAAGCTGTAAGGTCCGAAATGACACTTGTATACTGAAGATAATGAGGCTTGTTTTTGGTCTATATCTGATCCAAGGAGAATTGTTACAGTTTAAAAACAGAGCCGCCAGTGCTTCCACTCGTTTAAATAGAGTTTCCCGAAAAGAACACCCAATTTCCTGGAATTTGAAGGAATTTTCTTAAAACTTTCAAAATGCCTCTTGCGTGGATATTTTATTTGGATGAATCGCTATGACGTTTGAATATATATTAATTATTTAGTGGGCTTATTTTGCTTTCTAATAGATCCGTACATGGCAGAGCTTGAGGAGCCTGGCAGAGCCCCAGGATGCTCTTGAGATTATTTGACTTTCAAGAGAGAAATTGTCTTTAGGAGAAAAAAAGAGGTTATTTCTTTCTCTCTTATAGACAATTTTATGGGATGGAATGTTCAATCTGAAGGCTTTATGTGCTCTTTGAAAATAGCACACAATGGGGGCAGTGCAATTTAAATTTTAAGGGATGGATTAGAGTTTTTATCACTCTTGAAAGTCAAATAGCCCCTTCATTTCATTTTAGAAATAAACTCTAATCCATCCCTTTAAATTGCACTGCCCCTATTGTATGCTCTTTTAAGCCCTCAGATTAGGCACCAATTAAGTAGCAGCACACGCTCTTAATACTGGACACAACATTCTATGGGATGATGCCCACATCATTGAGTTTGAAACGCACTTCTGGTCAAGAATGGTAGAAGAATATATCTGCATAAAAGGATAAATCCTTCACTGAATAGGATTCTCGCTATACATTGTTACCTTTCTTCGCTCCAGTGATCTCGAGGCAGCAGACAGCAAGACGTGTGAATAATAAAAGGTCCACGGGAGTGGTTGTTAGAAGCTTAAACTACAAAAAATCACGCTCTCTCCAATTTTATACAACAAAAGGTTGTCTTGGGAACCATTTCTATCTTTACGGATGGGGTGCAGGGGACCTTTGCCGGGAGTCTTTAATAATAAAAGGATAAATCCTTCCTTGCTATATTGTTACCTTTCTTCGCTCAGTCAGAGTCCAGTGATCTCGAGGCAGCAGACAGCAGAAATTGTGTAAATAATTGCCTTTGCCAGGAGTCTTGGGGCGGAGCCCCAGGAAGTTCTTGAATAAAAAAATAGGAAATTTAAA